>OX638139.1:99398578-99998578 GCA_951805005.1 Othius punctulatus
TATAAATGTTCTATTTCCAACATCAACTAAAACATTCTATAAAATGTTGTTCTGTTACGTAGTGATCAAATGTAGATGATATCAATGCCAACAAAGATGCATTCTGCATAGAATTGCAGAAAAAATGCACCTTCTGTAAAATATAGATAACTTTTTTGATATCACTACTGTTTAGTACTGAACATATAATAATAACCTGAGAAGTAATTATTTTCCACTAATACAATCAATGTTTTAGTATATATTGCAATAAAAGTAGAAACTTCTAATGTTAACAATTACGTTAACGTTACCAAGAATCGCTGATTAGACGATCACGTTTTAAACTAATAGGTTTCATCAGCAGCCCCAGTTCGCATTGCTACTCATAACTGATAATTTACTGCAAATTTTAATGTTTAATATCGAAGCTCATAGCTTAGAAGGGTCTTTCTTTCGAACAAATTGCAGGCAAAGAGAGTAGCGTTTCGTGAAAATATCAAGGAAACGCGCGTTCCACGTAAAAAGTTGGAAAATTAAGAGCCACTTTAAAAACTAATTCGAGTCGTGCAAATTAAGGGAACTTTTAACGATGCTGTAGTTTGTAATGTTTACATTTTAAAACGTAAAGGGAACTTTTCCTTTTGCAACCGTAAAGTTATTTGCTTTGTTCTGAACCTCATTAACACCGTGCAATTGAATAGTTTTAAAAACAGTTGAAACAAGACGATTGAAACTGTCGCGAAGAAAATTAGAATATGTTATCTTTTCTGTATTAATAAAAATGCAGCTATTAATGAGCAGTCTAAGTACGACTTCCTTTGAATATCGCTGGAGTTCTCCGATACGTCAATAATATTTCAGATTATCATCGGATTATATATTTTAATAGAAAATTAGAATTTGTTATTTTTTCTGTATTATGAAGAGTATTTAGAATTATTAATAAACGGTCTAAGTACGAAATTTAAGGCGTATCTTTGAAGTTCTCTGAAATCTCTGGGGTGTATCACTTATATGTATTTCAAGCTGCCTAAAAGTTTATTTTGCAAATCTTAGATTTTTTACTTGCATTCGTATAGATTTTAGATTAATATTTATATATTCTGCACAATAAGAAAACAGAGGACATTTATTGAATTTATCTAAAAGTCTGACGAAACTTTTCGTGGGAAATCTTGCTGCAGCCTATTAAAGAACCCATCGAAGACTAGGGAAATTCTGCTAACTAATAAAGATTTGTTTTTGGAGATAAAAATTCTTGTTACACATACGTTTTGTAAAGTTTGAATTCAATGTTAAATACAAAAGCTTCATAATTCTACATGTTCAAATAATAGCGCCAATATATATATATATAGAACATATATATATTAGCGCTATTATTTGAACATGTAGAATTATGAAGCTTTTGTAAACGAAATCACTCAAGCACTTTCACTAATTAAAACATTGGTTTAGAAGAGAATGAATCGTACAGTAATAGCAATGCAATAATATCATTTACCATGAACCATTTGTACCATGAATGTGAATTTTAATTGCCGAAGCTACTAGCCAAGATAACTAACAAATAAAATGATAAGAAATAACTTTGTATGCAGGCTTCTAGATTTAAGATCGATGAAAGAAGAATTTTAATGTATTTGAATATTATCTTACGGCGAGTTTCAAGACTTTATGTTCATATTGACTATGTCATTAGGCAACTGCATCGGTACTTTCGATGAACACGAGGCATTGACTTGAATAAATAACGTGAAGTCTCATCTCTGTGGCTGCAATTTCAATATTTTATGAGCGTGTTGATACTTTGAATGTGCACGTGGCATTGTGGTACGTGTGTTGAATTATTACTGACTGCTGATGTATCTAGATATTATCGTAACTTTCAATGTCAATGTGTTATGTCTGCATTAATGATTTATCGTATAAAAAACAGAGTAACAACTTGCTATGTGTTTACCACGAAATGTACCACATATTTTGGGATAAAAACATAGCAAGTTATTTCTCTGATTTTTAATATGGACTACCACGTAGTAAAGGTCGAAACATCCTGATGATTACGTATATCTAACGTTTAGTTTTGTAAACTCCTTTTGTAATGTCCGTAACGGCCATTATAGCGAATTGGATGATATTCATTTGCGCTGAGTTTATTGCAATGGAAAATGTGCTCATGATTAGTACTGCCATTTTATTTTAACAAACGCACAAATATTTAATTGATATGTTTATTCATTCCATTTATAATTCAAAACATAAATAGATATATGGTTGTATATTGTTATTCTGATGAAAAAGTATCAGAAACGCTGGTGCAATGTGTACACCTAAGAATATACAGTGTGTTCGATAAAAAGCGCCCAAAACTGTAGCGACTTCATTTGTTATGTAATCATCAACAAACCAAATATGTTATTAAATGGAACAGTATTAGCTACAATTTGGCGAAAAAAATATTTAACACCTTCATTTATTTGCATTGACGTCACCTACAATTTTTTTTTAATAGCTCGGTATTATTTTTTGTCGTATTTTTGTAGAGCAGTTTAAATAATTTTCACCGGTCTAAATTTTTAGTAGGGTTACACTTTGAAATATTTGCAAAAATTGTAAAAAACTGAATTGAGCTAGTAGGTTGTTACATCCGAAATTCTTAGGAACAAACAATTGGTAATAATTGTTAGGCCTAAACTAAGTGTATTCGTTTTCCAACGTAATTCAGTTGTAAATTATAAACTAGATTGACCCAATGAATTAATAAAAGTAAATTAATATCGTAAGTAGTAAAGATGTAATGCATCTTACAACGACGTAATTTATGCTTTCTTCAAATGTGGTGAACCGTGCTAACAGATGCGTTAGTGTTACGTCCAATTTCACGGACCGACATTTGTGATCGTTTTTGGATGTATTATTATGATCTCTAATTGTTTATTCCAGAGAATTTAGGATTGAATAGCCTACTAGCTCAAATCAGTTTTTCACACTTTTTGCAAAAATTCCATATTATAACAATACTAAAAAAATAGGCCGATGAAAAGTACATAAAATGTTCTACTAGTATACACCAATAAAATTATACCGAGCCATTTAACAAAATTGTCCAAAAAAACAAATATAAGGTCTTAAAAAAAGTTTTTTTTCACCAACTTGTAGCTTAGACTGCCCAATTTAATAACATGTATGGTCTGTTCATGATTAAATAACAAATGAAGTCGCTATAGTCTTGGGCGCTATTTATAGAACAGACTGTATACCAATTATTTAGTATTTTGTACAATATTAATGCTGTAAGGCTTACGATTTCAGAAAACTATAATTTGCAAAAGAAATTACAAATGCGGTTGTTTAGCTTTTGCAATTTTTATTGAAAATTATAGTTTTCTGAAATTGTCAGTAAGGGAATGTGGGAATCGACACTAAAGTAATGCACTATAATAAGATTTTGTATAAATAGAGTAAATAGAGAATAGAGACACATAACATAACAAAGCTGTAATAATTGTTCGTAAAAATCATAATTTTTGTACATAAGGTAAAATAAGATAAAAGTATATAAAATAATTAAGAAAATTTCTGCCCAAGAATAGTTATATTAAAAACCAAAACAAATATCTTAATAATATAATGTAGTCAGAAACTGACTTCACCGAGACGTCATAGGGTCAAGATGATAAAGATTGAAGAGAGCGCAGCGATTCTATTGAATCGCTTATAATACCTTTAATATTGAGTTTTGGACATATGTGTATAAGGTATTTTCGACTTGAAATTCCCTGAGGAATATACCCTTAGTCTATGTCTGTCGAGTTGCGGGACACCCTGTATAAAATAAGACATTGTTTGTCATAGACAAAATATATCTGCATCTACATTACTGAACTAAAACATACCATATAGCAGTGCACCAACATAATTATAATAGCTTTCATTTCATCAAAGATTCAACGCTTACGAACAAATCCATTGAAGCAGAGCAAAAGCTTCAAGCATTGTGGAAAAGTGGATGCCTGCGCACTGGATTTACGCTGCAAAATCATTTGAATTAGTTCAGTTATATCAATTTAGTCATTTAATACTTCTAAAATTTAATCATAGCAACATATACTGATAAAAAAAGTTATTATTATTATATTATTCAATTTTTGGATTCTTCAGAAAATTCTAGACATATTTCATGTACAATGTCCTATACCTATCTTCAACTGTTTCGGAACTGAACCCCTCGTGCTTGCGATTAGATCGGTCACGCTTGAGATGTTGAGTAACGTTAGAAGAAATTTCTATTTAAGATTAGGATGTTGCCAAGACGTTCACGGCGAGCATTTTGAACATCTCCTCCATTGAAATTTATTGTTTTTTTTTTGTTTTTTTACATTATCAAGAAATAAACAGTATTACTTATTAGTTTTTGAGTGTGTTGTAACGAATTTCTGTAATCAAATAATTTTCTTTTTTTAATGTTAATTTTTGCAATAAATCTGAAAACACTTAATATTTCCGAAACAGTTGAAGATAGGTATAGGACATTGTACATGAAATATGTCTAGAATTTTCTGAAGAATCCAAAAATGGAATAATATACCAGGTATTGCATTTAAAATAAGAAAGTTGGTATTGGCCACGGTCACATGACACACCCTGTATAAAAAGTTTTTGTTGAAAAAAATGCGCAACTAAAAATAACAATCGATGTGTCCGAGCGTTTTTTCGAACACGCCCACATTTATTTATTATCGAATTTATTCCATTTGGCTGATACACAGTGTATAATTATCTTGATATTATTTGAAGGTAGTTATGCATAAATGACCCAAACGACATTTTGTAATTATTCCATTAAGATCACCATGTACTGATAATGCCATATTGGGCATTTGCGTCAGGGGGGGCAATTTGCCCATAGGATAACGCACCACTGTACAGCCACGGACTCTGGGTATATCGCGGTCTGTATGAGCGAGCAGTCCGCTATCCTTGTCTGGATGTCTGGTTATGCATGGTAGAGACAATGATTGCGGACTTTTCTGTTTTATGTACCACGACATTCCCAGAGTCCGTAACTGTACATTTTTGTGTACGTTATTTCCCAAATCGCGATTTTTTTTTTAGAGGACTAGTTAAATGTCTTCTTTTCATTATAAATAACTATTTTGAAATAAAAAAAACCCATCGGCAACCGCGTATATTCGCGTGCCTGCAGGCATATTAAATTTCCCATTTGATTAACATGGGAAAACGCCGCTAGCGATAACTCCTTTATTTATTGGTCGATTTCAATAAAACGAAAACAAAACTAAATGGCTCCACATGTCTACAAAGGGGACCTAATTTTTTTTGCAAAATTTAGCAGACTATCGCTGAAATGAAAGTTTTTTTGCAAAAAAAAAGAAAATTGGGGCCCCTTTGTAGAAAATGGAGACATTTAATTTTGTTTTTGTTTTATTGAAATCGGGCAATAAATAGTTAGGGTTATGGAGTTATTGGTCAGCGGCGTTTTTTAGGAGACACCCTGTATATTTTGCGTTCTTTGTTAATTTATTTAAAAAATCAACCCCCCCCCTCACGTATTGTACATACGTGATGCTCTTAATACAATAATTACAAAATGTGTCTTGGTTATTTTATGCATAACTACATCCATATTAACATTACTACGTAAATGACCGATATATTTTGTTTTTTATCCCCAAGTAAGAATTCAACTATTTTTGTAACATTCTCAATAAAATAATTCAATACAAAAATCATTAAGAATATCTCAAGAATTTTTGCAATATTTCCTGGTAAATATCTTGATAAGTGCTGCTAACATGCGTGTAGGTACTTGTCTAGTTGTAAAAAAATCCATTATAAAAGTGTTTCATTAAGTTTTGATATGAAGATTATAAAATTTCAGCTTTTTTTGACAAAGTTGTGTTGTATAACATTTAAGACAAAACTCTACAACTTAATTATATACCGCTCGAACTATCTGAAAAATTACTTCATTATTTCGTGGCATAAGTCTTTATATTCTTTTAATATTACAGTGTAGAGTATTTGTATATTAAAAAAAAATCTTAACGAGAAATATTTTTCTTAAGAACTCTAGTACTAATTTTTCAGAAATTCGATTAGATAATTTTTGAAAATTTGTCACAAATATTTTTGAAATATTGTCCACTTTTGATTATCAATTCCAAACTCATGTCCACCATTTTTCAGAAAATTGTGCTCTCATTGTTTTAAATTCCAAGCTATACGAGTTTTGATAACTAGTAAGCCTTGGCTATTTCGGTTGCATAAAAATGAATCTCGTTACCATGACAATAAAGGATGACTTGTTGAAAACGTAATAATAAAAATTCAGTTCAAAACGTTGAAGCTTTGATGAGTACTTGAAAAACAGCATGTCAGTCCCGATTCAGAAAATCAATTAGTTGCGGTATCGAGCTATCATTTAGTAATTGTTTTTAAAGGGCTGAAATGAAAAGCATATTCACGAAGGTATGTTAAATACCTTCGTGAGCAAGTCAGCAATACCCTTTATAATTCATAACCAACAGTGAAAAATTGGGTTGCAAGATTTAAAAGAGACCAGGAATTCCAATTTCTGTGTCCATTCCTGAAAATATCGATACAGTTCATGATATGATATCAAAAAGAGGACTTGGAGTTGAAAAGTTGAAACACAGCTAAGACCTTAAACAGCAAACATACCGACTTGTCGAAGGGAAGATTTTAACGCCCCCTCTCAAACGCAGTAGGCGGAGTGAAAAGTCAGGGGTGAATTATGTTTGGCAGTGCAATATTGTGCGTGCGCAACTTAGATGTATGAGTGATTCACACACGTGCTAAAAACGTAATATCTGGTACTTGTGTTGCCTATACTTATGAGTCAATTGAACTATACAATTTCTTCATATCTGGAGAAGACCGAGTTGATTCTACAATTGATGAAAATATTTAGAGTAATTGTTTTCTTAACACAATAGGTATATACATACATATAATAAATCCTTCGATTTCTTTTAGATTTTTCTAATTTCTTAATTTTTGTCTTCTTCTGGGAAACTATTTATTCATAAAAATGAATTCGTTCATAATTTAAATTTGTGATAATCCGCTTGATCATAAATATATTATATACAGTGACCTCAAAAAAGTCGGTATCGTATTGGGCATTTTCATTATTATAGATTTACAAAAAAAATAAAAAATGTACGGCATTAATTTGTGCTTGTCTAAAAACCGGATTAGCGTCTATCTAGAAAATCTAGTTTTTCAAAATGATGAAAGTTGAAATATTGCTAATTTTCGTAAATCGCGCGAGATATCATTGATATATTTTTACTGCAAGTTAGTTTTAGATTACTGAAACATTTAAAGGACATGCTTTTTTGTTATCAGTAACTTTTGCAAAAATTAGGTTTTCAATGTTTTTTGATATTTATCACCTCATCATTTAGGCCAGTATAAATGAACACATACAGGGTTTTTGTGGAACTAAAACATTAACAAGAGGAGATTAATATTTTTGGAAGCTATCTAAATAAATATTAATTGTCATTGAGAAATATTTCTCCTTAAAAGCACCTTGCATCAAAAACGTAGAAACTATGCAGTGACATAGCATTTTGATGAATAAAATTTCTAAAGAAATAATTAGTATTCCGAATTGTTTTTGCTACTGATACATGTTATAAGTTTTTATCAAACCAGAAAATAAAATTTGAGATTTAGTTTTCGTAATATGAAAAAAACCATTAAAATTTTAATTGTTGCAAAAGTTGCAGAAGACAAAAAAATACTTATGAACTGTAAATAATTCAGTAATCTAAAACTTACAAGCAATAATAGAAGCTCATCGATATCATGCGTGATTTAAAAAAAATGGCAGTATTTCCATTTTCATCATTTGATAAAACAAGATTTACTAGATAAATAATAATCACTCGGTATATCCGATGGAGGTTAATAAGGTTTTTAAACAAGCACAAATTAATGTCGTGAAAAAGTTTTTAACAGCAAAAGTAACATTGGTGAATTATTTTAGGATCAACTATTGCTGTTGAAATGAAACACAAACGAAGCAGCAAGTAGTTAAATGTATTAAAATTTAAGTACATTACTTTCACATTGCTATTATTGTTAGATTCTACTAACTCAATACAACCATCACCATTTAATTATCTGTAGTAATAACCCAATAGTGAGGTACAGTTTAGTTAAGTTCAATTAGAGTTTTCGAAAGCACATTGCTTTGCAACAACCCGACGCCGAAAACGGACGGCTTTTAAGTGAAAACTATCCAAGGGTAGTAATCAGTCTAATGTTATTTTGATTGCATATTGTTGCATACGTGACTACAGATACACGAATTTGTTTGGATTTATACTTCAGCAAACACCTCTTAGCAAACGTCATAAACATTTGTTTATCTACAAGTGAAATAAAATGTTCTTGAATCCGCTAGTGAATTAATATTTATTTATATAACAAGTGAGCTAAGGGAATGTTTTTGAAAAACATCCTTAGCTCACGTGTTTCATACAATATTTTATTCAATTTTGTCGAAATACGTTTAGTAGTTACAGATTTAATTTTTATAATATCAAGTCGGTGAAAAGTCAAACATTTATTGTCACATCAAAATTTAAAAAGGCCGATTGTAATCTTTTTGATTACTTTTTGATCAGAAGGGGAATTTTGAAACATGCCCGCAACGGTACAATGAAATAGTAGACAACAGAACTTTACTTAGTAGTAGGAAAAACGTAATTATTTCAAAGCCTGAAGAACTACTTATTTTTATTGTTAAATATGGAGATGAAGAGTTTTTCGAAATCCAATAGTTCCTATTCTAATTATTCTCACCGTATCGGTTTCAATAAGTTGTGAAAGATCAGTAAACTTAAACTGATAATATCTTATTTAAGAGCTTCATTGGCCCATCAAAATTATCAGATCTTGCTATTTGGAGTGAAGAACGAGAAAAAACAGAAAAAAATAATTTTGCTCATACTGTGCGAGCAAAAATTATTATCATCAACGTTTGCTTTGCAAAGCCATACAGCTTAGCTTAAAATTCATCAGTTTGGCACGTCATGTGTTAGACATAATTTTAACCAATATTTGGTTAGATATATCGTCGCCTTATAATTGTGATCTAAACCGAGCCCTACGTTTTTCAGCCCAAGCCCTCTTGGATAAAAATAATTTTTGGTCGCACGGTATAATCGATCAATTAGCATCTATAAACGCACGTAAAGTACATTTTTAGATATTTACTGTTTGTACTTGTTCTAATGTCCCTGGTATTGCCGTAAGCCTTACATTGCAAATTTTTTGTTGGAATTAATAAAAGATATAATCCTTCGTGTTTGATTTATTGATGTAATTTGACAAGGGCGCACATTTTTGCTATGCCATGGGTAAAACTATAAAATTTGTTTTACTCTATTATTTGTTGGCATTGTATAGAACAATAATTGATTTCCATTTTTTGTAGTTGCAGCAAAAATTAAGTACTAATTTAGCCGTTGTGAAGAACTTTGTTTTGGAAGAACCAAATTTTACATTAATTATAAATTGAGTGGTTGTGAATGTAGTTTAACTATACCAAATTTACAACTAATAATCTAATAAAATTGCCAGTGCAAAATGAGAAAATAAATAGCCACTAATTTATTCAGGTTGAGTGGTATGTCGGAGGATAATTTCGTAAACTATTTTTGTTATACCTAAAATTAAACTTAAAATTTGATGTAGTTGTATTGACAATAGAGACACAAGAGTATAGAGCATTAAATCATGTCAAATCAATCGTCGCTAATGTTGAATGATATCATTACTTAAATATTTCGTGACATTTTATAGTAATGCAACACAATTAACATGATATTTTCCGTAGTTTGGTTTTGGTGAATGATGCAAAATGTAGGAATTGGCATTACAAGCGCACGCATCATTTATTAATGGCACCCGGCAATGTAATATGATACCCGGTTTAGACGCCGAACGACGTTTAGACAAATATGTCGCCTACGCTTAAACTGGTCATATGAATACGTTTATCACATAGCCTACGCCGATTTAGATCTGAAAAAAAAACAGCATAAAGGATCCCTATGCAGCCCTATATACTTGGACGTTGATCAAAAGCGAGAAAGGGTGGAAGCGTCGTGCTCAATCTGTGCTCGTTTCGAAGGAGATCTTACCTTCTTAAACCGTATTGTTACTATGGTTCAGACTTGGGTACATTTCGAACCATACAACAATCTATGGAATGGAAGCCCTCTAGTTCTCCAAAAACTAACGAAATTTCGCGTTCAGAAGAGCCTCGAGCATTTTTATATTTCTTAATTTCATGAAGTTATCGCCTTGTAATTTTCGTAAATATTTTGATAAAATGTATTGGTAATTTTGCCGGAAATCTCAAGTTATATTTAAATTAATTTGATGAAGATCATACTGATTCGTTTGCGGACCTCTGCTCTATACGAAAAAAGAGAGGTTTTGCTTTTATACCGTATGGATTATTATGGTAGTTTATAGTTATCGATCATGGATTTGTTCTTGTAATATAAAAAGTGTTTATTATTAAATTTGGGTAAAAATATGCCATACCACAGTGGATTACAGCGGAATCAATCCGCATATATAGACACACTATTATATTCATAAAATAAAACGGCTTTATTTTAAATTCAATTACGGCGTATGAAAAACCGGGCTGGAATTTAATTAAAACTTCAATATTTTTATTGCGTGTCGATTAAATCCTGGCGCCGTGGAACTCGCTGGAGGCACATCCGAGTGGGCATCCTGTGCGTTGGCGGGGGCTTTATCACAAAGCGCCCTCGCCGAAGTTAGCGAATTTTAAACCCTCACCTGCAAAAACTTCGGCTTGATGCACGATGTACGTGTGTGGGATGCGAGGTATTTAGGCCGAAATTGCATGTAGCGCGGTGAATATTCAGCCTGCAACTTTGTGGCTTTACTGTGGGGCCCCCCTTTTTATACGCGGCCATAAATGAACGGGAAAAGGAGACGGCCAACGTGGCGCACGGGTTATACGTCTGCTTTTATTGCACGCAAAATTTATGCCCCGCTTAAATATCATCATAATTTTTAAGGAGATTGTTTCCGTTTTTCTCCGCCGCATTTATCCGGCACGGCTCATTTGAGGGGCTTAATAAAAAAGAATGTTGAATGCGATTATCCGACTATACTCGAATCTGGACGCAGGGCCGCGCCTAGGTAGTTGGCCGCCCGTGTGCAATAGTATTTTGGCCGCCCTACACAGAGTAGCTATCCATTCTAAAGACAGGTCGGGGAATAATAATAATAATAATATAAAATACATTTTTTCGCAATGATACTAACATTTATTCAGAATATATTACAAATAATAAATTACATTTTTATCACTAATCACAATATAGGAAGAATATTGAAAAATCTACAAGCAAAAAACTACAAAAAAATTTTTTCGCGCTTTGCGCAGAGCAAATTCTGATATTAAATCGTGCATGACTAGCTGATCCAATATCTCATGTCCAATAGATATCATTGATAAATTTACTAACTTTCTTGTGACATTGTAGATCGTAAGTATTTTTTTATAATGTTTATTTTCGAAAAATATCGCTCACGAGATGCTACGGATACTGGCAATGTTAACAAAATTCTTATAGAAATAAATATATTCGGGAACGTTGCCTGCAGATCATTTTCCAATATGTATTCAAGAATTATTTGTGGTTCTGTGACATCTTTTGATGGTAAATGGTTTTTCAAGGATAAAATTTCTTGAAAGATGTCTATCCCATCAATGTCAGACTCTTTTCTTTGCTCATCTCTTAGTTTAATTTGCAAATTCTTGCAAGATTTTAACAACATTTCATTCAAAATGCTATTAATATTGGTCATTATGCCAAATAAATCGTTGTAATACACAAGTGTTTCAAATCTGGTCTTGATAGATGATAAAGCTTGATTCAATACACAAAAATAAAAATTTACTTTAAAATTTGTTTTTGGATCTAAAATTGGCTCATCCGCAGATTGATGCTCAAAAATTTTGGGTGTTCGCTTTACTCTTATATTTTCCACTGTAGGGAAATTACATTCAACCTTCCTATTCCATAGCTAAAGTGTTAACTGCAACAATAATGTCTTCAAAACTTTTATCGGTACGATATTTCTTTAAATGGTTTGTCAAATTTGTTAAATACGTCAAAGAGGATCTTACATTTAGTTTTGGGTTTTGAAAAATGACTACGTTGATTTCAAATAAAATTTGATGCCAAATCACAATTGAGCATAAACATATTTGAAACTCGATATCTTTAATAGCAATGAATGCGCCATATGTACAGTTTTAAAGTCTTTAGTTTTATCTACATAAATTTTGTATTAAGCTTCGTACACTTGTACAATTTGATATCGTAAAGGCTTTATGGCATCGATTCTACAGGACCATCGAGTATCACTTAGTGGTTTTAAATTTAACTTTCCTACATATTTTTTAAGAACTATCCATCTTTGTGTACTTCCAGAAAAAAAAACGTACAATTCTTGAACAAGATAAAAAAATACAGTTTCATGTGAAATATTAGCTGAATCATTTACGACCAGATTTAAACTATGTGCTGAACGTGGCACAAAAAAGCACGAGGGTTTATGTTTAATTTTTGTTTTTGTAATTCATTGTGCTTTCCTCGCATATCTGCACCATTATCATAGCCTTGCTCCCTCATATCAAAAATATTTAATTTCAAATTCGATAATTCTTCTAAGAGAAATTCAGATATACTTTCTCCTGTACTTTTTGTTGTTGGACTGAATCCAAGAAAATGTTCCCTTACTTCTACCCTTTTCTCATCTAAGAGTAAAAATCTTACGATAACAGTAATCTATTCTACATGGCTTAAATCCGGTGTATAATCTAATATAATGGAAACATATTTTGACTTTCTGAGGAAATCCAATATAGCACATTTAATTTTTGGTCCAATTAGATTAATAATTTCGTCGGGAATTCGTTTATTGCTATCTTTCTGCTTCTCAATACGCTGGATATGTTTAGTTTTTCTTTCCGTTATACTAAATAAATGAAAAGGTTGTAAGTTGCAACTATTTAGTTTTAAATATTTTTTGTAGAACTGACTGAAGTGTGGGCATCCACTGTATTTGGTTTGGGGCGCTGCTGAGCACAACGGCAAAAGGCCGCCCCCAAACTTGGCCGCCCGCGTGCGCCGCACGCGTTGCACGCCCGTCAGGCGCGCCCCTGTCTGGACGGTAGCATTCAATTTGCATACTAAGGGTTTATTGTGGACGATATTATGCAACGTTAAAAGCCGCCGTTGCTTTTATGGTAGCGGTGAAAACAAGCTACACCGACCGTTGTTTAATTCATAAATACCTTGTAAGAAAGCTGCAGCTTTTCAAAGAACTGGAAAATGAAATTGCGAGAAAGTATTTATTATTAATAGTACGGCGCTTCCTTGCATAATCCTTATCACTTCAAATTTACATGAATTACCAACACAAACTTATCTCATTCTGCCTACGTATTTATTCATTGAATTAAGCCTGCATTATTTCTGATACTTTCAATTATATGAATATGAAGGGCATCGTAATTTTCTACAGAAGCAAAATTAGGCCATCTAATCAATACAAAAAAATATTAGACAAATTATTGACTATCGCAACAATTATGAGCAATTATTATATTAAGGTAATTAGCTTCATCAGCAAAATTAGGTCGCCTAATAAATTAAAAAATATATTAAATGAATTAGTCACTATTATAACTATTATTATTAGTTGCAATTCAATTGATAATTGTAGTAGTCATATCTTTTATGGACTTCCCACTTCAAACTGCAAACTGGGTTGCTTTAAAGCAGGGGTCTCCAAACTTTTTAGTCCGAGGGCCACACTGACTCCTCCACTAAGTCCCAAGGGCCAAGCCTTAGGTAGCTCATCATATCAACGTACTGTAGTTTTGAATTACCAGCAAATTTTCGTTCATGAAGCCTACGGTTAGCTTTCGTGTGGCTCTTGAAATTGCAAAACGTGGAAAACCATTCACCGATGGAGGAATGATCAAAGAATGCATAATTGCAGCAGCCGAAGAAATGTGCCCTGAAAAGGTAAATTTATTAAAAACTGTCAGTATGTCAGCAAACACTGTGGCTCGAAGGGTAGAAAGCATCGCTGAAAATATATCCTCTCAACTGTTCGACAAAAATGGACATGTTGAATGGTTTTCTCTGGCCTTGGATGAGTCAACGGATTTGTCAGATACTGCTCAGGTGTTGATTTATATTCGAGGAGTAGATAAATGCTATGAAGTGCATGAAGAACTTCTTGATATGTATAGTATTCATGGCACAACTACTGGTACAGATATTTTTAAAGGAGTTGAAATGGCCATTAATCAAAAGAACCTTCGATGGAAAAACTTGAAATGTATTACAACTGATGGAGGCAAAAACATGTGTGGGAAAGATAAAGGAGTGGTCGCTCTTGTGTCAAAGGCTGTAGAAAATGACGGTGGTTCAAAACCATTAGTCTTACATTGTATCATTCATCGACAAATGGAAATGTTGCGGAAAATGTTTGGATATGTCTGAAGTTCTGAAACCAGTCATATCAACTGTTAATTTTATCAGATCTTTTGGGCTGAATCACCGACAATTCCGACAATTTATTGAAGAGATTGGAGAAAATGACTTACCTTATCATACTGCCGTACTTTGGCTTAGTTGTGGGAAAGTCCTTCAGCGCTTTTTTGAACTTCGAGCAGTGATCGAAATTTTTTTGAATGAAAAGCATCGCCCTCTTACTGAATTACAAAACAACGCATGGCTGTGGAAGTTAGCATTCTATGGTGATTTGACAAAACATGTGAACGAACTGAATTTGAGATTGCAAGGAGAAAACTAGCATCTTCCTGATTTATACACTAATATCAAATCATTCCGGAAGAAATTGATACTGTTTAAATCACAACTACGAAGTAAATGTTTTTCACATTTTAAAACATGTGAAATATTCATCCACACCACTGAGACTGAGTTTCCTATCGATTTTGCAATCGAAACTTTGAGTGCTTTGAAAATAAATTTTGATACTCGTTTCTCGGACTTTGATGCCATTGCGAATCAAATTAAGATTTTTCAGAATCCTTTTGATACTGACATTGAAACCATAGCCCCGGAACTTCTAATGGAAATGATTGATCTACAGTGGAGTGATATAATTAAGAACAAATATCAAAACTCATCTTTGTTGGAATTTTATAAGAGTCTTCCACTGACACTATTTGATAATTGGCATAAATTTGCTCGTGGGCTGTTTTCTGTTTTTGGTACTACTTATTTGTGTGAGAAGACCTTCTCCAAAATGAAGTACACAAAAAATGTTTACAGATCTAAATTAACTGATGAGCATCTTAAATCTCTTTTAATAATTGGTACAAGTAAAATTAGTCCATAACTACAAACTATTGTCAGTGGAAAATCTCAATTACATAAATTTCATTAGTATTTCATATGTCATTATGCTTGTTATAAGTTATGTTTTTATTTAAAATGTATAAAATGTTAGTTGGACTCATTTACATAATTTGTTAGTTATTATATACTGAAGTTAAATTTTCTGCATATTATACATATCTTTACTCATTACAATTCTGTGTTTCTTTATCCAACTTATCACAAAAACAATAACAATAAGCCTACAACAATGTTATGAGAAGTTAGCCCTTAACCATATCAATGTAGATGTCATATTAATAATAATTCAACATAAATTTAGAATACTTCAGTAAACTAAATTTAATTTGCTATAAAAAAATATGTTCTCTAAAAGGAGTTTTCAAGTATGCTAGGTCTCCGCGGGCCGGACAAAATCTGTACGCGGGCCGGATGTGGCCCTCGGGCCGTAGTTTGGAGACCCCTGCTTTAAAGAATACCTATGTATTTCTTACGACATATGCAGTGATAGATAACATCCTTTAGTTAATATTACGTAACCAAAAACAATCGTGTGGTGTTTTTAATACAGATGGCCATTCGTTGCCGTAGATACTATTTAATTTGTAATCGATATTACTTGTAAATATTGTGTTTTCTACTTTACTCTGAATCACTCTTCCATTTGATACATTCGAATTAGACGATAATTGTCTAATTTATATTTAAAAATAATTTAAAATAAACCACCAGTTTGGCTGACAGGTAAGAATGCTCGCTTAGTATGTACCAAGACCTGGGTTCGAGCCCCAGTACAGGTAATATATTCGTACTGAGAAACTAGTGACATTCACCGTTGGGAGCTCATTATCGGCCTTCTAGAGATCGGTGGTAAATTTCTAAAGTCCTAACTGAATACACACACTTAAACGATTCGTATATACTTAAACTTAACGAACGCCAGTCGATAGCCAGTTAGGGATAATATCCTCAATAAATACGTCTACTACTACTACTAATTTAAAATGGCAATGAATTAAACCAAAACAGCACGAACTTTTTTGGTTACCTGATATTTGGTCTGACTAGTTTTTTTTTTCATCGATTTAGAGGTAGAACTCATTAAGAAACATTTTAAATAAAATGAATTAAATATGAGACGTTGAAAACCTGAATAGTTTAAGACAGTTTTTGGCTGTCAACATACATACTTTGCATATATACTTCAACTTAACGAACGTCGGTAGATAGCCAGTCAGGGATAATATCCTCAACAAATACGTCTACTACTACTAATTTAAAATGGCAATGAATTAAACCAAAACACCACGAACTTTTTTGGTTACCTGATATTTGGTCTGACTAGTGTCTTTTTTCATCGATTTAGAGGTAGAACTCATTAAGAAACATTTTAAATGAAATGAATGAAATATGAGACGTTGAAAACCAAAATAGTTTAAGACAGTTTTTTTTAAGTGTACGTGGTTTAAGTGTGTATGATAATATCCCTTGCACATTTCTGGACATATCTAAATTTAAAAAAACTGACTTTCATAACTTCGGATTTAAATAACTAACATGTTTACATATTTTTAACTTTTTTATCTTTTTCATAATCAACTTACAAATAGAGCTAAGTAACAATTATAATTTTAATGTTTATGCAGAAAGAATTTCTTAAGTAATTTCATTTATTTATACAAAGTTATTATTAACACATCTTACATATCTCAAAAATATAAACATTTTACTTAATAAGGTTTTCCTCTAAACCGACGATTTATTCATATACACCAATGATTTTCTTTTATAATAAAGCATTTAATAAAAAGGCAACTTAGTTATTAAGTTGTATTTTTTTTTTATTTCAACAATTACTTATATATAAAAAAGTTAAAAAAAAGGTTTGATACGAGAAAAATAAGTACATAATATATTTAAAGTTCCATATACAAAAAAAAATAAAATAAGTACGCTAAATAAATGTCGTATGAAATTCTCTATTTTGTTATAATCGTACAGATTTATTTGAAAATTGATTGGCTAAGGTGTCTCCAAAGAATGCAAAAATCGTAAATGTGGTTTCAAATACTCTTTCAAATACTTTTTTATTGTTCGTACAGATTCAAAAGAAAATTGATCTGATTAAGCTTCTCAAAATAATTTGAAAATTGATTGGCTTGAGCTTCTTCAAAAAAAGCAAAAACCCTAAATCACGTATCAGATGCTTTATTTTTATATATCGTACAGATACAAAAGAAAATTGAGGATCTGGGTACAAGAACAGCGTAAGTCGATGTATGCGGTTATTGAGCAAATTTGTTTATTTGAATATTTGTACCCTTATTTATAAACATGTTAAAAAATATATTGCTACTGTTCATACAAATAATTTGTATGCAATAATTATCATTGCTATACTACCACTTTTATTAAGTTTTAGGTAGCCAGGTATATACCAGGTATACCATGTATGAGGTACCTAAAATGCACACTATAATTTTATTATAATAACGTTTTAAAGGTTTTTTTAAATCTAAAGTTAGGTAGACAGTAGGTAAATAATTGCATGAGAACCTTACAATAAAAATAAAAATAAGAATTTAATTTATAATTCTACACATAGGATATAACGAATAACGATAACGAAACAACCATATGGTGTCAAGAATCTACAAAATAATAATAATAATACACAAAGGTCTGATAAATAAAGTATCCTTGCCTAGATATTAAAAAGGGTAAGTCCGCATTTTACTGAAAAAGTGACAACACATTTGACATCGACTATATTCCAAATAATATTAATATCATCAATAAAACAATCGGTATTGTAGTTAACATTTCATTACTACTATTGCACGGGCTTATAAGTTTCGTAGAATTAATAAATATAATGATGTTATATACAGCTGTGGTTTTTAAACTGTGGGTCGTAACTTGTCAATGGGTCGTTTAATACTTCTAAGGGTTCACAAAAACTATGAAAAATATAACGTGATATGCATCAATTCAATATGTATGTATGCAGTATTTCATGTTTCATGACAATAATAAATAGGTAATTAAATAATTAGCGATAACATTTTCTTATACACTATAGCAATTAATAATGTGGCTCTCAACATGCAAAAACCGTGTAAATGGTTAAACATTTGTAAGTAGAAAAAAATTGTATGTCATTATGTGATATTCACCAATTCAATTATGTATGAATTATTTCGTATAGCAATATTTTGAATTGAGATAGTAATAAATAGATAGTTAAATTATTTGCGTTGACACTTTTTTATGCAATAGCAACTAATAATGTGGCATTCAAGATCCAAAATAAGATTTCAAAAATTTGTTAGCAGAAAGAAATTGTATTCCATTACGTAATATGCCGCTGGAGACTCTGTAGTAGATCGCTAGATCAAACGACGAACCCAAATTACGCATTTACACATTCGCTTATTCGCTAAAATTGTTATTATTGCAGTTATTTCAAAATTCTAAGACTAAATCTAAATATATTTCATTTGCACTATTTACTCAGATAGTACAGTTCTATGTACAAGTAGTGTCTCAGTTATCATACTTAACATGGGGATCTTGTAAACCGTACGAGATAGAGTTCGTGAAAAGTAATAAAATCGAAAAAAATTGCAAATTCTGCGTTTTAGATTTTTGCTAGTGGCCGCCAAACCATTCAATTTTTTAAAATTTTATTTTCCCAAGATTATTCTGTCTAATTTAACCATCTCTATATCCCTTACCATTTATGAGATCACCATATGAGATTGCTCCATAACTGGGATACAGTATATAAACATAAATTGTGCGTAAAATAAGTTTTACATACAATTCATTAACTCATCAATTTAATAAAAATTGTATTTTACATCAAATTTTACATAGAAGTCAACATTCTATAATGCGAAAGAAGTTCAAAACTTTAAACATTCAGGTAATAATACATGTGGTACAATGTGAGATATTCAATTTTTTCATAATAGCTGTCGCAGAAAACACCTTGTATGATACTCTTTCATAAAGAGCATTTTTGCACTAGCGTTTTTTGTTGAACTCGGCTGTGCCTCGTTCTACAAAATTCACCCTCGTACAAAAAAGCACAGCCTTACGAACTTATATCAAAAATAACATTTTTTTAATAATTTAGTTAGCTTTTATAAAAAGCAAAATACCTAAAATCCGTGGTCTGAATATTACAATAAAGTTTTAATGGAAAATAATAATTTAAAATTTGGTAGACAGCAGGCAGATAGTTGTTGCATAAACATCTTACAATAAAAATAAATAGTAACGATTTAAATTATAATACGTATACGATTGCTGCAGCGGAAATGGATTTTTAGACAATCGACAAAAACTAAATATAAAAAAATAATAATAATTTATTATTGTTATTAATAATTCGTTATTGTAGCTAACATTGAATTACTGCTACTGGTTATAGGTATTGCATCAGATTTATATATTTGGTAGATTTTATAAATACGATAATAACAATAAGTAATACTATAGTATTCATAAGTACATTTATTTTAAACTACTACTTACTATTTTACTATTTTGTTATTATTTTGTTACTACTCGTATTTTGAACAATATTATTATTGGTATAAAATAATATTTAAAATCTAAACTTGGTAGGTAATACATGTTAAAGTTATATCAGAATATATTTTGATTTATAATATGATTTATTGAATTATTTGTTACATGAATTTACACTATTTAGTCAGGTAAAAGTACCATATCATACAACTATGAAAACGATATAATGTATTAATCGTTTCTGTAAATTAATTAAGTTTGAGATGTAAATGGTGATAATAATTATTTTGAAATAGCCAGTAGAAGCAGTGAGTGCGGAATGAAATTCATTAAAGCTGTTTCATCCGATGCACCTTAAAATGTTAACATTTTGCAGTGCAGCTTCATTATAAGTTGGCTTAATTTGCAGTCTACGAATTAGTTTCAAAGTGCCTCTTAATTCACCAAGTTTTTAGCGTGTTACGAGCACTCACTTAAAATTTTCTTCAAAAGCTGCCTCATGGCTTAGTTTCCACCCATACCTAAATGCACTACTTGAGTGCATACCTAATATTAAACGAGTACACGGAAATGATGTGAAGTTTATGTAATCATAATCGTTTTTTAATAATTGATGGGAGCTTAGCAGTTTGATAATTTTTGCATGTACATAGATAAAATATTCCATTGTTGGCGGTTTTCACGCTGACGGTGGTAAATAAACATAGCTGTAAAAATAAGTGTCATTCAACATCAAATTTAATATTCCACAGAAAACAAAATATGGACGATGTTCAATTTTAACTATACTACTTCTGATTGACAAGATTTGAACAATTTGTGAACGGTGACAAACTTAAAACGAAATCAACGCCAACAAGTCTCTTATAATTTCAGATGCGTAGCTTATTATGAAATAGTGCAAAATAATTGTAGGCATGATTAAACTAACGACGAACCTATAAATTGAAATTGCCAGTCACTAAGCATTACAGATGAGTGAATAATTCTACAATATTGGCAATTCATGTTATTTGTGCAATTAAATCTACGGATCATCCAAAAAATAAAATTGGGAGTCGGTTTGCTGTTAGGATTAACGACTAATTCGATTTAACTGCGAAATCGTGCTGGCCCAAATAAATCTATGACACGTATTTGATATTACTCCTGTAAGATATTAAGAAGTACACAAATACATTATTTTGACTTGTTTATATATATTGCTCGGTCATCAATAGAGCCCAGATTTTAGGAAAGATGCCTTTCTCTTAATATTGAAGGACAGAATAAAATAATTATAAATTAATACATTTTATAAATAATCCTTAGGATTAGCATCTATTTCATATCTTCTAAATGCCTATTTTCAAACAGACTGCCTTAAATACAGAAATTATATTTCTGAATTAGGCAACTTAAAATGTTATATTATTATCACGATATGGAATAAATTTTGTGTGTGAATCAATATGAAGAAGTAAATAAATTGATTTCTGAAACGAAAAATGTATTTTTGAAGGCGCCTCTTAGACAAAAGTGCCTTGCCTTGCCTTGCTTCCTCTAGAATCAGTGCTGACACGTTGGGCCACTTGGTTTCAAACATATTTTCTAATAATTTCGAAATAGAAAAGGCTTTAAATATAATGACTATGTTCTTTAATATTTCTTCATAACACATATTCATTTATAACACTTTTAAAGATAGTATCGGCATTTGACGATAACACAAAAGCCATTGAATACATTAAATTTAATTCCAAAATACTAATAGGAAGTAACAAAGGCAAACGCTTTAAACAATTAGACTTCCACTAACTGAATCTTTACGTATTATGGAAGAGTTACGAACGTCTTTCCGGAATTTTGTAAAGTTACTGAATGATAGTATATATACAAAACAATATTCCCTTTTACCTTTTATAATATAGCATAATATGTTTTCAATTTTTCCACAACTAATCTTGTAGGAAAATTGCCAATAGAATACATTTAATCAAATTTTACTCAGTATCAAAACCTTAAAAAACTTGGAATTTCCATAAAATATTTATTGAAAGACCCCATGGGGTCGATAGCCCAATAAAGATTGTTTATATATATATTTATTGAATTTAATTTCATAAATATTTCGGTAACCATATGTGGTAACCTAACCTAACCTAACTGTTAACATTTACAATATCTTATGTAACTTCATTAGGAAGTCATCAAAGAATCTAGAAAATATTCCATATTTATAAAATTACAATAAAATGTGGGCACGTATATTCATGAAAAATTCAAGAAAGTATCTCTCCCTGTATATTGTAATTTTTAGAGAATATGTAAAACCATTTAAATGAAGTACATTTTTTCTCAGTTACAAAATTTTAATACTTCTTGGATTTTTTCCAAAAACATAACTGCAAAATTCTTGGAATTTTAATGGATCTGAAGAATTCATGAAAATAGTTTGAAACTTTCACTCATTGAAAAAATTTAAAAAGTCTTAGGTATATCATTGGTAATTAGGTATCAAACGATCAAGATTATTGTTCACATGTTAGACATTTGGAGATCATTCAATTCAAATGAAGATTTTTTTTCAATTCATGAAAAAAAAAATCTATATTATAATAACACACATATTAATAAATATTATGTGTGTGCGTATTTTGCATTATTGTGTTATTTTTTGCATTTGTGTGATTTTGGATTGCACGGCTAGTCAATTGACTCGAAGTTCTGTCAACTTCCGAGGACGGCCTGTTTTAGGTAGGTTTACACATGGCATTCCTTCTTCACATTCCCGAATTGCCCGATATATACTGCTTTTCGAAATATTTTGTTCACGAAAAATGTTCACTGTATTTCGTTTCGGCGGCTGTCCAATTAAGTTGTAAATGGACCTTCGAATATCTATTTTATACGCCATTTTGCAAAGGTCAGGCGGAAATGTGATATAACAAATAAATTGACAAGATCCCAAGAAACATGTTTCTTCGAGTTGACCAGATGTAATAGTTTGACAATGTCACGTAAAGCATTCAAACAAATACTCAAAACGAATGTAACAGGTGTCAGGACCATTTTGTAGATCCTATTTTTGATATTTTTAGGTCCTAAAATCCGAGCCCTATTTAATTAAAATTTCGAACCATTTCTGTAAAGTAAATCTGAGTATTGCTGCAAACTAGTTCTTTACACCAGGACTCCGCCTCAGTTACATTGGTACAGTCATTCTCACATAAATCTAGTACACAAAATTTGACATTGCTATATAAAATTGCTATTGTAACCTAATTTCTTGTACTAGATTTATGTGAGCATGACTGTACATTTCGTGCTTATATCGTTCAGTGTAGTAATGGTTTATGACCAATTCAGTGTAATAGTGGATTTATGTCCAGTATGTCCTAACCTATAAAATCTGCATGTTTATATGTTCAACAATAGATTCGTCAACATCATATCAAGAAACACATCAATCAAGTAGATCGGAATATATAAATAGTACTGATAGTACTTCCGGTAGTTCCGGTGATAAGTAATATGATTGTAATTTTTATGTTCATGTGTCGGTTACTAAATTTATATGTTATCCTACAATAGAACGAAACATGTATGTTGTTACAGATGATGATCAACTTCCGATAAATGAGATAAGAAGCAACACTTTATATGAGTCAACTGCACAAACTGCGACAGAGCCCATAGAGTCTAAAAAAGGAAAAAAACGGTTAGTTAAGAAGTCTACTTGGAAAGTAAATATACGAAAGCATCGCCGAAATACTGGACAAGACTATATTACAAAATCAGGCACAAATGTTCCTTCTAATGCCTTTTCCAATAACCTCTGTAATTCCAGACAGAGGGTCTGGAGGGCTAAGTCCAAAAAATTGCAGAGCATCAACGAAGACCCAGTTTTGAATCTTTTTGGAAACTGGCTGACTATTTCCGGCAAAATGTGTATATCAGAGGACTAGTAAAAGTCAACACAGTCAAAAGAAAACGTGTTAGAGATGGCTCACATCCGGAAAAGCATGCGTACTTTGAATATGCTTTTAGAGTAGATAACACTGCATTCAGTGTGTGCAAGAAATATTTTGCAGAAACGTTGCAAATTAGTACCGGTAGACTCTATAGGTTGAACTCTAAAGACGAAATGGTTGCGGTGACTGATCAACGTGGCATGAATCCTAGAAAAAAGCTAGATTTTGAAGCATATCAATTCATTTGAAGCGTACCAAAGTCATTATACCAGAAAAGATAATCCCAAGAAAAAATATTGGGATAAAAATTTAACTATTCGTAAAATGTACGAATTGTACACAGAACAATGTGTCGCCAAGGGAATTGATGCATTGAAGAAAAAATTCTATTACAATGTATTTAATACAAAATTTAAATTAAGTTTTAAACCTCCAGCAAAAGATACATGCCGAATATGTGACCAACTGCAGATGAAAATAGCTGCAGAGCAGGATGAAACCAAGAAGAAGGCTCTAGTAACAGAAAAAACATTACACCTTGCTCAAGCCGAACAAGCACGAACATGTCTTCATGAGGATCAAATGACTGCTTGCGATGAAAAGTACGTGGCAACATTCGATCTTCAAAAAGCGCTTCCATTTCCCAAGCTATCTACATCAGTAGCATACTATATAAAAAATCTATATGTTTATAATCTAAGAATGCATTATTCTAATGAACAAACGGGATTCATGTATATGTACGACGAAACCGAAGGTGAGCGTGGATCTCAAAATGTAGCATCATGTCTTGTAAAGCATTTAAAAGAAAATGCTCCAAGTCACAAACATATTGTTTGGTACTCTGATTCTTGCTCCGGTCACTACAGGAACATTAAATTATCACTGTCTTTACAAAAATCACAAATTCCTGGTGTCAGGACACTCGTATTTGCCAATTGGCGCAGATTTTGGCGTTATTGAAAAGGCAAGTCGCAAAAATACACATATATACTGGCCTCAATACTGGATGGATATTGCACGGACTGCTAAAAAGCAGGATCAAAAATTTATAGTTTTTGAAATGAAAAGAGAAGATTTTTTTTCAACAAACACTTGGAATCAGCAATACAGAATCGAAAAAAAAACTGTTGATGGATACGCATTCAGTTGGCTGAATATCCGTTGGTTAAGATTTGAGAAGACATCGCCGACTTCATTCAAATTTAAACAGACTTTGAATGAAGCTGTTGATTTTGATGAAGTAAATCTTAGTAAAACTGTGTGTGGTCGAGCAAGGACTTCACTTAATATAGAACAATAGCAATTCGCCTCGTTGTATCCAACGAGGCGAATTGTGACAGACTCAAAAAAAACAACACATGATGGATTTACAGCCCTATATACCGCCAATATACCATACTTCAGAAACCTACCTATCGCATCCAAAATCGCATTGACCATACAGAAGATAACAATGATGAAGGATGATGAGCCTTTCTATGAATAGAGGAAATTAACTTCCTTCCGAGTAGCAATGGTTTAAGTCCACTTTCTTTACTTGATTTGTGAATAAAAATTATTTTTCTTTTGAATTATTAACTTTTTGCTATATAATAATAAAGTATCATGTTAATAATTAGCGAATTTGTTTGTAATTTTTGTCTACATTTTGATGCAAATTAATAAAGTAAAAACCTTTTTAAGGCTAGATGACTAAACAAAGAATTTTACGGACCTGGTCCATTTCTCCTCTGAGCACCCCATATGTAGTATCTACATATGTATCTGTATCTGTTAAATGTATTATCTACATATGTATCTGTATCTGTTAAATTAGTATCTATTCGGTCTTTTGTATTTTAATTAAAATGAATGTTGTTAATTTTGCTCTACGTTCGGAAATTACTCTGTCTGCTGGACTTTCAAACCCGACAAGATTCATACATATCCTTTACTGAAAGTAAAGAATAATAATCCTCCTTAAAAGATAATCGAACCCGCAACTATAAATCAGTTGGGGGCGTACCTCATTACGTTACACATCCTTTGCGTCTCTTAAATGTTAACCTGTAGTAGTTTTTGTTACTTCTGCTCTGAGGTCAAAAAAATCCGGAAGACTAAGGACTTCATTAATCTCTCGGCTACTGAGGCTGGCATGGTTCATACAAGTAACAAAAGT
The DNA here is from genome assembly GCA_951805005.1 of Othius punctulatus. Taxonomy (NCBI): domain Eukaryota; kingdom Metazoa; phylum Arthropoda; class Insecta; order Coleoptera; family Staphylinidae; genus Othius; species Othius punctulatus. The sequence goes on from OX638139.1 coordinate 99,424,714, forward strand.
GAGTAAAAATGATCCTCTCTAGACGAAAATCGACCCACAACTGTACATTTTAACTCACTAGCCACACATACCTATTAATATCTGTTAAATCTCTAAATGTTAATATAAATATTTCACTATATAGATAATGGAACATCGTAAATAACTCAATCTCATGTAAAATGTATGATTCTGTTGTGAAAAGTAAACAGCTAGATTAGTTATTGCTGACTTAAAGGAACTAATCATACAATTTCATAATCATTGCGTGCCTAATAACGTCTTGCATTTCCTTTATAACATCTTCAAATATCACCGTTGAATCCACACGCCGTAATTTCAACTGCAAATATTAACCGCCACCTTCCACCTTCCCAATTACCACCGTTATTACATTTGGCAAAGTGCTGAAGGTGAGCGCCTCCTCCACCTGCACCACCGACGTACACGTTCAAACATGCCAAGCTTCTGCAATATCGTGGGGGCGCAAGTGTTTGCATATCTGTGGAGGCGTGCAGGCTGCTTTTTCCTAGAGGCACTTTACATGCGTTTTTTTCTTGTAATCTGCCGCCCCCAGCGTGCATTGTGATTAAGCCGGGGAGCCGGTCGGATGTGCAATTTCTGCGACTAGTTTTTGCAGATTTCAAAGGGTTTATCAGATCCGTCCCCGGGGGCGGGGGCGGCAGCGAAGTAGGGGTAGTTTTTGAAGCGGTGTATTAAAACGCGAGTTTTATGCAAATCCTCGCTACATTTCACGTATCAAGAATGGCATCGAAAAAAGCGCAAACGCTGTGTGCGGTTGGTCGGCTGACTGTGTAATGTTTGCAGAGATTTGCATATACGTAATTGCGGCGATGCTTGGTAATTAGGAGGGATGTACTCGCATTGTTGCGAACTAGTTTATTAGTATAAAGTAATTAGCTCACACAGTCACAACTCTTCGTTGGTGAATTATGCCATAATAGCAACAGTTTCTGTTTAGCTTCAGTAATAGCATTACGATAAGTTAGTGATGAGTAGTAGTAATTTCAGGAGTATTCGAGATTATCATGAAATAGTTAAATGGTGTAAGTTCAAACTGACTATTTACGTGTGTACGCATTGAATAATATTAAATATAAATTTCCAGGATCGTCATATCAAGTAAAACGACTGAAATTCGCCTTAAAACGAAAATATGTAATGACAAATGCTTTTTCAATCACATTTTTATCACGATTATTATTATACCTATACAGTATCGCAGCTTCGGTCACAATTTGGTCCTCGTATTTAGATATATTAATAATAGTTAGTATAAAAAAATGAAAGAAAGTATATATTACATAGCATTATGATTAAGTTAATTAACGGCTTCCACTATTAATTTCTTACAATATGAAAATATCTCTCGTAATAAATTCATTTAGGTACATTTTTATCAGTACTTCAAAAGCGTGATTTGCGAGTGCTGTAACAACTGAATGCATTTTATTTTTGATCATCTTCAACTTAAAATGTTTTATAGCAAAATTGCCGTGATGCTGAAATTTTATAATTACTACATCTTATAATAACAATTGTTATTTATTTTACGTTGATAATTTGCGCTGTCTAATAGAAATCAATCAATTTAGGAACCTTTCACAGCCTATTAATTCGAGCAGAATTAGAAAATCCAGGTTCATTAATTTGAGATGATCAAATTTATATGAGATATTCAAATATTTTTTTTTGAGTTAAAACTGAAGAAATTTCTTTCTCCAGAAGCATTACACTAATCGGCATACTAATCCCAAATATACTTTGCCAAATGAAGAATAGTATTATTTTTTATTATGAAAGTCAACATGTGTACTAAATAAGAATGTAATCATGGAAACAGTTTTTTTTATATCTCCATAAAGGAATTATAAAATTTTATTAAATTTTTGGTCATTCATATCGCTAACATTGGATGTATTCTCCGTTTGAAGTTTTTCTTTTGTCGGGGTATCGCATATTACATAAAATGTATTTATAATGGAATTTATTATCCGAGAGAATTCTCCTCCACCATCACCATCTAGATTATCATTGCATGTTTTTATTTGACATATTTCGTTTTATATCGCGTTAAATTTTTTTTGTTGAGAAAAATATTTTTTTTCTACTAGAGTTTCGAAAACATTAATATTTGAATACAAATTTAAATTATCTCAATTAGGAAAAGTGTAATATTTCCTAACAACTGCGGAAATAATATTTCAACATTAAAATACTAATTTAAGTTAGGAAAAGTTGAATATTTCCTAACAAGTGCTGAAATAATATTTCAACATTAAAAGTTATTAACCAATTTATTGAAATTGTACATGTTATTTTTTATGATTTTTAAAAATCTTAACAGAAACATGTTCGTGAATGAAATTCTAGAACAGGTCTTTGTGGAAGTAGAAATAGAATTATTATTTACATTTACCTCGACATAGAAACCTTCTTTGGGATACTTGATAGGGTAATTAATAAAATAGTAGGCGAAAAGGCGAACATCTACATAGCAGGCAACTTTAATATAGATTTACGTAAAGATACAACCGAAAAGAGGAGGTTTTTGTCTATTCTGAACTCGCTCGTATAGCTTGTATCCTGCTACGATTGAATACACAAGAATAACAGCCACATGCAAGAGTTCTTTGGATTATATATATATATATATATATATATATATATATATATATATTTATATCTATATATATATATATATATATATATATATATATATATATATATATATATATATATATATATATATATATATAACATATTTGGATACCAATGTAACGCAAATCACATCTCAAGTAGTCAATTATCAAATCTCTGACCATTTAGGTTAAGTTAGGTTAGTTAAAAGTATGCTTTCAGGGAGCGAAATCAATCAATAAGCTAACCCAAAAAATAGTGTTTTCAAATATAAACATAGAACTGTTTAAGCAGAGTCTTGGCCAACAGGACTGGACAGATGTCTTTATGTGTCAAGACATGAATATTAAGCATCAATGGAGGGCGTTCATGGAGATTTTGATCCCAATATTCAAAAAATGCTTTCCTAAGAAACTAGAGAGAAAAATGCGCACCAACAATTATATGTACACTGCAGATGACATTCGGGAATGCAAATACAGGCTGGATACATTGTTTGTAATGAAAAACTGTGATATTGCTTAGGTAGCTAAGTATAATAAAACTAAAAAAATGTATGACAACCTACTTGAAAACAGTAGAAAAAAATACTATTCAATACTACTATAAAATAAAAGCAGTATGGAATGTAGTAAGTGGAATCAAAGGCAAACAAAAATGTCACAACATCCAAATAGAAGGCAAGCCCTATGAAATTGCAAATAAACTAAATGATATGTTTACAGAAGCAGCTCCAAAGCTACTCAGGCAACTGCCACCACGAATATACAACTGTAACATACAAATCCAAATTGAATCAATGTTCATAATGCAGACAACAGTCAACGACATTGTCTAAATTATAAATAGCTTGAAACCTAAAATGAGTAGTGGTTTAGTCGAAATCCCTGGTAAAATATTGAAATGGGTCACTCATGAACAATGCGAGCCATTGTGACACATTGTGAATAACTCGCTGAATAACGGGTCATTCCCTGATGACTTGAAGGTAGTGTAGTTACGCCAAATTATAAGAGGGGTGAACTGGATGACCTGTCTAATTATAGACCAATGAGCCTCTTGTCTGCTTTTTCGAAGGTTTTCGAAGCATTCGAAGGAATCGGATTAGAGAATTCTTCAGTCATTTCTCTCTTTTTAGTGCGTGCCAACATGGTTACCTTGAAGGCAAATCCATAGAAACTTCAGTTTTTGAATTTATTAACCATATAACGAAGTGCCTGGAAAATTCCGAATATATCATGGGAGTATTTCTGGATCTATCAAAAGCGTACGATTGCCTGGACCATGGTAATCTCATTGGAAAACTGGAAAGATATGGAATAAGAGAAAATGCACTGGCCTGGATAAAGTTGTATTTAGCAAACCGTAGTCAGAAAGTAAGGATTACCAAGAAAGGAACAAGGTATACATCTGAATCCCGGTCGGTAAACCTTGGGATTCCTCAAGGTAGCGTTATTAGATCTTTGCTCTTTGTAGTGTTCATGAACGACCTAGTGATCTATTGAATAAACAATCAAGACGAGCCCTTAATAAACTATGCTGACGACACCAACCTACCAATTATTACCGAATCTGCAAGTGAACTAGGAAACAAGGTAGTAAATGCTCTATTAAAGATACAGAACTGGTTTGAACAGAACAAACTTCTGTTAAACAAATCGAAAACCAACATTATCACGTTTAAAACCATACAGTCAAACTTACAATACCCTGCTGTAATTAGTATTAATAATTCAGACACGGAAGTAGCGCAATCGGCAAGGTTCTTGGGCCTAATCTTGAATTCGAACCTAACTTGGAATGATCATGTAAAGAAGTTAACCCAAAAGCTCAATAAAGTTGTGTATTCTTTAACGATAATAAAAAAATACGTTCAAAACGAAGCTATGAAAACTGTCTACTTTGCCAATTTTCAATCGGTATTGAAGTTTGGAATAATTTTCTGGGGACAGAGTTCAACTGCCTCGGATTTGTTTGTCATACAAAAGCGCGCCCATAGTTCAAATGGCTATCTGGTAGTGATATACTTAAAGCATTAATACATATCAATATTCTATGCCTATGATTGACATTTATTATTTCTCTAGAGTATTCACCCTAAGAACAATTAGTATTGATTCTATTTGAGAAATTCGTTTCTGAGATTCGTCGTTTGCTGGTTTTAATAACACCATCTTAATTTCAGTACGCTTTCAATTATAGATGATTTCGTTTTACTGTGACATACATTCTTAGGACTAGAGCCTGGCCGTTTAGGCAAAAATGCCTAAAATGTATACAAGTAATTGTTTCAACAATTTTTATTTCCTCTTGACATGTAAAAGTGTATTTACTGTCATCTTGATTGACTCGATAAACGAGGTTTTACAAGCACGGTGCAAGTGTTACCATGCCGACTTTACCAAGCACCTTTGGCAATGGTTGACAATTTACAGCCACCCCGCCTGTAAAGCCTCATTTGAGTAGCCTATATTAAAAAAAATGTAGATATAGCCACTACTTTTGATGCATAAACTGAGTGCGTCATTTGTGGCACATAATTTAATTCTCTATGCACATTGCCCTACTTTTAGGTGTAAAACTGAGTGAAAAGCCTCTGAAATGTTGCTTAAATATAAAACTCAGATGCAAAACCGGCCAATTCTAAAATAAAATTGCATAAAGGACTAAATCCTAAATTCTATATCAGATGCAGAACCGGCCAATTCTAAAAAAACTTCGTAGCATAAACGACTAAATCCTAAATTATATTTCATTCTAAATGCATCTAGCGACGATATTATTGTAGATGATCCAAATGACTTATGCGAACCTCCAACAGTAGATGAAAATGAGTTTACATAAAAGTTTTGTTTTGTCGAGTTAAGTTAAGAAACGTTGTGTATGTTCTCCGTATTAAGAGATTTTATTTTTTGGGTCGTTCAAAGTGTTAAGTGTTTATTAAGAATATGTCATGTTCAGTTCCTTTTATTGCATAAAAGGCTCAAATATTAACCATACGGCTTTTTTTTCTTGGAGCAAATCCGGACAATTCCAAAGTTAGCTGCATAAGCGGATATATCCATTTTTATTATTCGTTTTTTTTTCAGAAAAGGATTTGGTTTGTTTCTTTACATCTAGCACCATTACATCTATTATCTTACTTAACACTTTCCTACAAAAACGAAAGATGTAACTAAACGGTGAGCGACGCTATAGTTTTTTTCAATTATCTCATTTTCATAACAACGCTACGACATGGCGCACTCAGTTTACTTAAAAGTAGAAATATAACCGAGTTTGAATCTAGGTGACTCATTTACTCATGGTACCAGTAACAGTTAGTTAACAGATAACAATAAGAATAAGTCAAAATGACTGTAAGCAATGACAATTGACAATTTAACATTTCAGTTACACGCAACGAACTCTGTTTCTGGACATCTATTACATCTATTTTTATAACCCCCTAATATTTTATAAGCATCAACAGCATGGGGATCTAGGAAACCGTAAAAGTTATGAAGACGGTTCAATGATTAAAAAGTTGCTTCAATGATTAAAAAGTTGCGCAATTTATAGGTCAGTAATATCATTGATTATAGGGTATTATAATCAATGGTAATATAGTGTTGAGAAAACTAGAAAATTCCTCTTACTTCCGGAGATATTCAATAAAATCTGAAATCTTAAAATTTCGATTTTATATTTTTCTGAAGATATTTGAAAAGGTATTTTCACTTTACACTTTCTGATTGCCACATGTTTAGCTCTATAAGACAGCGTTTACAAATGTTCAGTACAACGTTTCGTTTCAAAGAAACCATCATCAACTTTATTTTCTTATATGGCCCGTAAAAAATGTACATCCTGTATTAGATAGCATTTCATTATAACCTCATTCATTTACAGTTATTAGAGTAGGGTAATAAAATTCATTACCACACTGGTTTTATGACCTAAAAACTGGTTTTTACAAGAACATAGACAAAATTTGTTGAAACAAGCAACAAAACAAAGCGTTACGAATCACAAATTCTTGCATTTTGTTAAACTTTTTGTCGTATTTCCTGGTATTGAGCAACATGTTGTTGCTTTGATTTTGAATAAAAATTATAGAAACTAACATTTAACAATTGCCAACACATATTTTTGTAAATGTTAAAGTTAATATTTTGTTGCAAATATCACGTGGGCTACAGCATGTAGGCATGTTGCAGTAACCAGTGGGATTACTTGGGATGTACTTGGGATACGTCCTTGTTAACTGCAATCTTTATATTCACACTCCCTTGCTGTAAAAATCTTCTATAGTACTGGAAATAACTATTATTGATTTTTTTGTTATAGTTTAAACCATTTTGGATATGAAGAAGAAATTTTAAAAATAATAAAAACAACAAAACATCTTCATATCTGAACATACTCGTACAAATTGTGAACATACAATTTGAAAAGTTGCCACCGACTTTTTTCATAGAAATATTGTTTTTTTTAAATTGCTCAATACCGTTTGGGTGCTTCGGAGGGAGAAACAAAATGGCATAGGTAGTGTCGACCCCCTACTCACACTTTAAACCACAGCCACCTCCATCTAAAAAATTTAAATAGCACCCGCTACTTGTGTAACATCATTGGAAAGCTCTTGAAAAATGCTTTCTAGTCATTATACATACAATATGATTTCGTGAACTGGTTTTTTAATTAAGTGCAAATAAAGTGCAAAAGTGTTCAATGTATCAAATTTAAATAACATGTTAAAGTAAGTGTTGGAAATGGCTTCCATTACTTTCTAAACAAAAATATAGCCTCTATATAAGGCTATATATATATATATATATATATATATATATATATATACACAGTAGAAAATATAAGACAGCTGAATGAAGCCCTCAAGGAATACGAATGGAAAACTGAAGATACAAACACAAATGAGTTATTCGATCAATTTTATGACACTTACCTTCTAATAATAACTAGTAATAACAACTATTCAATTTGACACCCTGTATATACTACCAGTAAGTACTCCAATAAACAAGGAAGAAAACAATAAAAAAATATTATTGTTATGTTTAATTGATTTTATTTATACATAATGTTAAGAAATTGACACTTCATTATTTTTAATGGCCACTGTGAAAGCGATACCTTGAATTCACATATTTGTATGTTGGTCATCATTTTATAAGCGTAACCATCAGCATGCTAAATTGCGTGGCTGGTGATAAACACTATAACAGCTTGCAACACTCGGCAATTTTTACTGCTTGCATATTCATGTCTCTTCTCCCCATGGAATGCAATACTTTTTACATATTTCGCATAGTGCGCTTTGATATCCAACCCAGACGTACTTATTCGTAAGTAGAGCTCCATTTTCCCGAGACAACCTCGCTCGTAAATAATTGTATTTCCTACGCAATTTTAGTGTTATTAATTTTTTGTAGGAACGGCCCTTAAGGTACGGTCGTTAGGTACATCCCTTGTTTGTATATCTGCGGTAATGGAAAAAATATTTTCACGTCAATTCAATTATATTTTTCTATAATAAATTATGTTACAGGTTTATATTTTAAATCTAAATATGAACCCTTCAGAAGGGCTACATTCTATTTTAAAAAGGTACCTACTTTACTATAACAAATTTATATTACAGGTTTATGTTTTAAATCTAAATATGAACATTTCAGAACGAGTGAGTTACTCTGCGTCATCTCATTCCATTTCATCTCCTCCATAACAATTTAATTCCGAAGCACCGCATATTGTTCCCCGTATCGCGACCCTCCACGCCGTGGCGTCTTCCGCACCGTCGACTTCATTTAGCGACACTTATATATATTTACAGTCGAAATCCTGGAGGCAGAGTGCATTTGCGTCACGTAACTTAACCCCCGTTACTTCAGGAAAAGCGAACTCCTTTAGAGGCCCCTAAATATAATGGATTTTTCGCACATTCCGAGCAGCTGGGGATGCCCCCGCCTGGGAGGCCCCACGGAATCCGCGCACGTCGCGGCACCGCCAAACGAATCCCGGCCCCAGGCAGGACGAGGGCCCCCTTATTATTTCCAATTTTCGAACGCGGCGGCGGATAACAAATAAATCTGGCCGAATGGAGGCGAGCGAGCGGGCCGCTTAGCCGGCCAATTTTCTCGGCGCTCAGGAGACATAAATTTCCTCCCTGATTCCCCTAGGGGATGCTGGCATCAAGGTAAATAACAGCTAAACGGGGTGTTTATGTTAGTTTTATTATATTAATAAATTGTAAATGTTTGCAATTAATTATAGGTGCTCAGCTATTACACAGCCTCCTCATAAAGCACGGAATACATTGTATAAAACTCAAGAAGTTTAGGTAGGTATCCCTAGCTCTAGAGCTCTACATGTTGTTGGACAAGATTGGATCAGATTTTAATGTCGATGAGGAATAAGACGATTGCCCTTGGGAAGCAGATGGCCAAGAAAATTACGTAGGCGAAAGTGATACTGCAATAACTGATGACAAAAATGGAGAATTGCCAGAAAATGAAGACGAAAGTGAAGAAGAAACTTGGAGTAGCGATGATAAAATACCTCCGTCAACAATGTTTCGTTGGGTAACAGGTTCCTTCCAGAGTCTGACCGCACCATCAGATGCCGATTCTGTTCAAGGCGAAGTACTCACTCCATGGAAATATTTTTCTAAATATTTAAATGATGACTTTTTTGAACTTGGTGCTTAATGCACAGCCTAGTACTATATACAGTAAAATAAAAAGTCGATTGCTGTAACTGCCAAAGAGATAAATAAGTTGTTTGGTTTACACGCTCTCATGGGCTGCTTAAAATTACCGAAAATTCATATGTACTGGGATTCAAAATATCAATGTCCGATGGTTGCAAATATTATGCCTCGTGACAGATTTTATTCGTTAGGGGTCAATTTTCACGTGGTTCACAATCTTAGCTGTTCTGATGAAAAGCAAAAAAATAACCGATTGTGGAAGGTTAAGCCTATGATTGATGTAGTGACAAATCGATGTCATGCTATTGTCAGAAATCAGAATTCAGCATTTTCTGTTGATGAGCAAATGATACCATTCTTTGGTAGATGCCCAGTACGTCAATATATAAAAAATAAACCTAGGCCGGTAGGACTTGAGAATTTTGTCGTAACTACATCTGATGGCACAGTTTTGGATTTTGAAATGAATCAAGGTCTAACCACCCCACTAATAAAAAGAGAGTTAGGATTAGGACCATCGGTGATCATTAGACTCTCACAGACTTTGCCTCAAAATAGTTTTTTATTTTAAGACAAATATTTCTCACTTTTAAGTCTAATGAATGAATTGAGCAATTTAAAAATTTATGGTACTGGCACTATTATGGGCAACAGAATAAAAGGAATAAATTTCATGGAATATACGGAAATGAAAATAGGGGAATCTTAAGAAATTATGAGCAGTGATAAATAAATTTGCCTAACAAAATGGAAGGACAACAAAACTGTGCTGATGATTTCAACAGCTTTTGGTAAAAAGCCTAAATGTCTCGCAAAAAGATGGGATAAGACACAAAAATAGCGGGTAGAAATAACTTGTTCTAGAGCAGTGAACATGTACAATCGACGGATAGGTGGAGTGCACATCTGCGATCAGATGATAGAATATTATCGAACATTCTTTAGAACGAGAAAATGGACATTTAAAGTAATATAGCATCTCTTTGATCTAACCATTGTAATCAGTTGGATGGAATACAAGCGAGATTGTAAAAATACTAAAACCAAACCTTTGAAACTTCTCGATTTCCGACTTAAGCTTGTGGAATACTTGACTGCTGGGTCCAAGAAAAGATTAACTGAAGACGAGGCAGATACCGGAGATAAAGAAGAACGGATTGCAGCGGAAAACGAAAGAAAGAAAAGAAAAACGCCTGCAGCTTTGCCATGCAAAGATTACGACGGGTTTGAGCATTGGCCTATTGCCGATGACCTCAAAAATGCTGTTAGCTGCCAAATGGAAAATTATACAAGTCGATCAAGAATTTGCTGTAAGAAGTGTAATGTATACTTATGTTTTGACAAGCATCAGAATTGTTTTCTGAACTTCCATTGTAATAAATAATTTAATGTCACATCTGTGACTATGACTATTTGACTCCAAAGACACACAATTGTGACTATCCTTAAAAACCCAGTAAAAATCGTTAAAAAATTAATCCGAAAATTCAGTGACGTTTTCAAACCATTTAATCGCAAAAAAGTTGACCAGTACTTTTTAATTCAACTTTTAAAAATTCGGGAGTCTAAGGGGTATACCATATAGTCTAGTAAATCTGTCGAAAAAAGGAGGGTTACTGTGCAAAACGTCGGGTAGTTCTCATTTATAGATATGTTATTAGTATTGGACTTGGGATGTAAAATCCAAATTTTCGAGCTCGGCGCTCATCGCGCGCCACCTGGTGTCGAAGAAACATCAACACTTTTAACCTATTTTTATTTTTTTCGGAATTTTTCTTAAAAGGTTTGTTTTACTCAAAAAAAATATTCATTTCGAAGAATACACTACGATAAATTTGCTACAGTTTGAGCCTAAAACTAGCCTAAATAGTCACTGAGATAAAGTATTTAAAAAAAAAACTATTTTTTCAAAAAGTTGCAAAAACTGAGAATTTCTGTCGGTTTTTTTTGAATCTGATCTTTGATCAGATATTTGATCAGTTGATCTCATAAACTAAGATGTTGAGAGGAAAAAGTTGTGTAGATTAACGATAGGTGAATAAATTTACTATAAACCAAACACAACAGTTCAGTAAAATGTTTAAATAGAATAAATAAGTTATCTACTCAAACACTATTTTAGTAAATTTAATTTAAATTCCATTACAAATTATCATTACAAATTTAAATTATCAATAATGAGAATTTATAAACAAAAATTATCAAACCAAACTAGCTGGACAAATATTAGGACATAAGTAGTGCGATATAAATCAGTTTCTCACAGTTTTTTTCCGTTATTACGGACCAGAACGGACCTCCTCAAACTATATCTGGTGCTCCTTTTCATCCAATTAGGGTATATTTTCCAAACACTATGTTCTTAAATGGTCTCTTACTTCAGTTGACCACCAGGTTCTTCGTTTTTTTATTTATATCTTTCTTGCTGGTTCTGCATATTCTACTTGCCACTTTTGCTTTCTTTGAGATATTCCACATTTCTTCTAATTTTTCTGCTTTCGGTGCTTTTTGTGTTGAATATTTTTGTAGTCTCTCTCCATTTCTTCTTTGTATTCTATTTGCGTGTCTTCGTTGTTCAGCTTTGGCTATGTATTTAGTACTTTCTATATGTATTTATATCAGTAACCAATTCTCTTACTATTCTTTAATTTTTTTTTTTAAACTTATTCATATGTTGCATTCAGAACATTTTTAAGAAAAAGTAAGTCATTTATCACAGACGACTATCTTTTTTCGGTAATAATTTGTTCTATTATCTAGGACTACAGAAAGGACTGAGAATATAAGCGCCGAAGGGCGCATGAAATAATAGTATCAAGGAGAGGTAGTAAATTGCTACATCCGTAGGCATCTTAGCCTCGAAAGTGTCCTACGCAGATGCCATAGTTTGTGGGTCAGTAATTTACTTAGAATAGTTCCGAATATACATGTGTATAATGATTTGTCATGAATGAAATCCCCGTCCCACTGCATAATCATTTAATTTGTATAATCAAGATAATTAAAAACTAAACTTTAAACATTTTCAATACTTACTTTACCTTACTATACTTCAAACAATTTCAATCACGGTCATAAACGGCTGCCTTGGAGACTTGAACTCTTACTTGCACTACTTCCAACAACATCCAAAGTTCCAGATTCAATTCTGCAAGTATGTTCATCAACTTGTTCTCGAGGTTTTATTAAATCACGTCATCATGAATATTAAAACCACCAATTGCCTACTTAGCAATGTTTAAATTATACACTTTTACATGTCTTACATGAAGACATACACTCCAACATGCATGACTTGTAAGTAAGGACTTTCCAAACTATTTGATTACAGTTTGGATGTTCAGTTCTGCATATGTGTACTCTTGAGATTGTTTTAATTCACTCCAACGGTTTCTGGATGCAATATGCATCAGTCCGGATACTTTAGCGCCGAGCTTCGTGTGGTAATTTCGCAAAAGTTGGGCCGACTACAAAGACGAGCTGTAATATCGAACACACGACACATGCCCTAGAGATCCACCCCCACTAACGCAAACACATTAAAACGTGACTCCGCCGCCGCGTGCAGGCGAGGGGCCCCGGCGAACTCCGACCTCTGCCCCCGCAAGTTTCCAAGAGTTCCCTTGCAGAAGCTAACCAAACACTCTCCGCCCCCGCAGTTACGCAATTTTTGAATTCGAATTAATTTTATAAGATATTACTAAGCTTCCTAGCCACTACATGTGTAATATTGTTTTAAACGTTGGCGTCATCTTCAATTACAGTATCTTGTTAACAAATAATAGCAAGTCAGAAACTAGTACTTATTACATTTGGAGGGTGATAGGTATATTCTGATATTGGAAGATCAGTTTTGCCAGATGGAGAGAGAATACTGTCACTAATAATGACCTTATTAGGGAGCGTGCATCATTGCTTTATAATTACGGCATTACTCATTTCAATTTGCTAGTTTGGGATGGAAGGTTAGTTAGTAGTGAATAAAAAGTCCCTGGAAAAAAAACTATTTCAGAGGATGATGATTTAAGATATGGAGAGGTAAGGCTTAAGGTTTAACAGTCAACACTGCGAGTGTTCTACGCTTTGAAGTGACTGAGATACTATTCTACCTTCATAACATGAACTACCTTCATAACAGTGTAAAATCAGTTTACGCTAGAGACCTCAAAGATCTTATGTAATCTAATCTGTAAATCATTTTATTTCTAATCTTTCGCTACTCTTTCAATCATCAGCTGATCTTTCTATTACTAGAAAACTACCCCGCTTAACGTTGCCTTTCCTTAGATTGGAATTAGAATTGGTTCAAACATTCGGAGTAGTTTTACATGAAGACTTGCACTCTAATATGCATGACTTATAAGTAAGTACTTTCCAAACTATTTGACTACAGCTTGGCCTCAAATCCTCATTGTTCCTTTGAAAATAGTTCTTATAATCATCTACTTCCCCAAAGTGATTTCTTTCAGAAAGGGGTCATCAGAATAATTACACGATTTCATCCAACATTAGTTCGCAAACTAAATAGAAACAATATGATAATATATGACAATATGATAATACAATATAATTTGATGAACTAGTTTTGGAATTAAGAGCAAATAAAGTGCAAAAGTGTTCAATGTATTAAATTCAAATAACATGTTAATATAAATGTTGGAAATGGCTTCCATTGTTTTCTAAACCAAAATACAGCCTCCTTTCAAACTCTTCATGAACTTTTTGAAGGTTTGTCAAGTAATAGCTCAACATTCTTATATTATTCTTTCTCGTAATTGTTCAATAGTATCCGGTTCATTTTTCATTCATGTTTTATAAACTACAGATTTCAAGGGTTTAATTTATGCTAATTTGCTGGATGAATTAATTGGGCCTCTCGTACTTCAGGGGGTTTAAAATCAAACATATGAACATGGAAATTATGGACTTACCGAAAATTCATTACATTTGCAACAAGATGGTGCACCTGTTCACTATATACTTCCAGTAAGAGCATGGTTAGAGCGTCACTATCCAAATCAGTGGATTGGAAGAAGAGAGCCTATCAAATGGCTTCCTAGATCATCAGATCTAACACCTCTAGGTATTTTTCATAGGGTCACTTAAAGTCTGTAGTTTATAAAACGCAACCAGACAATATTGAACAATTACGAGAAATAATAGCACAATAATGTCGAGCTGTTACGAGACAAACCTTTCAGAAAGTTCGTGATGAGTTTGAAAGGAGGCTATATTTTTGTTTAGAAAACAAGGAAACCATTTTCAACATTTACTTTAACATGTTATTTGAATTTAGTTAATTGAACACTTTTGCACTTTTTTGCACTTAATTCCAAAACTAGTTTATCAAATATTATTGTATTAATAATGCGTGGAAAGTATTTTTCAAGAGCATTCCTACGATGTATCACAAGTAGGGCAACCAACGCCAATTTGGTTCCCCCTCGAAACCACCCAAACTTTTTTGAGTAATTTAAAAAATAATCATTAGTTCTATGAAATAAGTCGGAGGCAACTTTTCAAATTGATACCCTGCATATCCCAACTTTTCCATAAATCCAAATTTCCCAAAAAAAGAAACACTGGCAGAAGAAACAATAATCAAGTCAATGGGAAGTGGATTATTAACATGATATATGCGGATGATACCATTATTATTATTGAGTCACTAGATCAACAACATAGGATAATAGATCAAATTGTGAAAAGTAGAAATTAAACCGGATTCACATTGAAAACCAAAAAAAACAAAGAGATCACCACATTCATGGTAAATTTAAAAGGAGTGCGACGAACATCTATGGATAACCGGAGAACCAGAGATAAAATATATGCACAATACAGGAATATTAAAACATATATAGCACAATCGCTAGCACAATCGCTAACGAGAACACGGTTACGGATCTATCCTCGTAAGCACTTGTCTTTTAATACTCAATCTTAAGAGTGCATCTCCAAGGATAAATCATATTTACAAATAATAAATACAAAAATATAAAATAATTCTGTCAATAGTATTACAATACAGTACTAGACAAAAAACGGAACTCTTTTGTGATACTGTACTTTTCTCCATCTGAAATTTATCTGCCAAGCGCCTCAAAGACCACCCTTCTTCAATTTTCGTACAAATTCTAGCTTTCTGATTGTTTTAAATGACTCAGAAGTTATTACAAGTCATTGCAAGTGCTTACCCTCGTAAGCACATATCTTTTAACATTCAACCTTAAGAGTGCATCTCCATGGATAAATCATATTTACAAATAATAAATACAAAAATATAAAATAATTCTATCAATAGTATTACAGTACAGTACTAGATAAAAAACGGGACACTTTTCAAATTTTAAATTCAAATTCAAATGTCAAATTCAAATTTCAAATACAAATTTATTAATGTTACACAAAAAAAAAGTTTACATAGGTTAAAACAATTTAAAATAGAAACAGGTACATGACAGTGCAGAGAAGCAAAAATACAAAAACCTGAAAACGGTTAAAAGACGAAACAAAATGTCCATGTCACAATAAATAGAAGTCAAAAGTATAAAATTATAAAACAGTAGGAAAAAACTACTGCCTTCAGATACATCAACAAAGTCTCACAAAAAAATATTAAAAATAAATATAAAAACCATTTGTTACCAAGTTAAATTTTTTTGTGATACTGCACTTTTCTCCATCTGAAATTATTCTGCTAAGCGCCTCCAAGACCCCCCTATCTTCAATTTTCGTACAAATTCTAGTTTTCTGCATCATTTAAATTAGGCATTTTACAATTGTTTGAGTAACTCAGCTAAAATTAAGGCAAAATAACTTCAAAAGTTGTTTATTTTTGGCTAGTATTCAATTAGTCTGTAACTGACCTTTCGCGATACTACCACATCCAATAAAGTTATCGGAACTGACAGAGTGAAGGCGATTATTTAAGCCACTCAACCTCTACAAAATGTTGAAGAAGTTACGAGAAAGTTCAAAACCTCGAATACCAACTACGATTCACTATTCGTATAGAGTTATCAAAATCTTATATTTGCAAAGAAAGAAGAACTCTATGATCTTCACTAATATGCAGAATATATTAGATCAAGAATTGGGCAAGCTCGAACGTTATAAAATAAATTTTAAAAAAATATATCATGCAGGAATCTGCGTACATCTCAAAACCAGAATGCTTGATATGTTTACGTGGTTTAGTGTGGAAAGAAAATACCCAGAAGCCTAAAATCCTAAAAAAAACTAAACCTAAACCTCAAAAGACCTAAAAAAAAACATCATCGATCGTCTGCAAGCGTTCGAGATGTGGACCTGTAGAACAATCTTGAAAATCAGCTGGGTGAATAGAGTTACAAACAATGAAGAGGTGTAAAGAAGGAAGGAGGATAAAGTAATATACAGTAATTTACAATTAAAACTAGCAAATTACAATACCTTGTTGATGTGATAACAGGAAAGCTAATACTACAAACTATCATACATACAAACTACAGGGAATTACAAGGGAACTACAGGCAAACTACAAGGAAAACTACAGGGCAACAGAAGTATAGGAAGAGACATTTTTAGATAAACAACCTAAGACAGTAGTACACATACAGTTCAATTGAGTTATTCACAGCTCTAACGTCAAAAGTGAAAATAACCATGATGATACCCAACTTTCTTAAAAGACATACTTAACGAAGAAGACTCGTATTTACAGTAGGTATGTATGATCAATGTTTGTACCTAAATATGGCAAATGGTAAATTGGGTACATACGCGTATGAATGAATACTCTAAGGTTACAAAATCTAATGTGGTCTTCATATAACAATATTATGTGAAGTTATATGAAACTTGTTATTCTAACTGACAGTACAAATATGAATTAGTATAAATAAAGCACTTGGTTAAGTTAAACAATATTATGTGAAGTTATATGAAACTTGTTATTCTAACTGACAGTACAAATATGAATTAGTATAAATAAAGCACTTGAATCACCCTTATACCGGGTGATTCAAGTTTTATTACCATGAGTTTTTTAGGCATTTGGAGTTGCCCAAAAACCAGTTGGATTTATACAAGTCTGATACTAATCTACGGAAATTTAGTTTGACTTTTTCGATATAATTATATAGACGGTTATGAAATTTAAAAAAAAACTCTTTTCTGGCAAAATTCTCTATCGTTATTTTTGCCCTTAACTGTTTTATTTTATTCATAGAACCCATTTATGAAATCAAAAATTAACGAAAATGATTAGAATTCAAATTAAAGCAACTTTTACATTACTGACCAACTTTCCTCGGTATGATTTATGATTTTGTAAGTCAAGAGCCCTACAAAGCATTGACCGCTGGTGCGGTTGGAACGTTTTATGACTTTTTATGATTTCGCCAGTCGCCCATGGGTTGAACGGGCCTTGCAGAACCGTAATAACTTCTTACAATTCAAAAACTAACTTATTTTAGATTGTATGAATCAGTGATTAATACTTGGTGAAACATCTTTAAATTTGTATAAACAAAGCATTTGGTTAAGTTTCACAAAATTTATTAGAAAAAACTTTACAAATGTTTCAGTCTTGCGACCATTATCAAGAGCAAAATAAGACTGAATACAAATTTATTAAATGCGCTATTAATAATCTAATTCCTAGTCTAACATTATTAACACATTAAGGTACATTTACGAAAAGACGTACTTTTATTAAATTAAATTCATTAAATGCGCTATTTATAATCTAATTCCTAGTCTAACATTATTAACACATTATTATTAACACAAAAGACGTACTTTCAATAATCCGATTGAACACTGGATTATTTTCGAAACAGATCTGGTCATTCACAATGTTCCCCTTGTTTTCTTAATTTCCAGAATTTGCAGGAGATCCATTCTTCTCAGAAAGCAATGGAGAACATTGTGAATGACCAGATCTGTAGAAAATAATCCAGTGTTCAATGGGATTATTGAAAGTACGCCTTTTCGCAAATCTGTTGTGTTTATTCACATGTCCATTATTCTTAAATTGGCATTCCTCCGTAAACAACATTTTACGAAAAAAAATGGGATCAACTTGAATCATCTCTTCGGCCCAACGGCAAAAAGTAACACGATTTTCAAAATCTTGCCCGTAAAGTTGTTGGTGCAACTCGTGATATTTATGTTTCGATAAAATACGACTCACACTACTTTGGCTTATTCCGGTCTCATCCCTTATCTTTCGTGTGCTTACTTGAAAATCATTTTCCACCATATTTAAAACAATAGCTTGATTTACTTTGTGGCTAGTCGGTTAATTTTTATAGCTTATCTTCTTATGATGAAAACTTCCCGTCTGGGTTAACTGATTAATTAACCTGGCAAACATTTTACGTGTTGGATGTGGACTGGGAAATCTTTCAGAATAAACTCAACTGGCTTCCAATGGGTTTCTACCACATTCGCCATAAATTAATAACATTACCACTTTTTCATTGAACGAATATTGCAAAGGCATCTTTTAAAAATCACTGTCAAATCACTGTTCACTGCTCAAGATCATACTCGGTAATGAACTTAATAGTAAAGTAACCCGGTTTACAAAATAATAACAATCCAATTTATTGGAAATAATCTTCTCTAAATGTAATTTTAATAGCCTGCAGATCAAAACAATAAAGGATTAAGCAAATATTGAGCTCAGGCCGTGAAACAATCCTTGCGCCGGTATCCACCCAGCAGGCTGAGGGATTGGGTACGGCCTTATCATAAAACCCAAAAAATCCATCATAGGGACTATTATTGGAAGCAGCCGTCATATTTTACTATTTAGTAATAAATCTTACTGTTGCAATATCAAAGTTCATTTAACTCAATAATTGGTGCAATTCTTTGACTTGGATTACACTGGAATGTTTGGAATAGCATTAAAGTATGTTCTGATAAAAACTATATAAATAAAATTACGAATTCATTGTGAAATAACGTATAAACTACCGGATGGTTATTTTTTTTTATCGTCAGATTGGGCTTCATCAATATCTAAACATGTGTACTTATTTTGGATTTTTTATTTCAATTAGAAGTCGCCATTTTTAGCCTGGTAATAAAACTTGAAATCACCCGGTATTGTGTGCGGAGCGTAGGGTCAGTGCAATATAGTAAATAATGCTGCCTTTACTAAATTTTTGCAAATTTATCCGCAATGGATGCTGGATTTTGTAGGAGTACTACAGAAATACATACTGTGCCATTAATTTTGAATCAAAATATAGGTAAACTTTGAACGTGTGATAGATATTTTTGTCGATTTTGTATAGTTGTTTCAAGATAGACAGACGCTACAAATAATATATGTTGTCATGGTATCTATGTCAAGAGCCCGTTATTATTTCTATAATGGGCTAGGCCATTATAGGTCTTGTAACCCCTAGAGGCAGATTTAAATAAACAGTTATTTGCATCCAAATGCCCATCACAGGATTTATGAGATTGGAAACATTTTTAAGACCAAAACTTACCGCTATAAATTCTTAAAATAGAAACATATGTAGAAAATAATTAAATTAGTGCAAAATATTGCCAAAAGTATCCGAGAACAAAGAATAATAGAAATAAGGAAAATGGCCTGTGCGTCACCGCATTAACTTTGCCATAGGTTTAATGGACCAAAAAAATTAAGTACATATTGCATCTTCTTCCGATTTATACAAAAATACGTACTTATTTCTATATTGTTACCTTCGGTACACGAAATTCATCACTACTACATTACCCCCATAAAGTATAAGCATATTTTTTGCTCTATATACTTAATACGATGGCATGAATCTTTTACGATGCACTTTCGATAGTGCATCAATTCCCGAATGAAAGGAATCACCGCTGAATATTTTATGGTGGAAATCAAATAGCCCGCACGTGCTATTAAAAACCCGTCCATAATTTAAACTTATCGACGATTCGTTCGCGTTGTTTAGCAGTTAAATGTTAGCCGGTGGAGTTCCGTCAGGGCAGGTTTAAATCTCGCCAGACGGCTTGGGAGGGATTATAATAAAACTAGGAGCAGAATTTTACGGCCATTACTGGAACTGCTTAGGAGCGGATTATTGACAGCAAAAAACAAGATCGTGAAGGGCCGTGGCGCTCGGGGGCGTAATCCCAAACGGCTGCTGCACACACCCCCGCTCGCAGCAGAAACTTTTCGTGGCGAGGCAAACAGATACGGAATTGAATTTACCTACGGACGATACAAGAATATTTACGTTATTATGGATTGTTTGCATATGGATTTGTGGGTGCTTGGGTTTATTGGATACCGGACAGGGTGGACTACAGCAGCGAGCTCGACAGGACATGAAACTAGGCTGCGCGGATTTAAATAATCTAGCTATCTAGCTGTCTATTTATACACGCGATCAATTAATAGCCTTGTTGCATGTAATTTTTCAGATTTGTAGTCATAAAAATGTCAGGCACGGGTGAAAGGTTAATCTGGCAATAAGGTCGTGTACATACAGCTATATTTAATATTGCTGCAGACGAAATATACATTTCAGCAGGACAGCGGAATATACATTACTAAAAATAGCTTTAAAGCAGCCAGAAATTTAATGGAAAATATGTAAATACGTGGAATAAAAAATACATGGCTGCGTTTTGCACGTTAGTCCTTGACTATTTGTGAACGTATATCAACTCGAAACCTACTAAGTTGCCGGCTTTTAGCCAGGATGCAGATCAAAACAACATTTACATTTTATAACAAGCTTTCATAACTTTTATATTGTTGAAATTAAAACGCTGCTTGCATAGCAAATTCTTAAATAATTATCTTATATGTGTGTTTTACGGCGGATTTGAATATTCTCATTAATTTCATGAAATATTTAAATATTGAACATGCTTCCGTGCCTAACTTAATTTAGGTCACAGCGAAAGATAACGATCGGCATTATCGCCGAAATACGGAGACTGGACTGTATTTATTACCCTTTCTTTTTGTTTTGCAGATACGTTCGTGCTCTATTTCGTTTATCGTTTGATTTGTTGGCAATATTCCCCGTTTTTATGTATTTTCTTGCGCCCAGCTTATCACTCCTCGTCTAAAGCGATGCTGCATTACTCGAATACTAAAGAACGCATAATCTGCAAATCGTGAAATAGATATAGAGAAGAATCGAGAAAATATTAGATGATCAAGAATTGAACTAATATAATGAATAATAATAAATGTCGTACTATTACATATACAGGGTGATATGGCATTTCAAGGATAACCATTGAATCCATTTTTTTTATGACGAAAGTTGGACAGTCTGCTATATTGGGTCAAAGTTATTTAGTGGAGGTCATTTAAAACCATATTTGTACCATGTGCAATGAATCATATAATTTGCGGACTTTTATTTTTAAGTCACAAACGATTAACCACACCAACTTATATGTTAAAAACATTGAGAAGGCACTGTTTTACAAGATATCCAAATCCTGGGGAACCAAAATGCATGTTTATGAATATATTTGTATTTTCATTTGTTTTGGAAAATTAATCTATAAAGAAAAACAAGAAAAACTGCAAAACTTAAAGTATTGGTAGTTCAAAAGAACGAATCAATAGTATAAGGTAATCATGTGGAAGCTTATTTAAATTAGACCACTAGTTTTTTGGCTGGAGTTCAAAATATTAGTAGTATTTTGAACCAGTATCTATGGAATTATGAATTCTAAAAGTTGCTTCATTATTGCAAAAAGCCGATCGATGATCTTCAGGAGTTTAAGGCCCGTATCTATAGTCTGTACTTAAACTTGAGTATGACTCAAGTTGTGTATTTGGTTGCGTTTGGTGCATAAACGTATATAGAAAATACGTAACGAAATATAGTATGACTCAAGTTGTGTATTTGCTTGCGTTTGGTGCATAAACATATATAGAAAATACGTAGCGAAATATACAACTTGAGTCGTACTTATTCTCAAGTATGGACTATAGATACTAGCCAAAGTATGTACATAAAGTGTGTCATATTTGTATATGATTAATCCACAAGAACGGTACCTATATGCTATCTTAAGCGATATTATCTGCTGTTTCAATACCCATCTTACAGGAATTGGGACATTACGCCAGCAGATCCTATATCTTACTAATTCGCTGCATATTATCGTCGGTAATTATTAAATCGCAACATTACCATTTCTCAAGTCAGTCATGTCATTTCAGTCATGGTTTTTAAATTTACAAATGAATCAGTTTCTATTAAAACATCACACATGCATGAAATTTGGTGAAAGTTGGATGAGGATGCATCATATCCGCGGTTGAGGCAATTCATCCGCTGCAACAAATGTTAGTGGTAGTGAAGTAACTAATGCGACACAGACTCGCTAGCCGGAAGTAATTGGATAAGCAACACCTGTCGGACGAAATAGGAAACACCGTTTTCCAAGTTCGGAAGAGCTCCCCGTAGTTCTCGGTCCTACAAAGAAGATAATTGTAATTGGCCAAAGCCAGCACCAAGCGAGGCGTATAATGTTAGATCCTACATTGGCCAAACTTTTGTATCAAATATCTCGAACGAGGTGCAAATTTGTGCCTACAACACGTTTTGTCTAATGTTCTAACAACAGAGTAGTACACTTTCAGATGGACCTTTACATCACATTAAGTCCCTTTCATGCGAGACACATTTACCACTCTTCTAGCAAGTCGGCTCGGACAATGATGTGTCGATCCCTCATGCTACCAGTGTGGGTTTAACATACAGTTTACATATGTTTATATTTTTTATAAAATATGGCTGTTTATAAAAATAATAAATGATATTAATATTTAAAGCTAATAACTATTGTACCAGGAGAAAAATTACCGCGAATAATTGCGACGATATCCGAACTATAAGCTATCATTAATACCGGGTGGTCCATTTAAACGAAGACATCAAAATATTTCGAAAAATAATCATCGTACGAAAAAATGTTCCAAATGAAAGTTAATATAATTCAGGACGCCTCAACAATTGCACCGGTACTAGAACTACTGGTACTATTTACTGGTATAACAATTACACCACCCCCACCACCCCTTTTGAGGGGTTCGAAACCTTAAATTGGAATCAGAATTTTTTATTGCAGATTCGGATTTTCCGACAAAAACTGAAAACGTTAATCGAAACTTTTTTTTAATAATTTTAGATGGTGCTGCAAACGACGAAAATTAGTTATGTTCATTTTTCAAGTAAAATCCTCGTATTTTATTACAATATGATGCAACAATAAAAAACAATTTTATTTACTATCTGACTGCTTGTTCTTAGTGAGTCCCCACATCTGTCACCATCGGGGTGTTAATAATATTGACATATGTACGTAACATAAAAGATGATTTCAGTGCCGATTTGATTTGATTTAATTTTTAAGCCGAAAAGATGGCTACCGCCATTGTAAAAGTATCAGAGATTTGTTTTGATCCCGCCGATTTCAGCGCCATCTAGAAAAACTTAAAAAAATGTTTCGATCAAAACCTTCATAGTTTTTGTCATAGAATCCGAATATGCAATCAGAAGTAGGGGTTCCTATTTAATATATCAAAAGTTAACCTCCGTATCCTCAAAAGCGGTGGTGAAGGTGATCTAATTTTTATATCAATAAATGCACCTCCTCAATTATATTAACTTTCATTTAATATATTTTTTGGTACGATGCTTATTTTTTTAGATATTTCGATGTCTTTATTTAAATGGATCACCAGGTATAAGCGATCCACCACCTAAGATCTCGTCGCCCTATCATGATAACAAACAAGATGAGAATCAATCAATTGCATTAAGGTGATTATCATTAATCAAGTTCGATTATAGTTGATCAACGAAAGTTGATTAAAAACTATAGTAGGAACATTTGTTTCAATAAAGTTGATCAGTTTTCAACACTAATGCCTATAGATGTCCTACAAACAAAAAAGACAGCTGTTTTCCACTATTTCACAAACTATATAAAGAACTTACTGATACTGTCATGTCTCCCGTTTTTGCATATGCCGACGTTCTTATTCAATACTTTTTATTTCATTGCTCAATTAACATCATTCGTATATCAATCAAATCTGCCATCATTATTCTACCAAATGGGTCAGTTTTCATCACAATTACGTTAAGTCGCACAAGAATTCATGTACACGCTCTCTCTACTATTTCAGATAACGTTGAATCAATTTGCACCTTCCAACGCAAAATTAACTGACTAACTAACCGTCTAAATAAAAGAAAATTGACGTCACATCGATGTCCGCGTTTGCGTCTAAATTCCCAAATTCCGTGAACATGGATATTACATCTAAGACGAATTAGTCAAAAATACAAAAAAAAAAATGAAAATTGGCTATATTATATGTGATCTCATTCCCCAGAAACCAGCTGTAGGTGTATTGTTTGAAGGTTGGCCACCTTTGTTTCATGGCCAAAGGAAGGTAGCAAAATTGAAGGCAAAAAAAAAACAATGCTCATTGAACCCAATTCTTGCAAACTATGTAAATTTCCATTTATGTAAAAAAAATGGGATGTGGGATATTCGGGGTAAGAGAACATTTAGTAAAATAAGCAGATAATACTTTTATAACATTTTTACTGAGAAACTAGTGCCATCCGCCGTTGGGAGCTCATTAACGGCGCTCTAGAGATCGGCGACGAATTTCTAGAGTAATAAGCCCTAACTCAATAGACACACATATACAAATCATACGGCAGAAGGACCCCCGTTGGTCGACAGCCAGTTAGGAATAATATCCCTAAAAATTCGGACACTACTAGTACTATTTTTATAATTATATTATGATAATTTATTTTTTCTGAAACCGGAGCAAAAGTACCACTTTCGCTTTTGAAATGCGGCGCGAAAGTTGCATTTCCTTGACTAGTAATGAAAACATTTACACAGTGTACATTATGTGTTTATGTGTATGTTTCCTTAAAAACAGAGAAAATACTGCTAGATAGGTACGTAGAAAATCACCCCTTCAATTTATTAAATTAATAAATATTGCTCATAATTTTTATTATAATTGATGGTTTTAAAAATCATATTTTTGACGTCTATGAAAAGCTCGTTTTATGCATATTTTAAACAATTATGAATAATATTTGCATGACAATTTGCATTTTAGCTAAACTTAGTTTCTTATAACATTTGCAAATACAATTCTAAGATAAAAAGTCCATATAAACATGTGTATATTTCCTTAGAAACAGAGAAAATACTGCTAGATAGGTACGTAGAAAATCACCCCTACAATTTATTAAATTAATAAATATTGTTCCTAATTTTAATTATAATTGGTGGTTTCAGAAAAAAAAATTCTCGACATGTTAGTAAAATATCTTGCGTCTCTCTGAGTTCTGTAAAATACTCAGCACAGAGTTCCTAGTATTTCATTGTGGCTCCTAGTAAGTAATGGATCATTTTCCTGACCCTGCAGTAAATAACTATTAATTTATTAAGCTTAGATTTAAGAAAATATACTTAGGTAAATAACATATAAGAAATGCTAATAAATGATTGTATACCAATTAAATGTAACAACCACCCATTTTATATGCGAGTGTATAGCTGTAAGAGCTAAATAAACATTATTATTATTATTATTATTATTATTATTATTATTATTATTATTACTATTATTATTATTATTATTATTAAACATAATTTATTTTTTATTAGGTAGTATTTATTAAGATATTGGTGACAAACAACTCTAAATTCCAAAATGTGCTATTACAGAAAAAAATAGCAGATACAGTTATTAAAATTTATATTTATTATTAGTTTTTAAAATATTGAGCAGTTTTATATCGTTTCTAAAATTTCCAAAATTAGAGACTTGTATCTATAAAATTTACAGAAACAATTTCTCTAATGCAATTCAGTCGGTTGTTGCTATATATTTTCCGTTTCTCCATTTAATATTCACAATAGAAAAAAAACTCTTTCGACAAAAGCAAAAGAACAGCTGATAAAGGATATAACGAACAGTTTTATATATTTTTTATGTTATGGGAATATATGCATTCTAAGGTTACGTAACGTACTTTTGAACCCAATTGCAGTTTATTGAGTTTGTCAAATACGTCTATTTTTTACCACTTCGTAAGGAATTTTCGCATAAAATTGACAAGAGTGATTTGTTATGCTGATTACACTGATCGACAAATTTTGAGGATTGTGTTGTCCCTTCAACTAACGTAATGTAAAAAAAATGGTTATAGGTAATTTATTTTTGGATATTTTACATAGTTTTTCTACTATTTACTTACAAAACACGTTCTCAGTTAAAGATAGGTTAGAAAAGTATTACCAGTAACTGTCCAACTGAAATTTGAATCCTGTATTGCCATAAAAAAACTTCGGAAATAATTGCTTTAAAGCTATTTAGTAATGTATATTCCGCTGTACTGCTGAAATGTATATTTTGTCTTCGCAAAAATTGAAATATCACAGAAACCAGACGTACCAGAATTTTTTTTGACGTTTCTGAAATCGGAGCAAAATTCTCTGTCGGAATTGGCTATTCACGTCTAAGGGACAAACATTGTGTTGACAGTGTTATGTAAATGCATGAACATGTAATAATATTAGTTAATTTACTGTAAAAATGAAATAGTAACATAAATATGCATACCATTTATTTTTGTCAATATGCAGATTTCGTTATCAAGGTGATGACGATCACCAGGCCGAAACATGTCCAAGTAAACTCAACAAATTGGCTTTAATTTGAAAAGTGCGTTACATAACATGAGAGTGCAATATTCCCACAACAACAAAAAAATTACTTAGAGATGTGTCTAAATATGTACAGACAATTTTATTAATATTGTTTTTGTTGACCATTTTAGACAAACATTCTCATTGTTAACAGATTTCGGGTTAATCTAGTCATCAGATTTTATAAAGTTAGAGTAAATAGTATGTCCTATTTCTACAATTTCATCGTACAGCTTATCGTTATCAATTTCTAAGTTTAGAAATTTACATATTTTCTCAATATTTTCAAAAGAAGTAAATTCCCGAGATGTTAATGACAGAAAAGCTACTTCAGATGTAAAATTTTTATTCGTTAAAGTTAACATGAGGACTTAACAGTGATATTCATAAAAAATTAAACCGCGGTTTAGCGGTGTTTTACATAGAGTTACCAATGCTACTAAGATTAAACCACCATTAAACCGCGGCTTAATACGTTTATAAATAACACTGTATGTATTTAAGTGAATTTTCGTAAAATTCAATGAAATCCAATCCAATTTAGTTTTTCACATTTTTTTCAAACGTATCTAGTCTTTGTTACACTTTATTTCGGTAGATCAGATTTTATAAAAGAACAGTAAACATGTCCTATTTCTACAATTTCATCGTATAACTTATCGTTATCAATTTCTAAGTTTAGAAATTTTCATACTTTTTAAATATTTTGAAAAAACAAAATTCCCGAGATGTTAATGATAGAAAAGATACTTCAGATGTAAATTTTTGATTCGTTAAAGATATTCGTGATTTTGAAATTATTAAATATTTCATATAAATTTATAATTGTGATTTCATTGCATTCAGGTTTTTTTGTTGTTTCGGAAAATGTAATCAAAATATAATTAAAAAAAACATATATAATTCAACATTTTCTGTTGGCTTTCACTTGAAAATAGTAGAGCTCGAACGGTTTTTAGAAATTGTTCCACATTTGAAAAATATTGAAAACTTACATTTAGCAATTTTTTTCAACAATTTGTTGATCGCTGATAAAAGATAAAGATCTTGCAGAGATAAAGATCATGCAAAGATTAAGATCTTACAAAGATAAAGATCTTGTAGAAATATGTTTCATATATTGTCAAATACATTTAATTAAATTTATTTAAAAAAAAATATTAAAATATGCCTAAAACATCCTGTAAGAATATATTTTGTCAATTATTGATATTCGCTGTCGATAATTGTCAGAACAATTGAAATTTCACGAAGAAATAAGTGAAAAATGTCAGTTGCTCAATGATACTAGTAAGAATAATTGACATATTTCAGAAATACTTAATAGATTGAAACATTGATATTAAGCCATGAAATTTCAACAGAAGTAATTGAAATATTTACAGTTATTATATGGCAATTGACACAAAAATTGAAATTCCATAAAGGATTATTAAAGAATGAACAATTGATCTCATGAAATTTGACAGCACATTTACAGAAATTTTTGAAATAAATATAGTAAACTATGAAATTTTAACAGAAATAATTGACATTTTGACAGGTAGTCAATGATAATTGTCAGAACAATTGAAATTTCACGAAGAAATAAGTGAAATATGTCAGTTGCTCAATGATACTAGTAAGAATAATTGACATATTTCAGAAATACTTAATAGATTGAAACATTGATATTAAACCATGAAATTTCAACAGAAGTAATTGAAATATTTACAGTTATTATATGGCAATTGACACAAAAATTGAAATTCCATAAAGGATTATTAAAGAATGAACAATTGATCTCATGAAATTTGACAGCACATTTACAGAAATTTTTGAAATAAATATAGTAAACTATGAAATTTTAACAGAAATAATTGACATTTGGACAGATAGTCAATGATAATTGTCAGAACAATTGAAATTTCACGAAGAAATAAGTGAAAAATGTCAGTTGCTCAATGATACTAGTAAGAATAATTGACATCTTTCAGAAATACTTAATAGATTGAAACATTGATATTAAACCATGAAATTTCAACAGAAGTAATTGAAATATTTACAGTTATTATATGGCAATTGACACAAAAATTGAAATTCCATAAAGGATTATTAAAGAATGAACAATTGATCTCATGAAATTTGACAGCACATTTACAGAAATTTGTCTATGGAAAGCTCATTTCATGCAAATTTTAAACAATTATGAATAATATTTGCAAGACAATTTGCATTTTTACTAAACTTATTGTTTTCTACCATTTGCAAATATAATGAGTGACGTGTTCCAAAGTTTGCATTTGTATTATAGGCATGGATCCAAATACTTGATCCAGATAATCTAAAGCTGAAAATGAATCGTTTAGCATTCCAAAACATGCCAATTGAAGACTCTTCAGGATTTTTAATAAAATATATGATTGTATTTTCAAAAACAATTTTCAACTGAAACATTTTGGACACATATTTGTAATATTTTCTGTTTTTTTGTGATTTGACGCGTCGATTTGTACAGAGAAAGGTACATTTTCGGTTTTAATGTGTATATTGAAGAATATCTTGTAATGGCTTGGGTTGCACCATTCGCGTTTTCCTAGTAAAGTCTCTTCTGATTTATCAGATACCTTCAAGAAGTATTAAAATCTCAAAAGATATTCCTTAAAAGTTTTTGCAGAATATTTCCCAGAAAATTTGTATTTTCATTTGTTGTAGCTTCTCCTTCTCTCATTCTCTCCAAAATATCTCTTTAAAAACGTCTCTCTGTAAAATGGAAGAATATAAAATATTAGAAGAGAGAGGAATGTTATTATTATTATTTTATTTAACGGCGACCTACTTCTATTATTGTTGCTAATTGTCGTCGCCATGAAGCGATCTACAAGACGTGGTAATTTTGCTCTTCGAAAATGGATCTACATCTATCCTTATAGGTTGTTTAACAAGCAAGCAACAATTAACAGTACACGAGATCGCCAGCTTCAGTTATCCTCCAAAAGAACGGCAGTTTGGTGTTAGAGAACTTAAATCTTTGAAGACATCTCGGGGTTTAAACGTGCGACCCTTCGTTTGAGAGTCAAGAGTGCAAACCTCCAATTGGACACCGTTGGTTAAATTTAAATTAGCATTCATTGGATTGTACTCTACTATTAATTCGTTATTTTTCAGCTACCTTTAGTTTAAAATTCGACTCAAATAATATGTAATGACGATATATTTGTAATTTCTTATTTCGTATTATTACGTTTACCATTAACTATAATTTGTTTTTAGATTAGCTGAAACTAATCGAAATCCATTTGATTTTGCTCTGAATACTATTCAATAGGCTGTTATTTTCTGTGAATACTAATGCGTGAACAATTGTATCCATGGAAATTAAACTGCGTTCACACTTCACCCAAGATTGCAAAATTAGGGCTAAGGGATATTCAAATTAAGGTTAATTACAAGCCGGGAGATCTATATAAGCATGGCTGCATTGTGTTATTAATTTATTCCGGGGCAAATTTCGCTGACAGTGGTATTATCATTTCTCAAATTTTATAACATTCAGCAATGAATTATTTTCATCCGTGTAACTGAGCAATTAAACGCTAAATAACAGAAATAGTTGTATTCAGTGTACTTTAGAGCTTAGTAAATTAAGCAGATTGCACACTAAAAACACACTCTGTTGCATTTGTTGCATTTCCACTTTACGACCGGACTGTATGAAAACATAATTCCAGCATGTCGTTCTTATATTACGCCCCCACGTATGTGCACTAAAACCACGCCATAGGCAATGTACGTGTGCATTCTCAGGTGCATCCAGGAGTGCATCTAAGGGACAATTGCACTCCCGGACAGGCGGTAATGTGCAGTGGATGGATGTGTGAGAGGGCAGGACCTCCTGGGGGATAAAACCGGGAGGCTACGTGACCGCAACGTCCGGTTTAACAATTATCCTGGCTCGTCCTGCTCGTTACGGCAGGTGGATACATTTTACGACATCCCCCACATTGTATTTACATTCCTAATTATGCCGTCTTCTTGTTAGACACGCAAATGTTTTTGAAAAATGTTTACCGCGCAATTATTCGGTCAGCGCGTTGATTAATGAGATCTGAATAAGTAATTATGCCGGGAGCTGCAGGGTTCTCGAGGATTTTTTTATATACGTGGTTTAATTAATTGCGGCACTTCCCTGAAGTTCAATCATTCGCACGCAAATCGAACGCAAACTTCAGCGAGAAATTGATTTCGAGGTTATAATTTTGTAAAATGCAATGGAACTAATTTTTAGAAGCAAATTTCTGCGGTAAATAAAATTTGCTCATAAGTAATTTCTTCTAAAACCTTCATTTAGTGATTTAAGTTGACATAATATTACTCATTGATCCATCTTTGATCAGATTGTAATAATAATAGTAAAATACAATAAAGGGTTTTGCATAATAATACAAAAAAAAGTAATTTCTCATAACCGTAGCTAAACATTGCAAGTGAAAAATAATTTTCGTTGATGATTTTAGTCAATTTTTAGTATAAGTTTGGTATAATTTTTATTAGTATAATTGGGGTGCAGTTTTTTTTTTCTGTCAAGTCAATCGTTGCTCATACCCGATTGTCGAAAGGTGTCTATGTTGCAATAATGATTTAGAAGCTGTACCAGAACCTATGATGGCATAGTAGATTTCAGAAATGTTCAAAAATTGAAAAATAGTAGTAATTCACCATTCTGATTATGACATAAATCTAAAGGTGTGAAGGCAAAAACCATATATATTTTTTTATATACATATAGAATATGTTTATTTTAATAATACAATGGTATACATATTATTAGTACATACTAGATTGTAGTGGTGTTTTTGATTATTAAAAGAGCCTTTCTGCCCTATTTTTTAAATTTAAGTGAAGCTTGATTATGTCATGAAATCATTGAAAATAAATTAACCTTCCACAATTTCTTAAAAAAAAACTCTTTGTTTTAACAAAGCTAGTAAATTATAATGCCATGATATGGTACTTATGGTAAGCAATATAAGTTGTTTCAAAAACGAGAATTATTTTGAGACATTCATCAATAACACGAGTTGTATTTGTTAAGAGCGTTTCATGAAAAATAAATATTAAATATCTCTAAACACTATTTATTTGTTGTAAATATTTATAATAAACATATATATTGTGCAATTCAAATTATAATCACCAAAACGTACATAGACACAATTTACACAAACTGACTCACTATGAGATTTGTTACTTCGTAACTATTGATGCAAGATCACAGCGCATATTCTTAATAATATTAAATAAAGAAGCCAATAGTAATACAAAATACAAATTCGAAATACAAAATCGAAAATTTGCAGTTTCCAGTTATCAATGCACATATTTGAACCAATCAAATACATAGAATATAATATAATAGAATATATTTCATGCCTGTCATCATACGACTTACACAAGTCAAATTAATAACTTAATTACATATTAAAAATATTTTTACAATACAACATTACAATACGATGTTTAAAATAAGACATTGCAAGTACATCACAAATCATAAGTCAATAAGTTCATACAACTAAACAACATCCACATGGAAAAAATCTCTGAAATCATGTTTTAAACTGTTGAGTTGAATGAACGAATCATTGCAACTTGCGGAGTAAATTACGAATGTTTCGCTAAAAAAATCTAAAAATTATGAGAATTTCTTTGTATGTTTTAGTATATTCATTCATAACATTATATTGTATTAAATATTATATTTGAAAAATTGCAACGAAACTGCAAAATTGTGACATTTTCAACGGAAAAAAATTTCAGCAAAAGTTATGAAATTTGATTATACCGAGTGAAAAAACTTTCATCAAAATTTCCTTGAAAAAAATTAAAGATATAAAAATATATTCTTAATAATATTAAATATAGAAGCCAATAGTAAAACGAAATACAAATTCGAAACACAAAATCGAAAATATGCAGTTTCCAGTTATCAATGCACATATTTGAACCTATCAAATACATGTTTTTTGAGTTGACTGAACGAATCATTGCAACTTCCGGAGTAAATTACTAATGTTTCGCTAAAAAATTCTGAAAATATTGAGCATTTCTTTGTAAGTTTTAGTATATTCACTCATTATATTATATTATATTAAATATTATATTAAAAAATTGCATCGAAACTGCAAAATTATGACATTTTCAACGTAAAAAACTTTCGGCAAAAATTATGAAATTTGATTATAACGAGTGAAAAAACTTTCATCAAAGTTGCCTTAAAAAAAATGACAGATGTAAAAATATATTCTTAATAATATTAAATAAAGAAGCCAATAGTAAAACGAAATACAAATTCGAAACACAAAAGTGAAAATATGCAATTTCCAATTATCAACGCACATATTTGAACTAATCAAATATGTTTTTTGAGTTTAATGAGCGAATCATTGCAACTTCCGGAGTAAATTACGAATGTTTCACTTAAAAATTCTGAAAATTATGACCATTTCTTTGTAAGTTTTAGTATATTCATTCATTTCATTATATTATATTAAAAATGATTTAAAAAATTGCTACGGGACTACAAAATTGTAACATTTTCAACGTAAAAAACTTTCAGAAAAAAATGTAAAATTTGATTATAACGAGTGAAAAATACTTTTATCAAAGTTGCCATTATTGCCATATCAGGACAGATATAAAATGTATGTCTTAGCTTATAGTTGTCAAATCTGACAGATTTGTCCAAGCTCGAATCTGTGAATGTGAAAATTTATTGATTTAAACATTATGGCTTTCACCGACCACCAAAAACGCTGCATGTTGGAAATGTATTTTAGCGGTGTAAAAATTGATGGGTAGAGGGTTTATTCGACACGTATTGCATTTGAAGATTTCCAAGATTTTTTTCCAGAAGTGATCGTTTATATTAATAAATTAAGCAGAAATCGTCATCTTGTGCAATTATACAGGTAAACAGAAAATATGGGACGTAAACAAGGTAGTGGAAGACAAGGATGAGAAATGAAGCAAACATTGAAACGGTACGACAAGTAATTGTATATTATGTACTATATTACGTACCAATTACTTTATGTTGTTACTTTTTGATATTTTCATATTATTGGGTATTACCTATTTTTATATCGCATTTACTCTATATTTTATATTTCCTATATTGACGTGCGTAAGCTGTTTGTGAGTATTAGCATTAATATATTATTATTATTGAGGAACAGCCAAATACTTCAGCAGTTTATATTCAGACATACGTATTTTGTTTCATAGCACACTTTGATGTAAAATTATTTGAATCACATGTAAAATTACAAACTTTTACTGGAAATTAAGAAAATGTTGTTGTAGATTGCCAAAGTTTTCATATAAAATACAACATTTTTGTTCTGTTTCATTGGATTTAATGAAAATATTATAAAATATTATAATAAGTTAAAATATTTTTATTATAGACAACAAAATTTTATAGATAACTACAGAGTTTTCAGAAAATTTGAAGTAAATTGCAAAATTTGGTTAAATTGTCTTAAAATAATCAATTTTTCAGTAAGAACTATAGTTTTATTACAATAAAGCAAAATTTTTATTGGAAATTACAAACGTTTTACATGAAATCATAAAATTTTCATTATTACTTACAATCTTTCAATATAAACTCTGAATGCTTTATTGTGAATTACTTAATACATTTCATTGTAAAATTGTGACACTTTCTTTGTAAGTGACAAAATTTTCATTATCGATTACAGAAAAATGTATCTACTGAAAAACATCATGGGAAACTATGAAATTTTCAATGTTAACTATGAAATTTTATTAAAAATTACCAACTTTTACTGGACATCAAAAAATATTGTTGTAAATTTCAAAATTTTCATATAAAATACAGAATCGTTGTTATAAGTCTATAACAACGATTCTTCTATTCTTCTATTTGAATGGAATTATTGGAAATATTATAATAAATTGGAATATTTTTTATTCCAAAGTACAGAACTCTATTTGCACAATTTTTTTGGAAATTAAAATTTGAAAAGTATTGCAAGGATAGTTTTTTTTGTTTAGAAAAAAAATAATTATCACTGAAAACTATAGTATTATTACAAGCAGTTAAATTGTAAGTAAACTTTTCATTGGAAAATATGAAATTTTCATTATTAATTACTACCTCACAGTCGAACTTCTAAAAACTTTTTATAAATTATATATTTCATAGGAAAATTATGAAAGTGTCTTTGTAAGTAGTTTCAACTGTAGTTTTATTGCAAGTGGCAAAATTTGAATTATAAATTACGGACTTTTCAATGGAAATTATGTAAATTTCATTTTTAATTACAATGTTAGTGTGAAAGTTTTGTTTATAAATTTTATATTTTATTGGAAAATTATGAAAGTTTCTTTGTAAGTGACAAAAACAATCGATTCCAAAAATTTCAATGCCAACTGGAAATAATCCAGGGGAAATTATGAAATATTCAATGTAAATTGCAAACATTGAGCGAAGTTTCCCATTTGCCAGATTCCAAAAATATCTGATTGATTTTTAGGCAACATTCTGGAGATTTTTAGCAAAATGTATTTTAGGTTTATTTGTCAGATTTGTCAAAATTGAGTAAAAATCTGTGAACTAATTTGACTCATTTGTCAATAATTTTACCACAGATTGCATTTTGACCAAGGTTGGAATAAATCATTATTAAAAAAATAAATTAGATGTGAATTAAATTATCACGCTTCAAATTATATGGTTTTATTTAAATAAATTCTTGCATTTGAACAAGAATATGTGATGACCATCACCACTATGTGTTGGACCAAACATGAAAGAAAATACAATTATTTTACATACTTCCAATTATCTATTTTAAAGCATGCTAACCCTATAGTTACTTTATTATTTAATTGTACACCTATTGGATTACACAAAACAGTGCAAAAATATAGATTAATTGAAAAATAAATCATTATCATAATGAATATAATGATATTAATATAATATAATATAATATAATATAATTATTAAATCATATCAATTTTAATCAATGATATATTTAAAATAAATAATTTGATTTAAATCATGATTTAAATCATGATTTAAATTATTTGATTTAAAGTAAATACCGCATTTATTTTATCAATGATTGAGTTTGAACTTTACTGAACTTTACCATTCAGTGATGACCCGCTTCACTAAATGGGAAAAATGATGGGAAATTATGAAATTTTTAATGTGAACTATGAAATTTTAGTATAAATTACAAACTTTTACTGGCAATCAAAAAAGATTCTTGTAAATTGCAACATTTTCATATTAAATCCCACATCGATTCTTCTATTCTTCCATTTGAATGGAAGTAATAGAAATATTATAATAAATTGGAATATTTTTATTTCAAATTATTTTACTGACTTCCAATTATCTATTTTAAAGCATGCTAACTCTATAGTTACATTGTATTTTTAATCGTACACCTATTATAATGCACAAACAGAAAAATTAATTAAATGAAAAATCAATCGATTTTGATTTAAATGAATGATTTATTAAAAAAGACAATATGATTTAAATCATAATTTAAATCAATTGATTTATAGTCAATTCTGCATTTATTTGATCAATGATTGAGTTAACTATCTCTGAACTTTGCCATTTAGTGATGACCCGCTTCATCGAATGGCAAAAATCCTGGGAAATTGTAAAATTTTCAACGTGAACCAGGAAATTTTATTATAAATTTTATTTAAAATTGTTTAAAACTTCGAAAATATTTTTACTGAACGTTTACATTACTTTCAGTAGAAAATATTCAAAAATATGTTTCCTTGCTCTGAAAATAATGATAATATAATGATAATAAAAAGTTATCTATAAAGTTACTTTGAAATGTTGAAAATGAGATTTGGGAACTGAGATTTGGATACTAAACTCGAGCAGAAAATGGTTTCACCACCTTTTCATAAACCATAATTTGTGTGTCCAACTTTGCACATATCTGAAATATGAATTTGTTTTTTTATGGTTTGAAAACAAACAGGACTTTTTGCACACAATGATTTATTTTGTGTAATCAGAAATTAAAAGTTTTTCCTGATGGAATTAAATCCGTGGACGTACTGATCAAACTTAAATTTTAAAATAGAACACTGAGATATCATTAAATCTGGGATTTAGGGAAACTCCTATAGTTACCTGCCATATCATGCCTATTATCATTATAGTTCGAAATATTATTTATAAATACTTGTTCTATAGCTGTCCAGCACTATAAGTGAATAGTATGTCCGTCAATAGCCGATCGTATGTGATCTTGGCTGATCCGTAGCTAAAGTAAGTTTCTCAAGCAACCGTTGATTTCATCACACAATATGTACTCTATAAAATTATCTCTTTCACTATCTCTTCCTCTTTTTGGCTCCATATTTCTTTCAATACGAGTATATATATAGGTATACACATACATTTTCCAGATGATAGAAAACATCTCCATTGAAATAATAAGTGGATTATTAAAGTTTGAACCTTATAAAGCCGACATGAGGATAACATTGTAATTGGGAATCACCTTCCAATGCGACTCAGCGCAGACTAATGAAAAGATAAAGGCAGACTTGGCCGTGATCCACGTTCATTACTGCCAGACCGCATTTTCGGGCAGCCGCCCTAATTGGATTCGAAAAGTTTGGAAAACGGCGCCTCCACAGGATGGAATATTTACCGCAGATGCTACCGATATTAAACCCAATCCACATGACTTCTAACGCCATTAGAAAAAGTAAGACTGGACACGATTTATACAACTCGCCAAGTAATGATCAACTACAAAATCAGAATGCAGAAGAGTGTGAGTTTCACGATTTTTTTATTATGCCATACAACTTTAGTTTCATTCTCGGTGTAAGCGATATAAAAAAAATTCAATTTGCAAAATAAATAAAATTTTAATCGTAAATAAAATTGTTTTTCTGGCACTGCAACAAAAAAAATCGCTCGCTATCAAAGGCCGGAATTTATTTACAACCGGCCGTTTAAACGGCCAAATTAAAATAAATACTTTCGCGAATATTTTGATGAAATGTAAATTGCGTATTTTATTTACATTTTTTTTACACCGTTTCAATTACATGCATGCGCTGCTTCGTGCAATTAAAATTAATTGAAACGTAACGATTGTATCATGAGTGATTTTTCAGACGTGCCAGAACGGTATTTCCACGTGGCTCGCACGCACATTTTTGGCATTGCTGTAAGTAATCATTTAATTAATTTTAAATTCATAGAATTAGCGGCCGCAACATCGATTGCATTGGTTGTTCGGCGCAAATGTAATATTTTAAGCGCTCGTGTGGATTTTGTGATTTATTTAAAGGTAACATGACCCCGTTAAACTACAATTTATTCATTAATCAGTTAGAATTTCATCTAAACCATAGTTCAGTGTAAGATATTTCATATCACGATCTTATAATCAGAACAGACAAGTCCGAAATCATAGGAGTTTTCTGGTCGTTCCTAACCTAAATATTGTGGCTAACCTAACCTAACCTAACCTGCGTAAGTTTTTTTGCGTTGTTTTTGTTTTTGTTCTTAATTCGAGAAGTTTGCGAGAATATCGAGAAACGTGGTTTCGCTCATATCGCGATCACAGTTACTTCGAAAAATCTGTGCACATTACAGACGATAATTCGCCCAATCATGAACAATTTCATAAAAAACTAAGTTATAAATCAGTTTCAATTTTAAAATTGATATATTTATTTTCAATAGATTAATGGGGTCAACTACGTTTATAAATAATTCTCTGCCATTAACTGTAATTTATTCCGATCACAACTCAATGCGTTAAAAATTTACTATACAGAGCGTTTTATTGGGCTGAAATGGATATCACAATTTAAAAGTCATTTATCAAACATTTTAAAATAAGTAATTTAAACACAAATTTCCTACTTTATCATACTACTACTTTATCTTAATTAATTTATTCTATTCTTGACTGCGTTCGTAATCTGTAATAAGAGGCAAAATTCCAGTAGCCAATTTGGCCAATTCCCTGTTGTCAAATCCAGATTTTATAAAATGTTTCTGTTCAAAATGGTTATTTGGTTATTGGTCATGATTTTTTAATTTGTTTAATTATTTGTTTATAGGTTTCTATAAATATAGAAAAATCAATAATTAGTGAAATATATGCAATGAGCTAAATATGAATATCTCAGTGGAGGAAATTATCCACAACATCAGAAGTAGACAAATGGTAAAGGGTACATTAACAATACGACAATGACAAAAATCCAATCGATACATTAAAATATAATTGCATTTGATGCAATGGGTTTTCATTAACGAAGCATTAAACCATCAGAAATCGAGTTAATTAATATCAACAGTAACAAGCCTCGCCATCAGTAATAATGTTAAATTCAACAATGCTGATAGTAGTAGTTATAATAATTTATTTATTAGGTAGATTTAGTAATCAGACATAAACATTTAAATTACAAAGTAAATAATAATAAATAAACAACATACATAATACTACGAAGTTTTACAACTTGTGTGTTACATTGAAAACAAAATTAAACACCCAAGAAAATAATTATTTACTACTAGAAGGTATTAGAAGCTTTGCTTTGAGTTGTGGTGGCGTTTACTTCGTGATACATTTTATTAATTATAAATAAAACAAGTTGCTTTGTGAGTATCACATAAATTTATTTATTTGTGACTATAGTTTCGACTACTTAGGTAATCATTATCAAACATCGTTTGGTAATAATTACTAAGATAATCATTTTCAAACTTTATTTGATAATGATTACTAAGGTAATCAAACTGTGTTTGATAATGATTACTAAGGTAATCACACTTTGTTTGATAATGATTACTAAGGTAATCACACTTTTTTTGATAATGATTACCTAAGTAGTCGAAACTATAGTCACAAATAAATAAATGTGATATGGGATATGTGATGTAAATATATGTGATGTGATTATTATGTGATACTCACAAAGTAACTTATTTATTTAAAATTGGAAGCTTTGGTTTCCATATCCTCAAACCTCCTTCTTCTTGTTTGAGTTCCGCTTCTATCAGATTGCAAATCATCAGTATTGCACCTACATTATCAATTGCTTGTCTGAAGAGTTTAGCAGCTATACAGCCAATGATCTCTATTAAGTTGCACAACTGGATTATTCTTCCTACGGTTCTCTTGGCATCAATCTTACCTTGGATCATTAACTTAAGGCTATTCGATCTCTAGGCTCTTATGATATGTCCCAGATACTCTAATTATCGCGTTTTTTATAGTTTCAATTATGTCGATGCCTTTTGCCCATTCGTGCAAGTTTGATAATGATTACCTAAGTAGTCGAAACTATAGTCACAACTAAATAAATTTATGTGATACTCACAAAGTAACTTATTTATTTAAAATTAGAAGCTTTGGTTTGCATATCCTCAAACCTCCTTTTTCTTGTTTGAGTTTGATATCAGATTAGAAATCATCAGTATTGCACCGACATTATCAATTGCTTGTTTGAAGAGTTTGAAGAGTTTAGCAGTTATACAGCCAATCAACTATCTTAATTTGGTCAGCTGGATTCTTCTTCCTACCGTTCTCTTGCCATCAATTTTGCCTTGGTGCATTAGCTTTAGGCTATTGGATATCTAACCTCTTATGATATGCCCCATATACTCGAATTTTGGCTTTTTTTATAGTTTCAATAATGTCGATACCTTTGCTCATTCGGCGTACAGTAGAAATCACGAAAGGCTTAAAGACCATCTGATGAATATAATTCATTCTAAAGGAATGATTTTCAAAGAAATAAATACATTACTAGATTAGTTCTATGTCGCATGATAAAATAATAATAATAATAATATAATAATAATAATAATAATAATAACTAATAATGATAATAATAATAATATGCCTTTATTCTAAAAAGTGGCTACAAGCCGAACATGATTACATATTACATTTGTTTAAGTGTTATAAAAAATATAAGAAAAAGTAGGATCACGACTGCTGATCCATACTAAATAGCTAGTGTATGTTGCCCAGATCCTGGATTAGTTTTTCTGGGACTACACCCTCTGAATTCGGATATGGAGTAGGAGCATTTTTCTACCAGATGTTGTTTGAGGCAGGTTTTAAAATTGTGAATCATTTGTTTGCTCTTTATTGATGTTGATGTTCTTTATTGAAAGCATAAAACCTTTTTATAAAATAAGACAGTAAATGTCTAATATATCTGATATACATTTCAAATGAAACAAAGCGAATAAACCAATTAATGGCGTGAACTATGTACAAGAAAATTTGCACCATACATTCTGAAGCAATGAATCATAAGCCAGCTCTCGAGATTTCTATTACTTCTTTTCATTTCAGCACTTCTTGATTAGCGATTTGTTCTTCCATAAAACTTGTGTTATCCTTCTATAACACCAGATTTATAACGCTTCTATGATCTCGATGTTTTCTGATTTTTTTGTTCTTAAAAGAGGATCTCACAAAATGAATTTGAAATATTTATACAAGCGATTACTTATTTTAAGTTTTTTTTTTCTAGCGTACTTACTGCCAGGGTCGGAATAAATCATGACCAAATATCAATGATTTACAGAAAAATCACTTTTTGGAAGTTTAGATGTGATTTAAATCAATAGAATTACATCACAAAAAAAATTATATGATTTTAATTTATTAAATTGTTGAAATTGAACAAGAATTGATGATTAAAAATAAAAACGATGCATCTGTACTGTGTGACTGTGTGAGGGACCAAAAATGGCAGAAAATAAATCATGATTTATTTGATTTTTGTGTTTTTGATCAATTTTTGATAGTTTAGTTGTAATTTAAATCAATATATTTACATCACGAATTAAATCATATATTTTTTTTAATAAATTGTTGAAGTTGAACATATATTGATGATTAAACAAAAGTACAGATAGACCGAGTACTTTGTAATGGACCAAAAATGGCAGAAAATAAATAATGATTTATTAGATTTTTCAGTTTTTGATCACTTTTTGAAAGTTTAGATGTGATTTAAATCAATAGATTTAAACCACGAATTAAATCTGATGATTTATTTTTAATAAATTGTTGAAATTGAA
This sequence comes from Othius punctulatus, assembly GCA_951805005.1. NCBI lineage: Eukaryota > Metazoa > Arthropoda > Insecta > Coleoptera > Staphylinidae > Othius > Othius punctulatus. The sequence goes on from OX638139.1 coordinate 99,466,926, forward strand.
CAAGAATTGATGATTTTAAGAAACGCTCAAGCTGTATTATGTGATTGATCAGAAAAGGCAGAAAATAAATCATGATTTATTTGATTTTTCAGTTTTTAGTCAGTTTTTCAAAGTTCAGATGTGATTTAAATCAATCGATTTACAAAAGGAATTAAATCATATATTTTTTTTAATAAATTGTTGAAATTGAACATATATTGATGATTAAACAAAAGTACAGATAGACCGAGTACTATTTGATGGACCAAAAATGACAGAAAATAAATAATGATTTATTAGATTTTTCAGTTTTTGATCACTTTTTGAAAGTTTAGATGTGATTTAAATCAATAGATTTACACCACGAAATAAATCAGATGATTCATTTTTAATAAATTGTTGAAATTGAACAAGAATTGATGATTTTAAAAAACGCTCAAGCTGTATTATGTGATTGATCAGAAATGGCAGAAAATAAATCATGATTTATTTGATTTTTCAGTTTTTAATCAGTTTTTCAAAGTTCAGATGTGATTTAAATCAATCGATTTACAAAAGGAATTAAAGCACATGATTTTTTTAAAATAAATTCTTGAATTTGAGAAAGAGTTAATGATTTTAAAAAATCGGTCTATCTGTAGTTTATGATGGACCAAAAATGGCAGAAAATATATCATGATTTACTTGATATTTCAGTTTTTGAACGTTTAGATGTGATTTAAATGAATAGAATTTCATCACGAATTAAACCAATCGATTTATTTTACTAAATTCTAGAATTTGAACAAGAATTGATAATTTTAAAAAAATGGTCTATCTGTACTATGTGATGGAAAACAAAATGGCAGAAAATAAATCATGATTTATTTGATTTTTCAGTTTTTGATCAGTCTTAGAAAGTTTAGATGTGATTTAAATCAATATATTTACATCACGAATTAAATTGTATGATTGTTTTAATACATTGTTGAAATTGAAAAATAATTGATGCTTAAAAGAATCGGTTTATCTGTACTATGTGATTTTATTTTTCAGTTTGTGATCAGTTTTTGAAAGTTTAGATGTGATTTAAATCAATAGATTTACAACACGAATTAAATCAAATGATTTTTTTTAATAAATTCTTGAATTTGAACAAGAATTGATGATTGCAGAAAATAAAATGGCAGAAAATAAAAATATTTTACTTACTTATAATTATCTATTTTAAAAAAAGTTAACTCTATAGTTACACTATATTTTTAAATGTTCACCTATTGGAATGCACAACCATTGCAAAAACAATAATTAATATAAAAAAATCCATTTTAATTTAAATCAATGATTTATTTTAAAAAATAAGTTGATTTAAAATATGATTTAAATCATGATTTAAATCACACCAATCCTGCTTAGAGGTATGATGTTTAAATTTTTGTTATTATTTTATTATATTTATTATTGCCTAACTGGTTTCAGCTTTTGTGGTCATCTTCAGAGGCATAGTTTCTACAGAAGATATAAATAGTTTGTTTCCATTTATATTAGTTTTAATTTACAATAAAAATGCAATATTTATTTTGTGACATTGTAGATATTTTCCACGTCAATGGAAATAGTGAACCTTATTGTACATAATTTGACCATTGTCAGTCAAAACATTACCTACAATTTTATGTTTTGGGAAGTTGAGAAGAATTTATTAAGAGTGCTGAACATTAAAGGTTAATCATTGAGTGATCAAAAAACGTTTGAAATCCGAAAGATTCCCAAGACAAAAACAGAAATATAGTAAATGATATATGACAGATAATCCAATACCCACTTAGTACAGAATGTTCAGATACTAAAATGGCAGAAAATGTATGCCAATTGCGGATAAATTAATTGAAATTATTCAATTCTGCAAGTAAAATAATATTCTGAAAATGTTACTAATTAATTTATTATAATACATCTAAAAAAACTTAAATCGCAGACCATTGTAAATGTATTACTATTAAATGTAAACCATTGCGAAAAATCTAACAAAAACATCAGATTTAGCAACTAAAAAAAACATGGTTAAAGTTTCAAAAATGTTGATTAAAATTCTAAAAAAAAGGTAGTAAATCTGGAAAAACTTGGATCTGGAAAAGTGATACAATTTAGTACAAGTGCATAAAAGAATCAACTGCACTCGCGTTGTTTATTGAACTTGGCTACGCAGTGTTCAACAAAATTCAGGCTCATACAAAAAAGCACAACTTTACAAACTTGTACCATAAATAACTATTTTCTATTTAGACATAACAATGTCAACTTTGTACAACTGTTTTCAGTTGTACAGAGTGATATTAGTAACATTGTAACATATCAATGTTACATATCAAAAGATTAGACTAGAAAATGCCACAAAGTTTGGTGGAATTTTTCTAGAATATGCAATCAAACTATCAAAAGAGTTAGAAAATCCAAAATTTCAAACAAAATATCAAAATTGTCCGAAAGCTTCATAATGCCAAAAAAAGTGAAAACCAGAAAATGTACCAAAACGACGGATTTTATGAGAAAAAAACGGAAACATATTTATCATTGTTTAGACCATGAAAAAATATTCAAAGTTCTGAAATTCCAGGTTTTAAGAGAAAACAAAGAATCAATTATATCGACGTTTAGACCTAAAATATGTATTCAAATTCCTATAATTCAGTGTTATGGTGTTGAAATCAACAAATGAATAGTGCAGCTGATCCGAAACCACTAATCCAGGATTAGCCGTGGGTTTGCACGAATATTTTCCAATTACACCAGGTGAGGGATCAGTTTCGCAAACCTTTTACAAACCACAATTAATGATGTACTTGTAAAGTACGCCAATCGTGGAATCCTGGCTTTATGAATAATTATTTTAAATAGGAGTGCTACTTCTGAAATAAATACTACTCACAACAAAATCACAAAAACGGGATTTATATAGTCTAAACGCAAAAATTGTATCGTTTTTTTTCATAAACCCGTTAAGTGCACGTTTTCAAATATTCGGGAAACAAAGAAACACGTTATTTCATTGATATTAATAAAGATTTAAGCTTGAAAAACTTTTGTAATTAAATAAAATATGCTTAGTCAAAATGCGTTACTTGGTCAATTTTTTTTTTCAAGATCATGACGGGTTTCTGCACTTAAATACGTGTTTACTGTAGAAACATACATTTTTAATGGTAATTTCCTAATTTTGTTGTGGTATTATGTTTATTAACAAGAAAAGATAATGTTATAAACTATAATTTTATTACTTGAACACAGAATAAGACACAAAAACTGAGTTTTTCTAATATGAAGAAGTAGTATTTAAACAGCATTAAACATTGATTCTATAATAATGGAAATTACTCGTATTGTCTTTCAGTCTATAGACCTACTTATCTTCCTATTCCCTGTGTATGTTGCACTCTGCTTGCGAACTATTCTACTGGCAGATGTTAGGGTAGAGCCTTAGCTACTTAGCTTCTTCAGGTGATTTTTTTGTTGTAATTAATGGGTAATTTTTCAAATAGGTAAAACTGTTTTAACTGGTGGGAGTTCAGGAACGTTCTTGATTTTTTTTAAGATAAACATTGAGGATTAAGGACGTATAACCCTCAATACAGTGCCTAACAACAACTATGACTAGCTTTTTAAATTCAAATTGTTTATTAGATGAGACTTTGAATTGGATTATTTAGTTTTTATAAACACCCCTTCCAGATGTTTAACCCAAGATAACAGGTGGTGCAACAGAACGAAAATTAAGAAATTAGGTATATGTACTGCACAAACACACTTGTAATGTCGCTTGACGGGTTTCTGCACCAAACCCATTATTCACAGAAAATAATAGCCCATAAAATAGATTGGCAGTTGAAAGGATAATGCAGAAAAATATGTGTTCACAGTATGAGATTATAATTCTGTAAAAAAATAAAAATCCATAACAATGTCTGTTGACGTTCAATTAAAAATGTGTTCGTATTGTGTGTGTATGTGTTTAATAAAAATTTGGTAAATAGGACCAATCTGGTTTGCGTTGTTGGATGAGATTTAAAAATTGAAATTCAATATAGTCAAGCAGATTCTAGAAAAACGAATAGAGTTCCGCGAATCTTCGTATAATTGTATCTATATATACCTCTTAAGAAATGACGTTTGCAGATTGGTCCTTGCAGGTTAGCTCTTTTAACTTCTTGTGGGAAAGTAAACAAAAAGTCGATTAATCTTAAATAAAAGAAATGAGGTCATCGATTTACCCTTTCTAATTCGAAGTACATCATCATCATCATCATCATTATCACCCAGCCTCTCAAGACCACTGCTGGACATAGGCCTCCCTTTTTTAACCATTTGTTGGGGAAGTATCTCTAGTCTGCTAGAAGTAGTGATATAATAGTGAAATATCAAGTTGCTGCAGATAATTAGTTGAAGAATAAACACAATTAATTGTTAATAATAATAAAACGAGTCTATACCGACGCTAATTAAGAGAGACTACCAAACAACAATTATTACGGAATTATATTATATTTTATTACCCCATTTTTGGATGTTTACGTGTCCTAATAAATTAATAAATAAACTCGTTCCAAGTCCGAGTGCGAGCCCTGAATTAAACCCTACGTTGCCGGACCCCGCTTAATTGTTTGATTTACAATTTACCGCAAGTTTGCATATTTTACGTGCGCCTGTCCGGGTTTTTTTCGCGTCGTGGATGTAAAAAGGCTTAATGAGATAAAAGGTGGACCCTTTAGCCAGGATTTTTTCCGTGCGGTAAGTGAATTATTGCGGACGGAAGGGCCCCGCCGGGCAACTGCCTGCCACTAATTATTTTCGCGCGACTGCAGTGAGTAATTGGGAACTGCCGGGACGTTTCCACTCCCGATCCCCAATATTTGCACAGGATCCAATTAAAGATCGGCATCGTCCTGCATTGCACAAACGACCGCCTGGAAAGGATTCCTACGGATTCTTTATTCCCGAAGTGCACATTTTAGGTTTCTGTAGAACAGCATCGTAACCATCTATCAATATTTAATGAAATTGGTATCATTTTTGTATTAGAAATAAACATGAAACATCTATGTCATATTTGTTTTAGTTATTTCTGCAACTGAATTTATATTTTGCCTATTATTTTTGTTTAACTAATTCGGAAAATGTAAGCAAACATGTCTTCCCAAGCACCATACGCAACATTTACAAGGTTTTCACCACAGCAAGAGCTTGCTCGGGTTTGAACCCGAGTCAAACAGTATTACCACATAGTCATGCCCTACATATGAGGATTTGATTTTCAAACCGCAGTTTTAGGACCTTGACACATTCGGCGATAAATGTGAAAAACGTTACTAGAAAGTGTTAATGTTATTGAACTAGTACAATATCAAGTTTGTTTGTCATCTAAGGATTAGTTGCTTAGCAAAATTTGTCAAAATCCTAGGATTGAATTGTGACGAATACAATGTTTTGAAAATAAAAAAAACTGTGTTTTGACAAACAAGTTCAAATGAAGTACCAACATTTCACAAAAACTGTATATTGAAATTCAGGCAATGTTGAAATAGTTATTTACGTGGCAAGCTTAGTAAATTAGCCTTTATGGGCGAGCTGGAAAGTTTGCTGTAATGCGGCGAGCCCCAATAAAGGCTAATTGCAAGCGAGCCGCGTACAACATTTTATTTTCTCTTGCTGAAAATTCAAAAAAATCATTATCTTTTGACACATTCAGAAACATATACATAGTTACACATAGTTTGCTGTGGTGTAAATGGATTGACAATTGTCATTGTTTACAAATAGTAAAGCCGTCAATAGTGAATACAGACAGATATTGTGGCCAATTAATTATGGAATTTGATAGAGATGAAGAATTCGAAGGTGATTTTGATGCAAGTATTTGTGAAATTAAAGAAAATGTCGAAGCGACGAATGAGTGCTTGATCCCAGAAAAATCCAGAGAAAGGTATCAGCAGCAATACAACTTATTTAACAACTGGAGGAAGCAAAAAGTCTTTAATGGAGTTAATGAAGATTTAATTATGAGCTATATTTATGAAAAGTCAATTATTTACAAGCCATCATCATTGTGGGCATTTATGTCGATGTTGAAGAGTACCTTATTAGTTTACGAAAATGTAGATATTGGAAAATTCACAAAAGTTACCTGTTTTTTGAAAAAGAAGTCATTAGGTTATAAACCGAAAAAATCTGCAAATTTGGGAAGGCAAGACATTGATAAATTTATGAGAGAGGCTCCGGACGATAAGTACCTGATGATAAAATTAGCGACAATTTTTGGGATAAATGGGGCTTGTCGACGTGAGGAGTTGTATAAATTGCTGGTTAATAATATCGAAGACAGAGGAGAAGTCGTTGTTGTTAACATCCCGGATTCAAAGACACGTGTGCCTAGAAAATTTAAAATTATTGGAGATGGAGAAGGTTTCAATCCTTTGGAACTGTATCGTCGTTATGCATCCTTACGGCCACGTCATGTCAATCACAACCGTTTTTTCATTTCATATCGTAACGGAAAATGTAGCATTCAACCGGTAGGAATAAAATCATTTGGCAAGTTCCCGAGAATGGTAGCATCTTTTTTGGAATTACAAAATCCGGAGTCTTACACAGGCCATTGCTACCGGAGATCGTCTGCGACTCTGCTAGCAGATGCTGGTGGAGATGTACTGACGTTAAAGCGTCATGGCGCTTGGAAATCGGGATCTATTGCCGAAAGTTATGTGGCAGATTCACTTAACAATAGAATAAAAGTTGCTAGAATGATATAAAGTCAAAACGAATGTGATGCAGGTCCCAGTGAAAACATTTCTGCTTCACATATTTCTGACGTACAAGCATCGAATGCGGATTGTATTCAAGGTGTTCCCGGGTCAATCTTTAACTTTAATGCTGATTCAAAATGTGTAATTAATATTAATATGTGTAATTCTAATCAATGTAATAATGTATTGTAATTATTGATTAATAAATGATGTGTTTATTAGAAGTATAAATAAATTGACACCCATCCATTGACAGAAGTGCTTTCTAAAGTTACCATAGCAACACTTTACAGGCACCGTGCCTGTAAAGTCTCATTTACCAAGTCAATCAAGATGACAGTAAACAAACTATTACATGTCAAGAGAAAATAAAAGTTATTTAACGGAATACTTTTATTAGCAGCAAACAATCATTAATGCATAAATATTAAATAAGTACTTGTTTAATCCATTGCTTTTAAATTGTAAAGCAATTTTGGTGGATATTTCAAAATGTTGTAGATTGTAAATTAATGTAGAAATTTTCCGTTTAGTTTATATACCGGCCCGTAAACAAACGCTTGTGTTTAAATGCTATTATAAGCAGTATTTCCTTTCAACACCAAAGTTCCGGTACAATCGGCTGGAGATTGCAAAACACGCTCTACTCTTAATTGAATCGCCGCATGAAATCGGTTTATTAAAGCTGGCAATTGTGTAAGCAATTGTGTGTAAAGAAATATTTGCAGTACTTAATAAGTTCAGAGTTTATAATCACAAACCAAAAATCGTACAATTTCGTAGTATATTTTATACAATTGAGCAAATTTAATTCAAATATTTAAACGAGGAAATATTTGTAGTACATAAAATATCCATTGAAGGTGAAAATAAAGACGAGCATAATTTTATGTGTTACACCAAATACGTATATTATTCTCTGAGACTTGTAAAGAAATATTATAATTAATAACTTTTTCTTTTTATTGCATTAAACTACTTATACAGGGTGAGTTTTTTCGGATGTTTAGTATGGAGATCTCTGAAACTAGCGGAGATGGAGGGACGATTAAATGGGGAAAGAATTGCAGTTTGCGAGCTTAATTTCATGGGCTTTTTATTTTTTTGGAAAAATTGCATTACTAACTAGATATCGCAAAAAAATATTTATTGTTATTTTGTTCGGTGCATATGGCTCTGTTAATATTGACTTTAGAAAAAATGTGCAAAGGAAAAAGATATAGGTAATTATGTGCTTAATAATACAGTCTAACCGATTATTTTATTTAAGCTATCATTTTTGAGTTATGACACAACCTTGTGTTTTTTTCTAATGGAATCCATAGTTAGCCATGCAATTTTTCCAAAAAACAAATAGCTTATGAAATTGAGCTTGTAAATCTGTAATTCTTTCCCCATTTAATCGTCTATCTATCTCCGCTGGTTTCCGAGATCCCCATACTAAACATCCGAAAAAACTCACCCTGTATATATGTTTCAAGCGCTAGGTGCCCATATTCAGTAGTATTGGCTTTTGTTATTATGACAAATGTATTTCCTTATATACCTAGCACTTCAAACTTTGAAAGACAAATTTAGAAATCGTTTTGGTACTTTGATAAATGATTACCGGATACTTATTTTTGCATATTACATTATGTCTAAATAGATTTGTTTGCAATCATTAATTGGTTATTTATATTTAAGTGAACTGAAACAGGTGTGGACCTTGCACGGGAATTGAACCTGAATATTGTATGGTGGTTTAAACAATACTTACACTAAAATCGATATGTTTCGCAATTCGAGTTGTATATAGTTCATCCCGAATTTCTGAAGGTGTTTCTGATTGATCAAAACTTTTTTTTGTAAAGACAGGTTTTGATGTTTTCCAAGATTTTCTGAACACAACGTGAACGTGAAGATAGTTAATTCTTCATCCAATTAGGACAACAATCACTTGATCGCATTGCATTGGCTAAGTGATAAAATTGAATAATACATGTATTTGCTTCTGAATGAGCTAAATGTAAATTAGGTCAAGACTTTGATTCATAATTCAGAAGAAAAATTGAAAAAAAAAACAGGCGATATAAAGCAGAAAGCTTTAGGATGGCCTAGAAGACCTTTTTAGGAAATTAGGAAAATGGCCAAAAGGTTAATAGGGATTGGTCAATGCCTTCAGACGAGGATTATTCTATTTCGTCGTCTGAAGATAAGATAAGATTCCACATTGTTCAATAAATTTGAAAGCACCTTTAAACAACTTATAGAAAATAAAGGTTGTGATTGTAGTTGAAGGCGACATAAATCGAAAAATTGAAAAGTTGACTGTGGAAAGATTTTACAAACATGATAAGACATTTCGCACAATGTGAGATGATATACCTACCTTTAAATCTCATGGGTATACATTCCGAATTTGAAAAAACAATAAAATAATATAGTGCTGAAAAACATTGGTATTATACTGCACAAAACAGTCATGATCGTCTAGGAAATTCCGGAAGGAAAACTCATGAAAGGCAAATCTAATCTTAGAACCGCAATAAACAGAGGAAACTTGGTGGTTGATCAACAGCATCAGGTTTAATATGTTTTTCACATAGGCATGAAGCACTGCCGTTGCGATTCAAAATTAGGAAAATGTTATATTATTTGAGAAACAATGTATTTTGAGATATACGTTCACAGGAATGCCTCGGGCATGAAATCAAGATATCTCATTAGATATCTCCAACGTTCTCATAACAAGAAGGAACGACAACCAAATCGCAAATGGAAAAGGCCGAAACTACCTAAAGGCCTTAAGTAACATGGGAAGAAGACTTCGTGGAAATTTTAAAAAAATTGTAATTTTATTTTCTCTAAAAATTTTAGGGGAAATTTTAGATTAAAATATTTGCTTATTTAATATTATCAACATAAATAAAATGTATATAGATTAGTTAATGTATTGTGGCAATCCCAAATCGAATATGAACCAGTACCAAGAATGTTAAGAGTCAATATGAGTTTGTTAGAGAAGCCAATAACAATCCAGAAAAAGCCAGTTAACAACCATATATTCCAGGGGACTAACAAAGGAAACCACGAGCATGAAGTTTCGTTAGAACCTTGTATGTATATTAAAAACTAGAGGGCCTTACTATATACTATATACTAATACTAGTTAAATACTTAGTTAAAATACTGGTTAAATCAAACACTTGGTTAAAACTAATACTAATACTAGTGTCCAAATTTTAATTGAAACTAGTAATGAGTAAACCAAAATTTACGACCAAAATTTAATTAGATGTAAATTTAAGTTCTATCTATGAAGAATACAGTGCGTTTCGTAAATACTATACTTTTTCTCCGATTACTATCAAAGTGACTGTTTTAGGCGTGCTTTCTCTTGTACAATATACAATTTCGGTACAATACGTTGTTGCTAGGCAGTAAAACTCAATTGTACTGGAATGTTCTTTCCGGCCTTAATCACATATTTTTCTGACAACCCAGGCAGTAAACACGTTTAAAAATAGTTATTTTGAGAGTAATCGGAGAAAACGTGTAGTAATTACAAAAATACTTGAAATCTGAGGGCAGTTACGCCTACTTCGGATTATTTCCAAGGATCGCAACTATCACCATTGCATTCTTTAGGTAGGCTTCTATCATGCTATTTTTTTTCCGAACCTTGATGACATCATACTTATGAAAAATGGCGGGCTTAGTTGTCTGAAATATTAATTATTATTTCTTTAAACATATCATTATAAAAAAAAAACTTTTCTCACAAAAGTTGATTCTTTTTGAAATACCTATCCAACGATGCCTCATATGACCAAGGTTTATGATTAAAAATCGAAAGTTGAGTGCAGTTACGCCTACTTCCGGCAACTTCCGGAAATCTAAACTATATCTGTTGTATTCCTCAGGTAGGCTTATGTTATACTATTTTTTTTTCTGAACCTCTAAGACGTCAAATTACCGATAAAAAGGCCTGGGACGGGTGGTCTAAAACACCCTGTAGTTGTTATTAAATACTCGATGAATAAAATACTACTAAGTTACAGATATATTAATAGAAAAATAATATTGGTATTGTAACAGCAAAGAACAGAGTGTTAGAAGCCTATTCGCTTTTAGGAAGGTAAAAAGGAGAAGCAGATATTTAAGACTACTCGACTTTTTTTTTGCAAATTAGACCTGCGTTGTTGAAAGATCTCAAACTTACCAATACGAACAGGTTGTTATTAGAACCCTATTCGCTATTAGGAAGGTAAAAAGGAGACGCAGATATTTAAGACTACTCGATTTTTTTTTTTGCAAATTAGACCTGCGTTGTTCAAAGATCTCAAACTTACCAATACGAACAGGTTGTTATTTAAGTTCTGTTTTGTATGCCGCTAAACACATTCAAGTTTTACAGTCATCTGAAGGTAAGAAAATGAATTTTGCACATAATGAATTCTCGGTAAAAATAGGTAGCTTTTGTTTCAATGGTGCAAAGAAAACATTTGGTAAAGTTTCACAAGTTTTATAGAATTGCTCTACAATTGTTTCGGTAGTGCTGCCATTTTCAAAAGAGATAAAACTGAATACAATTTCAGATTGTGTAACTTAAGTACTAAACGCATACATCTATGCACCTTTTTATAAACTTTGCAAACTATTAAATAAGATGTTACCGAAATGGATTGGGTTCGAATCTAAATTTGTAGTTAAAATTCAATTCAATTAGCTAATAATATTAAGAATTTAACGATCCTGTCAAATACTAAATTAATCTCCTTTGATGTTTCAAGTCAATTTGTCTCAATTCCCCTACTAGAATTAAATCTCATTTTAAAAACAAATTTGAACTTAGTAATCTAAACGAAAAAGACAGAATAGAACTACATAATTTAGTTTCTATTTGCATTCAACAAAATTATTTTAAGTTACAAAACAAAATTTATATTCAAACTGATGGTCTGCCTATGGGTTCCCCTCTATCCCCACTGTTGTCAAAAAATTATATGGCACATTTGGAAAAATTAGTCTTCAAAAATAAAAATAAATCCAACCAAGTGACCAGGACGACATTATGGCTATTTGGGCTGGCACAGAGAGACAACTTAAACAATTTTTCTCATTTCTAAATTCTATTAATAACTACATTAAATTTACTATGGAAATATAGACCAATAACTCACTCAACTTTTTGGACCTAACAATATCAAAAATAGACAGTAAACTAGGCCTAAAAATGTTTAGGAAAAATATTTATACGGATACAATAATTCCAGCCAGCTCTTACCAATCAATTTCGTGTAAAATGTCAGCTTTCCACAGTTTCATTCATAGACTGTTAAATATTTCCATGTCCACCATAAATTATAATGAAGATGTAAAAATAATAAAACAAACTGCCACAAATAACGGATACGATAGTGGAATAATAGATCAATTAATCAAAAAACACACAACAAACATGTCTAAGAAATTATTTTCTGGCATTTATAAGTGGCATTTATGCAAAGTGGCATTTATAAGTTACAGTGTTCAGAATGTAACGTTTTCTATATAGGTGAAACGGGGAAGAATTTGAACATCAGACTTAAAGAACACCAAAAAACAGTTTTAGATAATAAAGCATCCACTGGGATTGCTGACCATTATATAAAATATTACCTTTATGTACATTAGGAAGGATTATCGCTACTCCATAATGGCAACAAAGGTATAAGATTAGATCTATTGGAAATCCTTGAAATCAAGAAAGCTACGGGGAACATAGTTAACGACCAGGTGTGCTTTGAAAACACGCCAATATTTAACGGCATCCTGGAAAGCCGTGTAATGAATGAACGAGCAATCCCACCACCATTATCAATTAAGCGCGTTTAGTACTTAAGTTACACAATCTGAGTTTGTATTCAGTTTTATCTCTCTTGAGAATGGCAGCAGTGCCGAAACAATTGTAGAGCAATTCTATAAAACTTGTGAAACTTTACCAAGTGTTCTCTTTGTTAACCTAATCAGAATGTTTCACGAAGAAGTAACCACTTCCTCATACAATTTAAGTAATTTTAATGTCAAATATACGCGAATATAACAAAGCTTGGGTGGTACGCCAAAACTGAAAACATATTTGGATTTTACATGAAAAGTATAACTACAATCTCCTAACAAACCTCTTGTTACACAAACAATTTCATTTTGTTGACCAGAGTTATTATCAAACTTAGAGTAAAATAAAATACAAATAAAACACCTATTTATACACATCTATAATACAGCTTTGAAAAGTGGGGAGTAAACGAGGTAAGTCTGGTCGAGGTAAACGAGGAAATTCGGGATTACGCTTGGCCTTTTGTATTTCAAGGGACTCAAATGGGTCCATCTTAAGACCTTTCTCGGCGAAATGAATTATCTGCAGTACATCCGAACCAGAAGAATGCCGATTTTCAATGAGGTGGTTAGCAAATGTTGAATTATCATGGTTTCATCTAACCACCTCAAGTGAAAATCGGCATTCTTTTGGAGAAGATGTACTGCAGATAATTCTCATAAACTGCCCATAATGTATCTCGAAGTAGATGCCTCCAACATTGACCAATTAATAATATGTAAGATAATTGTTGTACTATTATATTATGATGACATGTGGCTTATGTCAAGTGCATGTAATAATAATTATAACCAAATTTGTACGGTACGTTTTAATTTAGTTGTTATTGATTTGTTAATGTATCGTTACTTGTAAACTACATGAAGGGTTATACGTTAATATGTTAATGAAACTGAAATGCGAAAACCGACCCGAAATAAACGTCACATGGTGAACATAATTTCAATTTAAAACCGATTTATTCATCTCCGCTGGCATTTTTTATTTCGGCTGACACACGCACACACGGAGGGATGAAATGTCAACAAAATCCTTTGTTGTTCATTACGACCCTTCATGAATAATGCAAAATTTATTACATCAACACCCGCGGATCCCCTTTGTGGCCGCGCTGAAAAAATGTAAAACTGCCGGGCACTTATTTATACAGCCGGGGCTTATTTATCGCGAATCAATTAAGGAGTTTAACGCGCGCCGAGGGGGGCGTCGGCGTCGATAAATCACGACGGGCGTGAAAAAAGTGCACGCGCAATTGCGTCGGGGCAATTGATCCCTTTGTCCGGCGCCGTCTCGTTAATTAACGGGGCGCACAAAAAGCGCAAGAATAAATAATTAACTCCGGGCGCGACGCTCGGTTAATTAAAAATTATTCTGCGGCCTAATCTGCATAATTGAGGCGTTTAATTGCTAATTATAAAGCGATTCAGGTTTCGACGTCTCCGACCCCCGCCTCCCGGCCGCCCCCGCGCGCCCGCCTCTTGAAAGGGGATGCTGCCGGGCGGATGCGACATAAAAAGGAGTTTATTGTGTTATCGAACGGGGATGGCGTGTCTTATCCGTCAGACAGATTGTCGAATATGCGAGCGCACATCGGATTTAGTTGGACGATATCGCCCTCCACACAATGACTTGCACAGCCGGTTAGAGCCGGCAACAATAGATGTTTCTGAGTTATGGGGATGTTTCCTGATCATTACTGTCTTCGACTTAAACCCGGCCATATAATGGAATTTCTCCGAGTTCATCATGCCCTTATAACATGTCATTTTTAATATAGGGTATGATGCATGATATTAATCGGGGTACATATTTCAACGTAAACGTTAGATGGCTTAAGTTCCGCCTTATTACATCTAGCGCTGTTTGATGACTTTTATAAAATACTATTATTTTATGTTTTGACAAATCTTGATCGTTATATTATCTAGACAGCACAATTTAAAGCGTTAGGCTTGGCCAGTAACAATTCTCAATGTGTAGCCAAAAAAAAAGCTATGCATTTTTTATTCATCTGATGTCCTCGAATATACCGTGACATTTTTTTATAATAAAAAATACAGGTCAACAATTTGCGAGTATTAGCTATGCAACCAATTATACCATAAACCTGTATGAAAATCTGTTGAGCTAGCTGGCATTTAAGATCATTCAAGTAAAGTCAAGTAATTTGTGTGAAATTTATTTTATACCATGCAAATTAGTGCGTGACGTAAGTAATGTGCGTGTCGTTTTTCAGTCACTTATCCCGATAGCCAACTCCATCAATAGGAACAATTTTTAACATTATTTCAAAATTTAACAAACATTGATGCGCTCATTATAAACGCCATAAACGAATTAGAACAAATACTTAAACAGGTAACAGGTTGACCAAACGGCGTGTTCCCTCTCAACGATAAACGCGATTTTATATTCGGCAACGTGAAAATTGATAATAGACGAGGGGAGAAATTAAATTAATTAGCGCGTTAGGGTACTTCCATAGGCAACCTCCCCACCACCGCTGTACGTTAAAATTATACCGTTACAAACTCAAAATAAAACAATTCTATAAATCAAAATATTACGAATTTGTAATTCGGTTTAAAAAAAACTGTCTCTGCACCTTTATTGTGGGCTGAGGCCGTAGAACTTTTCCATTTATTCATTGCATAGCAAGACATGAATGTTTCGTAACCATTCTTCCAAGAACAAATTTTCACAATTTCAATCAAAATGCCGGCTGATTCAAGTTTATTGTACAGGGCGAAAATGACAACTTCCAAAAGAAGCAAATTAGTCGTACTTTATATCTAACATTGTACATATATTATTGAACTTGGATATTTTCCACTCAGACTAATTCTTCAAATTTTTATAACCGCGTAGCGATTTTTGCCCATTTTCTCAGTAATTGTGAAGTTTTGAGTATCGATCTTTTGTCTGATATCAATATTGCATATTGATACATTTGGTAGCGCAATTAAAATTAACTAATATGTTTCAGTTTCTGAAATAGATGCATTTTTTAGCAAGGAATCTATAAAATTATTTATTGAAGTTGTGAATTTTTTTTTTTCACAAAAGGACAAATTATTGCCACTAATCTCCGGAGCATCCTTTTTACAAGCCTGGCCTGCCGCTGTATTAAAATCTTTATTTCGACCCTGAAAAGCATTGTTTTGCGGAGCGACGAGGATTAAAGTCATAAATTATATCTCTCTGCATATGTAATATTTATCATAAAATATATGAACTACTTGACTTTTCTACTTCATAGGAGACCATTAATCATAGAAAAATAAATTAAATGTGAGATTTGCTTATATTGCAATAAAAACGCTGATTTCATAATTGGCTCCTATGCATTAATCCTAGAGGGTCCTAGAAATAACTGCAGAAAACTAGAATATAAGAGACGTGAGTAAGATATTGTGACTAAAAGTATCAAAAGAAAATCACAAAAGAAATATTAAAAAAATGCTGAAGAAGTTGTATGATAACTCCAGAAAACTAGAATAGAAGAGACATAAATAAGAAAATGTGACAAAAATTACAAAAAGAAAATTCCAAACTTGGTAAGAAATTACATAAGAAATAATGCCAAAAGTACATATGAAATCCTATGGAAATAAATACGTCAGGAGAATATTCAAAATTCCTTGAAAATTGCACTAAAAACTTACATAGGAAATCATAAAACGTCTTAAGGATATTCAAAATGCCATGAAATTGGCATGTAGTTTACACGGGAAATCGGGGGTGAAAGTTGAACGAAAATTATATCAAAGTTTCACAAAAGTTGCATCATTTTTTGTTAATAATTCCATGAAATAGTCGAACAAAAACCCCATGATATGATAAACATGATGATAATGTTCATGGAAATTTTGAAAATAAACGAAAACCTTTAAAAATAAATACGCCTTGATAAATATTGAAAATGCTAATGCTGAAATAAAAATGCTTATACGGCAAATCAAAAGAGATAAAAGTTCGACGAAAATTTCATAAACATTTCACAAAAAATACCTATATAAGAAAATTCTCATACACATTTTATATAAACAAATTCTCTAACTAATGGCTGAAAGAGTTTACACACATAATCCCATTAAATTGATAAATTTTATGATAATTTTCATGGAAATTTGGAAATAAACGAAAACCTATGAAAATAAATCCGTTTTGAGAAATTTTGAAAGTGCTTTACAATTTTCATCAAAATCGCATGAAACTTAAAATGAAATGGATGATTTTTATGTATACTCATTAGATTACTTCTCTAGAATAAAGGGTTCTTAATACAGTCAACACATAAGATTGAATGATAGCTAACGGGAAATCGAAAAAAAATGTTAAAAACTTCAACTTTACCTTCATAACATTAAGTATACATGAAAATTCTCGTACACATTTTACAGAAACAAATTCTCTAACTAATGGCTTAAAGAGACACATATACCCCATTAAATTGATAAATTTTGTGATAATTTTCATGGAAATTTGGAAATAACGAAAACTTATGAATATTAATCCGTTTTGAGAAATTTTGAAACTGCCTTACAATTTTCATGAAAATCGCATGATACTTAAAATGAAATGGATGATTTTTATGTCTACTCATTAGATTACTTCTCTAGAATAAGTGGTTCTTAATACAGCAAAGACATAAGATTGAATGATAGCTAACGGGAAATCGAACAAAATTGTTAAAAACTTCGACTTTACCTACATAACATTAAGTATTTAAGAAAATTCTCACACACTTTTTACATAAACAAATTATTTAATTAATGGCTGAAAGAGACACACATAATCCCATTAAATAGATAAATTTTATGATAATTTTCATTGAAATTTGGAAATAAGCGAAAACCTATGAAAATAAATCCGATTTGAGATATTGTTAAAGTGCCTTACAATTTTCATGAAAATCACATGAAACTTAAAACGAAATGGATAATTTGTATGTCAACTCATTAGATTACTTCTCTAGAATAAAGGGTTCTTAATACAGCAAACACATAAGATTGCATGATAGCTAACGGGAAATCGAAAAAAAAAAGGTTAAAAACTTCAACTTTGCCTACATAACATTAAGTATATATGAAAATTCTCATACACATTTTACATAAACAAATTCTCTAACTAATGGCGGAAAGAGACACATATAACCCCATTAAATTGATAAATGTTATGATAATTTTCATGGAAATTTGGAAATAAACGAAAACCTATGAAAATAAATCCGTTTTGAGAAATTTTTAAAGTGCCTTACAATTTTCATAAAAATCGCACGAAACTTAAAATGAAATGGATTATTTTTATGTCAACTCATTGGATTTATTACTTCTCTAGAATAAAGGGTTTTTAATACAGCAAACACATAAGATTGAATGATAGCTAACGAGAAATCGAAAAAAAATTGTGAAAAATTTTGACGAAAATTACATACATAATATTAAGTAAGAAATATTATATGATATCACTTAATATCATAAATATTAAGTGAGAAATATCATATTGGCAAAAATAATGCCAATAATAATAATGCCCCTCTCCTCTTAACGCCCGCATAACTAGTAATAGTTCAGGGGCCTATGGTAAAATAAAATGTAATTGGATGATAATTCTCTATCAAATAATGACGGTAACTAATTACGCCATAGGTGGAGAAGTAGCAGGGATTATTATTATTATGAAATAATCAAACATAATCCCATTAAAATGATAAATTTGATGAAAATATTCATGCAATTTTGGAAATAAACGAAAACCAGAGAAAATAGGTGTAAAAACTTACAAAGAAAATTCTAAGAGTGTGTTAAAAAGTTCAACGAAAATTGCTTTAAAAAAATTCACAAAAATTCATAAGAAATTCCATTGATTGCCATGAAAATTACAAAAATTGACATCAATTTTCGTGGAAATTTGGAAAAACGCATCTTATGAAAATGAGTATGCCTTGAAAAGCATTAAAAATGTCTTACATTGTCATGAAAATCGTATGAAACTTACACGGAAAATCGAAAGAGTTCAAAATTTCGGCAAAAATTACCTACAAATTTCACAAAAACTAGGTACATCAGAAACTGCAATTTCGCTGAGTAATAGCATGAAATAGGCAAACATAATCCCATGAAAATGATAAATTTGATGATAATTTTCATGCAAATTTTAAAATAATCGAAAACTTGTGAAAATAGGTGTAAACACTTACACTGAAAATTCTAAGAGTGTGTTAAAAAGTTCAACGAAAATTGCATAAAAATTTCACAAAAATATCATAAGAAATTGCAATGATTGCCATGAAAATTAGAAAAATTGATATGAATTATCGCGGATATTTGGAAAAACGCATGTTATGAAAATGAGTATGCCTTGAAAAGTATTAATTTTTTTTTTAGATTATCATGAAAACAAATATAAAACACAGAAAATCGAAGTTCAAAATTTCAACAAAAATTACCTTAAAATTTCACAAAAACTAGGTACATAAGAAATTGCAATTTCTCTAAATTATGCCATGAAATATTTAAAATTCGATGAAAATTAAAAACTATGAAAATATTTTCATGGAAATATGTATTCAAAAATGCACTAAAGTTTAATAAGAAACTGCATGTAATTGCTATTTTATAATTAAATGTTAATAAATTGCAAAATGCGAGCGAATGTTATTCCATTTGTGTACAACTTACAGCATTTTTGCATTATTCAAATAAATTCCCATGAAAATTAAAAATTAGATGATAATTTTCATGGAAATTTGTATTCTGAAATACATTACAGCATAATAAGAAACATCGATTAACGTTATTATCATTTTGGGCTATTTTATAATAAACTATTAAAATTCAATTGGGATAAACATTGTTTTTTTTTAATTTATAGCCGCTTATAAAATGATTTTGAAAATTGGTAGATTAATATCGTAGGTATCTAATTCTATAATTTTGTAATTTTTACACAACCGTAAATAGGTTTAATTCGCCTGGACAGTAAACTTAAATCACCTGATATACAGGGTATTCCAGTTATCGTGCTCAACATGGGAATCTCATAAACTATTTAGAGATAAAAAAATTATGAATTGGAACTGCATTTTACGTTCTAGCTGGTTTAATCGAATCTATATTGTATTGATATTACGACATTATTCAAGCACTTTTTTGAGTAGAATTCAAATATGTTAATAAAACTGACATATAATTAATGGATATTGAGTATTTTACATAAACATTTACCAAATTTGACAGACTTGGCTGTTATAATTTAATGTAAACTTGGCCTCAAGATTATTTTATCTAACTTATTGAAATTTTGTATATTATATAGCGTTTTTTGCTAATAAATATTCTTTATTATTATTATTATTATTTGACCAACTCTCGTATCTCTCACCGTTTACGAGATTCTATGTTAAGTACGATAGCTGAGACACCCTATATCAGTTATATGTTTTTCTATGCAATATCTAAAAAAATATATATTATATTATATATCAGAAATACCCATGTATGCTATAGTATCAAAAATAATCACCGTTGTGGAACTGTAACAGTAATTGATGTTATACAACGATACCTTTTAAATTGTGGCAAATTTTGACCGACAGAGTAATCGTCGTTCGCAGTAAAATTTCTCTCATCATACTTTCAAATCGGACGCAAAAGCGACGCTTTTTTAATTACGCAACATGCAACCGGCGTCCCGTCAATACGTTATGCATGCAAAATCCTGTTTATATGCTAAATCACGTTACTTGCCGCCGCGCGGTGGCGCTTTCCGTTATTCCCAATTTATTATCGGTCTGTTCAGCGATCACTGGGGATTTTAAATATTCTGCCCAAGTTGAGCGTGATTTTTTCCACCCCCGTATTTGCGCGCCCCGGGGCTGTGGGAGGGCACGCGAGGTGCATTCGAATGGCGCCGCGGCGGTGCACATTTTAAAATATAATTTAGTGGACAATAAACGAATCGTATATGAGGCGAAAAATGAGCCGTGCCCGATAAAACGTGATTTAGCGCACAGCGCGAATTCCGGTTCGGGAAACGCCGATGTGCCAGGTCAATGGTTGGGGCTGATTTTCAAATTTGGATTAAAAGTATTGGCCACGGGCCAAGCATTAACGCGACTACGTACTAATCTGACACTTCTAATTCCGAAATGCAAAAATATACACGCATCTATCCAGACATGAAAATATAATAAATTAGTCTGAGCAATGGCTGCATTGTACATTGCACCTTCTTCAAGAATACAGTCATTCACAAACATATGTGGACTACTGGAATTTTTCTTGAATCCAACATCTTGGCAGACGTGTGGAGACATGACCAGAGTATTTTCATTCATCTTCCAGGGAGGTGATAACTCTTCTAACAGTAGCGCGCCATCTCGCCCTATTGCAGGTTTGGCGTACTGCACTTTCCATGTTAGTGGAAATAGCTAAACTACTGGAATAGCCAAAGAGAAATACAGAAGTTGTATATCAAGCATCGAGCAATTAAGGAGTGCAAAAGTAGACAAAAAAATCTTGAAAGACCGAAAGAACCACAGCGGAACAAAATATCAAAAGGACGAGGAAAGCAACTGACAGCATACAAACAATCACCAGTTTGAGCTAAGACTGCCAACTACCATGAGAAAATTTAGGGGAAATAGAAAGCACGAATTAAACTCCTACAAGACAGAAACGACGAGTCGTTTGAAGCTTAAAAGAACTACAACTAAAATCGCTTCCAAGCGAAGATTCTTCACAAATATTTACTCCCTTGAACAAGAATAGATTTTGAAAAGGCCGAATTAACTACGAACTACATCATCCGTTCGATGCATTGGATCTGGTGATGACTAATTTGGCGGATATTTTTATAGCATAAAATGCCAAAGATATGAAATTACCATCACAGCAACAGGGTACATACAACATAGTTGACGACATATAGATAAACTAATTAAGATGGTATACACAATACACATATACAAAGAATGCAAGATAAATGACTTCCGAAACATATATGAGAATGGACACCACAAGGTAAAAGGACGACACGAGGAAAGTTGGAGAGAGGTTAATGATGAAGAACAAATACATATTAGGAATATAAAAATATCCTTCAATGGGAGGAACACGAGACTTATTTGCATTGAATGGGAAATAGATAGGCATATAGACATGCATGTATCGGTACGACCCTAGAGCCCGTATCTATAATCCGTACTTGAGCATGAGTTCGGCTCAAGTCGTATATTTGGGTATACAGGGTGAGTTTTTTTTCATTCCAAGCATTGGGATCTCGAAAACCATAAAACATAGATATTCAGTTAAATGCGGAAAGAGTTGTCATTTTAAGAGCTTATGCAAGATATGACTTTGTTTAAAAAAAAATCTTAGTTTTTGAGTTATACTACAAACTTATAATACATAATATCCAATGATACTATTATGTTGTATTAATTAATATTTTATTTATTGCATACTTGATAATGGAAAATAGAATTCAGCTGATTCTAAATATTATACGAAACATTATTATGTATTTTTATTTTACTCCATTTGCACCACAACTCAAAGCTAACTCTTATCGTAAACATAAATACCGATTTAAAATATTCGTAAAACCGCTACTCTTAAAACGATTCGATTCTATGAATATTTTCAGGAAAACATAACGTTAGCAGAAAAAATGAAAATTAAGAACATAACAACCATGTTTCCTTGGGACTCGAACCCAAGATATATGTCCGTAGAGCGAGCATTCTCGCTCGTCGAGTGAGATTGAGAATTCCGCAATCATTTTATACAAGTATTTAGTGCCTGGGTTCGTCGCTTGACCTAGCACATAGGCATAGAGTCTCCGGCACCATGTTACATATTGGTATGATATTTTCTAGGTGCAAAATTGTTGTAAACGGTTTTTGGATTTTAGAAGTAAAATTATGAATTATAACATGCTATAAAAATGTTGGTGCAGAACATTGTGCAAATATTTATTTGTAAACAAGTCACTTCAAAATAGTGCAGAACATTGTGCAAATATTTATTTGCTAACAAGTCACTTCAAAATAGTGCAGAACATTGTGCAAATATTTATTTGTTAACAAGTCACTTCCAAATATTATACTAACGAGAAAATGGTATACATGATGAGTAAAATGTAAGGAACCTCCTCCGCTGTAGTTTTTATTATTTTCAGACAAAAAATTTCTTTAACATAAGTTTAATAGCTATTTATTTGCCACAATTTGATGATTACCATTATCTTTAGTGACGCGACATTTTTTGACAATGATGTCATCGATACCTTTTTAAAATGGTAACAGGTTTTTCTTTTATTGGTAGCTATATATTATATTAATATTATATTGATAGCTATATATTATATTAATATCATATTGATAGCTATATGATAGATAATAGCATTTATTTTTCTTTACAAATATGTAAAAATACAATGAATTTGCATAACAAAAATCTTAGAAAATCGAGCTTAATGTCTGATGACAAAAATCTGAAAAACAGAAACAGAACAGAAATTCGCTATTGAAAAATTTATTACAAAATATTCATTAACATTGTCATTTGTCGCGACACAAAAACATTTAAGATCATCAAATTGTGGCAAGTGATTTAGATATCAAACTTTTTTTTTAAATACTATTAAAGGCTCTAGCGAGAAGGTTGCTTACTTTTTACTTACCTAAAACTAAAATATATTTCTTATACATTTAATCTATTTTCTCAATTTATAAAAAAAAAAGAAATTTTCTAATTTCAAAATTTAGTTGTTACCCAGTTATTTAATTGTTTAACCAATTTGTGTTATATTATTCAAATGTTTCTACTTATTCTAACTGACTGAGTATTCTACTCTAGATGTCCAAAAATTTAGACATACTCATCTTTAAATAACTTGTTAAAGAAAATATATTATAAAATTAGGATGTGATTAGATGTGATCAAATTTTTATAACCATATCATCCCTTTTTTTTTAACTGCCATACAATTTAAAATTTAATAAATCTGACCCTAGTTGTTTTATTGTGCAACATGATACTTAATTACAACAATTTCAACCATAAACGTTTGGTATTTTGTTAAAATAATTAAAATTTATCAGCAGGTATGGCATGTTGTACTTATTCAATTATGACAATGTTTATCTTTTATTTTTTTATTTTACAAACTCATCATAAAAGCAAGTAATATTATCTTTTCGTGTTATTGAAATCTATTATTCCTAGATCATTTTCACCAGACAAAATAAATTAATGTTGCTATTGTCTAAATTGTTAACAAAACTGTTGATGATCTCTAACTGTATGATCCTCATATTGCATTTTATTGTTGCCAATCATTTTATTAAAGAATTATTGCCAAGGATTTAAAAATATAATCATACCAGCCATATTAAATCGTAACATAAAATTATTACAAAATTTCGCAATTTTTGCTTTATTTTTTGTTTGTTTAAATTTTATTAAAAAATAACATTGCAACATTGCAACATTGATATTTCTGTTTGATTTATTATTAATAATTGTTTCAAGATTAATTTTGGTTATTTGTGTTTTAGTTGGCGTTGCTTTTTAACTTATTCATTTTTTATAGGTTATTTACGTGACTATTTATTATTATTTTTACATACCTTTAAATTTATTAATTTTCAAGTCATGTTGCATAATTTTTCTAACTATATGATTATCACATTGCATTTTATTTAAACCACACGATCTAAGATTTGATAATTCAAACCTTTAATTGTTATGCTAAGTAAGTTTATATCAAATTATTATAAATTATAAATTTGCCTATTTCATTTATAAATGATTGGTATTTCGTACTTTTTAATTTTGTAACATTAAACCAATTAGTTCTAAGGTTTTATCCATTTATCAGTTGTTTAATTAAGTATTTATAAAACTTAATTAAGCCAATTGTAACAGATTTTTGTAATCATATAATCCTATATTGCCATTTTTCGTGCCTTGTGATCCACAATTTGAGATATCTATGCTATAATTGTTTTATTAAACAAAATGATTAGAAATTTTCAAAAATAGGGACAATTTCACCATATAGATTTTAAATTTTGTACCATTAATTAAATTATTAAAGTATCTAAAGTTCCATTCGACCAACCTTTATTTTATTTTATTTAACAAACTTAGCTTAAAAGTAATTTAAACTTTTCATGCTAGGTAAGTACATTAATCGAAAATTGCCACAAAAGTTTTACCATTATATATATTTTTTGTATTTTGTAACATTGCTATGTTGCAAAATTTTTCTAACCATATGCTCTCATATTGCATTATTTTCTTACGACACGCTCTCAAATTTAATAATTCTACCATTTAATTATTTTGCTAACCTAACTTGATACCAAATTAAAACAATTTAGCATATTGCAATCATTTTGCTACTTGAACGTTTGATATTTTGCACAAATGTTTTTTATAAGTATGGAAACTAAAAATTGATAATCGAAACCTTTTTTTTATTTTAATTTTACGAACTTATTTTAAGAGTTAGTAATTTTAACTTAATTTCTTGTTACATTTTTCGAAATATCTACATTATTTTAATTGTAGGTGGATGTTCCGAAATTTTTTGATACTGTTTTTTTAAACCAAATTCCACCATTTTATCCATTTTTTTTAAATTTTGTAATATTAAGCTAAGTTTAGTAAGTTTAGTTGCCATTTTTTTGTGCCCGTGATCTATAATTTGCTAAATCTTCCTTTTAATTATTTTAAACTAAATTTCCTTTATAGGAAATATGCCAAGTAATGATAGTAATGATAGCAAGTTGGACTGAGACAATTTAGAGCGGTGCGTTTAGTTCATAACTATGTAATTGGGTGGTGCGAAATAGTATATTGTAATAAGAGTGCGGAAAGGGCTTCATTGCAAAACGAGTATGAAAGTTGGAGCACGAGCGCCAGCGAGTGCTCCATTCATACGAGTTTTGCAATGGCCATTTCCGCACGAGTGTTACATACTATTTTTTCTACGAAAGTGTAGAAAACTAAAGATTAATGTAAATTTAATCATTAATTTAAAATAAATGTCATTGTCATTAATTTAAACGTCAGAAAATTTATAAATCGCTTGTCGCCAAATCGAGACTCGAAATTTATACATTAATACTGGAAGTAGAAGAATATCAATAATTGATTCCGATAGTGACGATATAACAAACACTCCGCCGGAACTTGCGGCCATTGCATCCACAGTTTCGTCCGATTTATTGCCCCAAAAATCAAAAGAGAGGTATTGGAGTGCGGAAAGTGAGCGGAAAGTGGATATAAGTGCGGAAAGTACTTTCTGCACTCCTTGTAACAAATACCAACTTTCAAGGTTAAATTTTATGACAGAAAACGTGTCTTTCAACACTTTCGTAGAAAAACAACTTTTTTGTAAAAATCAGAAACGGTTAGTGCGGAAAATATGCTATGAGGGGTCTCATAGCCTCTCACAAAAAAAACAAAAAAATAACTTTTTTGGACAACTGCTTGGGTTGCCGCCTTAACCTTAAACATTCATCATTGAGGTAGAAAGACAAACCTCACGAACACTTGTAATTTTTTCCTCCTTAAAAATTAAAATTCTCCATTCAATTCAAATCATTTTACTGGTCAAATTTCAGTTAGATATTTGATATATGTATGCCTGAAGAATAGAACAAAACTAATTTAATAATTTTGTGAAGAGCAGCACATCGTAGATATATTCAAGATTACAAGA
The DNA here is from genome assembly GCA_951805005.1 of Othius punctulatus. Taxonomy (NCBI): domain Eukaryota; kingdom Metazoa; phylum Arthropoda; class Insecta; order Coleoptera; family Staphylinidae; genus Othius; species Othius punctulatus. Next base: position 99,493,284 of record OX638139.1, read on the forward strand.
AAAAAGAACAAAAATTGGAAAAACAATACAACAAGAGCAAAATATCAAAGAACGGCTGATCAGAAGCATTTACTTTGATGGAAAGAAATACAAATCGTTTTCTTAGGCAAAATAATATGACAGGTTTCATAGGAGAGAGGTGGACAAAGAGCATGTGATGATTCATCTTGAACCTCAGTTAGAGTACTTGAGCCATGTAACTCTGGAATGTAGATGCAATCCATCGCTTCTAACTTGGAAGTATCAGATCCACTTGCCTGAAATCCTAGGAGTGATTTAGATTTCTCTCTCCAGTGTCTGGAATCAGGGGTTACAGTGGCCAAGTATTCTGATCAAGGTTCAATCGGCAAGGTAGAATTCGTCTATCTCTCTCCTATGAAACTTGGCGTTTACTTTTGCTAAGTAATCGCTTTGTCTTTCTTCACATCGAAGTAGATGGTTCTAATAGACTGGTCTTTGATATTTTGCTATTGTTGTATTGCTTCTCCATATTTTGTCTCTATTCGTCTCATCTTGAATCTTCTACGATGTGCTCCTCGTGACGAAATTATTAAATTACTTTAATTCTATGCTTCAGGCATGTATATTTCAAACCTCTAACCAAAATTTGACAGAAAAAGGAGTTACAAGTGCTAATTTGTGAGGGTTGACTGGGCACCTCTATGATAAAAGTTCAAGGCTAATGAGGCAATCCAAGGAGTCCAAAAATTTTTTTTTGTAAAAAGTTTCTACCACCCATAGCATATTTTCCGCACTAGCCGATAACGAATTTAAAAAAAAAAGTTTTTTCGCACCACTCTACTATGCAATAGGCTTCTGGGGGATTTTTTACTAATGTGCTTGAATATAGCAGCACAACCTACTGATACATTTATGAACTGAATTTATTGAGGTAGTTAAGCATTCTCATTTTCAGGTAGCGCCGCTTGTTTCCCGATGGCCACTCATTTTTTATTTAGTACAGGGCAATTTCGTTGCTCGTTAATATTCGTTAAATACATTTCCACCAAAAAATATCTCTTGTACTTATAATGTGGAATGCATGATGCGAAAATTTATGTGAAATAATGGGCGTCCCCACCTCCTGTCCGGCTTAGGATCCGGCTCACGGCGTAATCCCCGGATTCCGGCGGGCGCTTCTCGGGGAAATCCATAAAAAAGCTGTATCGTTAATGAAAGAAGAAGGCCGGAGGGGACGTGCAACGTCCGGAGTGGCATCCGTCCGGGCGTCCACCAAGAGATCTCCCTCATGAATATATACGGGCCGCAGGATGAATGCAGGCCGAAGCTACACCGCCAGAGTACAAAGTCTAACTCACACGAATTAGTGCTGAACGGTGGCGGAAGCATCGTAAACCAGGCTGATTAAAATATAGTTTTGCGGAGGTAGTCTGAGGAAGGTCAAAATTGCTTCAAATATTTACTTGCATCTTTCCCCAAATTCTGCAAATTGCAGTTTATTATCATTTTAGTATTGAATTTTAATTTAGATAAATTGCTTAAGAGCTGACAAGAGCAAGGGCACCCTCTAGTCCTTAGGACGAGAAATCTTTCCAAAAGGTGGATGAATCAAGAAATGATCAACGGCATGAAGATGCAGAAGGGAACTGGAAACAACTGCAGTAAAGATCCCTTTAGATATCCCTAGTAAAATCATCATGGTCAATACAAGATTAAGAAATATACCGGAGTAAAAAGTCCTCCAATCGGATCTCCGGGGAGGGGGGTGGGGCAGTTTTGAAAAAAGCTATGAAAATAAGTACATGGAATGTGAGAAGCCTCTTAAAAGCAGGCAAAATTGATAATGTAACAGCAGAGATGCAAAGATTGAAACTGAATATACTCGGAATAAGTGACTTAAGATGGCCAGGAACTAGAATCGACCACACAGACGAATCTGTTATGTATTTCTCAAGAAGTACCGATAAATCTAATAAATACGGAGTTGCTATCATGATGGATAAAAAAATATATAAATCAGTGACCAGCTTTGTCCCCTACTCAGATAGAGTTATGATGATACAGATGCCTTCGCATAATAGAAACATCAATATCATACAGATTTATGCACCAACAGCAGATAAATCTGTTGAAGAAATCGAACAGTTTTATGCAGAACTATACACGGTGCTCGAAAGCACCAACGAAAAAGATGTTACCATCGTCATGGGAGATTTTAATGCGAAGGATGACGAAGGAGCAGTAGAGGATATTTGGGTTGATATGGACTTGGAGAGAGAAATGAAAGAGGCGACAGATTAACAGAATTCTGCTAATCAGAGAATCAAGTAATAACTAATAAGTATTACAAACTTCATAAAAGAAGACTATATACATGGAAGTCTCCACAACATAATGAAGAAAAGGTAGTAAATAACCAAATTGATTATATACTCATAAAAAAGAGATTCAGAAATAGTGTAACCGCAGTTTAAATTTACCCAGGGGCAGACATCGGTTCAGACCACAACCGTGTAGTCGCTCGAGTTCACATCAAATTAAAACAATTAAAATCTAAAATAAAGAATAACAAGATAACAGAAGATATGACAAGCAACAGAAATACTTTAAGGTAAAAACATAAAAGAACAAGTACAAAAAGAGATTAATATAAATATTAATGAAATACGACAAAAAACTACAATCCCAGATATAGATAAGAAATGGGTAATATATAAACAGCACTAATAGAAGGAAGTAAGGATCAATTGCACTAGACAAGACAAAACCTAAACAAAAATGGAAAACACAAGAAATCCTCCTCCTTATGGAAGAACGAAGGAAAAACCGAAACAATCCCAAAAAAATATAAAGAGCTGCAAATAAATATAACAAGGGAAATCCGGGAAGAAAACAAAAAATGGCTAACTGCGAAATGTGAATACATAGACGAAATACAATCAAAATACGAGTACAGATATCTACATAAAGAAATCAAAGATTTAACAGAAACATCGCGAAAAAGACAAACCACCATTATTCAAAATAAAAAAGGGAGATCATAATAGAACCAGCACAAGAACTAATAAGGTGGAAATAATATATAGAAGAACTCTTTCATGACACAAGAAATACTAGAACCAAGCAGAATACCACAGAAGGACCAAACATATTGCAAGAAGAAGTTCTCTATGCCATAAATACATCAAAAAGCGGAAAATCATTGTGACCTGACGAAATACCAAGCGAACTCATAAGACTAATAAATGAGGAACAGCTCGATATTATGGTACATCTATTTAATACAATGTACAGAACCGGACTGATACCTAAACAATGGATAAAATCTACCTTCATAACTATACCAAAAAACCAAACGCCAGAGAATGCAGTGACTACTGGACTATCAGTCTAGAGCTAGAACAAGCTAGAAAATGGCTTTGATGCAAGGTTTCAGGAATGGCTTTCGTGCAAGGAGGCATTATTCAGTTTTAATGTACTAACACAGAGATGTTTAGACATGAACATAGATATACAGGTATGTTTCATAGACTATGAAAAGGCCTTTGAAAAAGTACGCCATGATATTCTAATAAATATACTGAAACACCGAAACATCGACACTCGAGATATTCAGATTATTGAATCGCTTTACTGGAACCAAACAGCCACGATAAAAGTAGACAACAACGAATCTGACGAATTACGGAGACTAAGACGGGTACGACAGGGTTGTATACTGTCCCCAATGCTATTCTATAATCTATACTCTATATAATCTATACTCCGAAGATATATTCAGAGAGGCCCTGAGTGAAGAACAAACTGGAATCACAATAAACGGTCAGACGGTCAACAACTTAAGGTATGCCGATGACACTGTTGTTATAGCAGAGAATCTTGCAGACCTTCAGAGTTTAACATACAAGTTAAATGATGTTGGTCTACAGTACGGTCTCAAAATAAATCTGAAAAAGACGAAGTACATGGTCATAACACAAGGCAGAATACAATATCAAGACTTATACATCGACAACTCGCGTATAGAAAAGGCAACTATATATAAATACCTTGGTACATGGATAACGAATACCATAGACCAACCACTAGAAATTTAAACCAGAATTGAAATGGCCTGGAGCACATTTCTTAAAATTCGTGTGTTTCTTTGTGATAGACAACTAAAACTTGATCTGCGTACAAGAATGCTAAGAGGCTGTTTTCCATTCTACTATATGGAATAGAAGCATGGACTTTAAAGCAAGCAGAAATAAAAAAGCTAGAAGCCTTTGAGATGTGGTGTTCTACACGAATTCTAAAAATATCATGGACGGACAAAGTGACGAACATCAGAGTAATGGAACGCATGAACAAACAACGTAAAATCATACTCACAATAAAAAGAAGGAAGTTACAGTATCAAGGCCATATATCCAGAGGAAAAAAAGTATGAACTGCTCTAACTGATAATGCAAGGGAAAGTAATGGGCAAGAAGAACATCGGTAGAGGCAGATGCTCATGGCTGCGTAACCTGAGAGAATGGTATGATACCTCATCCCAAGAGTTATTCCGAGCTGCCGCCTCCAAGGTGAAGATAGCGATGATGATTGCAAACCTCCTGAAAGGAGATGCCATATAAAGATGAAGAATTAATGACATTTCGAGACAATGATATTTAATATCTCGCAAACCTGATCTGATAGAAAAAAAAAACAGATATAGATTCGAATTCAGCGCACCAAATTACCTTAAAAACATTATTTCGTTGCTCTAGGTCTAGTCCAAAACCTTGTACACCAGTGTGAGTTACTCAAATAAATCAGGACTTTAATTAGTTTGTCTATACCATCCTGTTGATCGAAAATATTTATCATTTGTTGTAGACAAAACGAATGAGTTTTTGGAATGTCCCACAGCAATCCGTGCAATTAAAACACAATTACCATCTGCTGATTTAATCCTATGTTTATCAATGAGATCTATCTGGAGGAGCGTGGGCGAACGCAGTCAGGATGTGCTCGGCGCCGACCCGGCACGCAATTTGCGTCCCGAAATGAGCGACGCCGGACTCAATGAGGCCCTAATTTAGTCCCTGATGGTGCAACTAGAAACATACCCGAAACTATAACCGCATTTAGCTGAATAATTCACGCCGTCCCAGGCAGTAAGCCCGCAATTACATACGCCGCCGCCTGAAGGCGTCGGCGACGAATCTTAATTCGTCCTCGGGAACTGCCAAGTCTTCGGGGCCGACGACGTCAGTTACAAATGGCTCGCTGGCGCTCGTATGAGTAGGAGAGTAATTTAGCAGTCGCTTTGGATCGTGTTCAGCGTCATCGAAGTGGACGGTTTATCTGCTGCTGATGCGATTTTTTATGGAATATTTGGATATCTAATGTTATGTTTGATTTATTCCCAACAGCCATATACTAAAGTGATAAACACTCCGTGATTGATAATTCAGTAATCGAGATCGATCAGGAACACACACTTATCTTGCCTGTAGTGCACATATTCCCATACGCTAGATATTACTGCGAATACGTTAAAAATATATAACAGACAAGACGAAACTTGTTAATTATTGAAATCCTTAGTAATATTGTATCGAAAAGTGTTGATGATGTACGAATAATTGCAACATAAATAGATGACATTGTTTTGAATGACAAGTTTCTTCAGATTATGATCCAGCAATTAAGAATTTTATGATGAATGTGATGAAGAAACAGGTTCAAAAGTGGGCGAACGAAAAAGAAAAGAAAATGCGAAACCATCGATACCTGAGGTCCCCAAAGTGTGCGGCGCAGAATATTGCAAACCTTTATTACCAAGTCGAATAGACTCGAATAGAAAAAATTATCCTGTAAATTTTGCGAGCACACTTCTTCATTTTTAATAAGACTGATTCAATCTTATTAAATAAAATTAATACTTTCCTTGCAAATATCTTGATGAAACATTTTATTATTATTATAAATTCATATAATGTATAATTGCTCTTGTTTCATTTCATATGTAATATGTATATTTTATCAGTTTCCTGACACGTGTTTCGGCTTATTGAGCCATTTTCGAAGGATTATATGTATTTACAATACAATTTATTTGATTGATGATTGATGACACATTTAATTCATTTGATGAATTCAAACGAATCCCTGCTATAAAAATATTAATGCCTTGGAAGAGCTCGTTTTATTATTCAGTATGTTGATTCCTTCCATAATAGCTTTTTTTATCTCTATTCCTTCAAACAGCTTAATCTATCTCCTTTTTCAGAACATTTTATGGGTTTGATATGTCCTAAATGGTGTCCTGTTTCTATACAATGGCACGTTAATCTTGTTGGTCCACTTAAATTCTGTATCGCCTTTTTATGTTCATTGTACCTTGTTTTAAAGTTCCTCCCTGTTTGACCTATGTATACAGGGTGGTCACTTTTACGACGCCCACCATTACGATCTATTAAACGGAAATATATTCAGAGTTGGTCAAATAAGATAAAAGTTTCTCATTTTTGTGCCATTCAATATACAGAAAAGTAGTCCGAGATATCCTTCACATGTCCTGAAATATCGCTGAAAAACCGAAAATGTGTACTTTCATTTTACTTTTATAACTTTTTTACTTTAGAAGGAAATTTTACGGAACTTAGCACTGTTACATTTTTCGACGTGAGCTTTCTGATAACAGTGCCAACTATTTTCTGCGCCAACTAGATAAACAGAACTAAATTTTCATAGTCAACTTTTGATTTTCTTATGGCCGCCATATTGGATATTAATAGTATTAACAAAAGCGAAAAATTCCGATTTTAACCATGTATAACCATGAATAATACAACATTTAATACCATTCCTCAAACGCCGAAAACTTGTTGGATCTGGCTGTCTTCTTTCGTGATACAATTCACCATAAATTCTAGATGTGATTGTCGCATTTCTGTAATTCCTTACATAGAGATTGTGTTTTTTTTTTCATGTTGAGGATAATATCTTGTCATTTTTACTAATCAAAGATAGTATCTCCTTTTTTGCACTTTATATGCAATAAAATTACTCAGAAGTTATTTTCTTTTTATGAAGAAATGTCAAAATGGTTATTTGTTATTCCATTTCAACTTGATTTTTAGAGCAGTCCACAGCAATTAAATTAGCAAATTTTAAAATTATCAATTTTTGGTAGTGAATAATGTCAGATTACCCATGTGTTATACAAGGTTGAAATCGGAATTTTTCGCTCTTTTGAATGCTATTAAAATCTAATATTGCGGCTGTAAGAAAATCAAAACTTAACTATGAAAATGTGGGCACCTAGTGCCACGTTTCGTAAAATTTTCTTCAAAAGTAAAAAAGTTATAAAAGGAAAAGGAAAGTTCACTTTTCAGTTATTCAGCGATATATCAGGAACTGTGCATGATATCCCGAATTTCGTTTCAGTATATTGAAATGCACAAAAATGAGAAATTTTTATCCTATTTGACCAACTCTGTATATATTTCCGTTTAATAGATTCTTATGGTGGGCGTCGTAAAACCCTGTATACCATCACAATGTTTACAATTTATTTGATATACCCGTGATTTATTTAAATTGTCTATATTTTCTATTTTATTATTGATTATAAATTTTTCTATATTATTTGTGTTTATTTCTATTGCTTCAATATTATTTTTCATAAACTCTTTACATGTTTTTCTACTTGTGTTTGTCACATATGGTCATGTAACATGTCTTTTTCTTTTCTTCAGTAATTTCCGCATCATATATAAAATTAATTATATTCGTTCTTAATTTTCTTTTAAGTATTTTATAAATAAATTTCTTGTTAAAGCCTTTGTTAATACCAATTTGGTATATTACATTTAATTCTTTATTATAATCTTCTTTCTCCATTGGTATATTTATTAAACGTTGAATATATGGATTTAGAGCTGATTGTTTTATATGTTGTGATTGGTATGAGTCAGATGGAATTATTATATCTGTTGTTGTTGATTTTTATATATTGAGAATTTTAGTTTATAGTTTTCAATTTTTGTTGTAAGGTCAAAAAATTAATTATACAATTTTGTTCTTTTTCTATTGTTAATTGAATTTTTGTGTTTATAGAGTTTAAGATTATTAAAAACGAGTAAACTGTCTCTCACTGTCATATAATATGCAAAATGTATCCATAATAATATACCAAATTGCTATTAACATTGGCTTTAACAAGTTATTTAGTGTACAAACAGGATTAACGTACCATTGTATAGAAACAGGACATTATTTAAGAGATATCAAACCCATTGAATTTTCTGAAAAAGGAGATCGATTAAACATGTTAGAAGGGATAGAGATCAAAAAAGCAAAAAGCAAAAAAATACATAATACAACATCATTATTTATAATAATATTAAATAAAATATGAAATATATTAATTAAAATTAATCATGTGCATTGTGCAACGACATTTTTCATCATTTCTCTCCAATACTTCACCTTTATTGTTGATGTTCTTGTTCGTTCACTCCTGTGAATACCACCTTAGCCTTAAAATTAAAGACTAGAAAGCAGTTAAATAAGGTCTAATCCTATCTGTTTTGTGTCCGAGACGAACTCAAGTGCGAGGGAGGGGGAGCTCCGGTGCACCTCGTGGGTTCCCTCTACTGGAGGGTCATGGGGGTTATAACCCTTAAAGAAAACCCCCCCAAGAAACGACATAATGGAGGGGGGGCTGTTAACACACTGCGCGTGAAACAAAGAAGGCTAACCTTACCTAAAAGGTCTATAACGGCCGATATGAGTTGTAATCCAGGCCAATTGGATCCAATACTTGACTAACAATGGTTGGACCGGCAAAAACCACTAAGGGCTCCTTAAACCACAAATCACGCTTCAGTGGTGGTCACAATTCCGGTATTTCATCGACTTTTGTCCAAAACAAATGACGTGTACGACCTAGTATCGATTAAATCGATTTTCTGCCAGCAAACACGAAAACTGATAGTCTGGGAAAGTGGGGGGAGATTGAATTATATATCGCGCCAGGGTAACATCATAGGCAACCCCGCGATCTCCGCTGTACATCTAATTTATAACGCTACACATGCTTTGACTTGTATCCTATTATTCTATTATACAAGGTGATTCAAAAGGTATAGTCCAAACTTAAGGGTGGGATGTGGGATGCTGTAGGAAACAAAAAATAAATAGTCTTATGCATATTTCCAATCTGTAAAGGATTTATTTGTATTTATCATTGTTCTTTTCCAGGTTGTATAGCAATTCTTTGGTTTTATCATTGTTCTGTTAAATCTCGTCATAACAGGAAATAAGTCAAGCAAATGCTAATTTGTTATGACAGAAGGTGTATCACGCTTCAATTTTTGTTTTCTAAGTGTAATAATAATGGGGCCTTTTTCTGTATGTGGGCATGCTGAAACTCATTTTGTATACGGATATTGCATTGGAAAAACCATTGTGAATTAGACATTTTTTTCTAACGAGATTTAAAAAAAAACACTTGGTATAAGTTTCACAAGTTTTTTTTTTAAATCTCCTTAATCAATATGTTTCACCAAGAGATTATCACATACAAACATTCAATTTAAATGAGTTTATTTATTGGCATGTTTTACTTATTTCACCAATTACACCTAAATGTATGGACCACACCTTTTGAATCACCGTGTATATGGACAGTTGCACTTGAACATTTGATAGTTTTTACATTTTAACACTGGAATTTCAAAAATAGACATTTTTTGCAGACTTTAAGAGTAATATAAACTGACAGGTTTACACAGCTGAATTTTGACAGTTGCATTGAAAATTTTAGATTTCAACGGAGTTTTAATTGAAAAATTGACGAAATTAATGAACAGTTGCATTGTTATTCAGTATTCAATATTCAATATTCAATATTTTGATAGAAATTATGGATTATATTATATAAACTATTATATAATTATTCAAACATTCGTATTACAAATTGCCAATTTTCAGCAGCGATTATGAAAAGTGAATATCAATTGGAACATTGTTGAGAAAATTGCATAATTTTTATTATAAATAAAATTTGTATGCTCAGTTATAAAATTTCATGAAAAAATATAAAATATCAGAGGCAATTTCAACTTTCGTATTATAAATTACTAAATTTCAACAGCGATTCTAAACATCTATTGTAAATTGTCAAAATTTCACTGTGAAATACAAAATATCATTGGCATTTGAAAAATTTGTATTAGGTTGTTAAAATGTTCATAGTTATTTGTAGAAAATTTAATGAAAATTAATTGAATTTTAAACTACATATAGACTTTTACTTAGACACTACTAAATTTTCATTAGAAATTACAAAATTCTTAAGTGACCTCAAGTTACAGTTGTTACAACAACATCGTTGTTACAAATTATATCGAAAATTATTTATATATTACTTTTTTCATAAAGATTGATGTATGACCGATTATACAAAATTGTTCATCTGTTAAGAAAAAATTAAATTATATTTATGGAGAATACATTTTGTGTCGAAGAAACATTTGTTCCTTTCACAGGCAGACTAAGATCCAAGTGATAAGAGGCACGTATTTTGCATGCACACTACTGTATACATTCAGTTTTATTTACTTCTGGGTAAAGGTATACTTACTTAAACTCCAAGTTTATGGCCTGCATTATGTTCTGCATACGTAATCTCATATTATATTTTACAACAGTAAGACAAATTTGCATTTATTACGTTTTATACGTATGATTTTTTAAATTTCCTACTACTCAGATTAAATTTTACATTTATTACATCGCATTTTGTATACGAACTGATAAGAGGTTATACGAGGATTAAGATTCAGAAGATACAGGAAGTTTTCTGGGTTGCTGTTTGATACCCAAGGGTTCAAGTATACTCTTCGTCTCCACCGCGATAATATATATAAAAAAATAATTAAATTAGGGTATAGTTACATAGTCAAAGGCTCAGGTCTCCAATACAAAAATGTGCGAAAATTGTAATCAAAATAAGTATTTCAACACAATTGTACGATTAACCATTGAATATGTGTTTCAATAATAATTAAAAAAAAAAAATAGCATGGCTTTACTAAAGGTAAATCGTAAATGGATGTTATAAGCAATATAAATTTCTAATGCAAGATAAAATGTGGATTATTTTAATAATTTTGAACCTATATATATATTTTAATTATGTATTTATATTCTACATATTCAACAAATAGTTTCCCTAACATATACATATTTTCTATATTAAAATATTTTGTCTTTATTGCAGTCTATATACTCAATATTAAATTTTTAAAGAAATTATATTTTATCTTCCCACGTCAGTAAATTGAAATTAAACATGATGACTGCCTAGGAATTTAATTACCAACTTGCTGGCTAGATTATGTAAACATTCTTCGAAATTCATATAAATAACAGCAATTCGCTTCAGAGGCGACACATTTCAGTGCAACGCGGAATTAATTACATCCGATCCCAACCGCACACCGCTACGTTATTTACCGCCACTTGAAAAGATTATCCTAGTCGCGAAAAGCAAATTGAATTTGCAATCACACGCAAATCACGTTGAATCGCACCGCCCCAATGCGATATTCAAGCGTTGTTGTTTTTAATTGCTCACGTAATATTCGTCCATAGTTACACAACCCAATTCTGAGCGAAATCTGCAAATATATCCTATGAAATTATATCTGGCACTAAATAAATTGGCAATTGTTTCTAAAAATATGCTTGGTTAAATAGTATCCACAGCAGCGGTTATTTTCCGGTTATTGCAGCGACTGGTCATTTAATTGAAACAAACAATATTAAATTTTTTTTATAAATCTAAGTCTGGCGTAAAATTTTAGTAATAAAAAAATCCGGTCCAGCCACACCCCCACCTAGCTAAGGGTGAGATTCTTACCAAAGAACTGCACACGCCGTCTTCACTTAGCTGGCCAGTGCCAAGGAGGAATCTACACCATTACTGATCATAACTGACATTTTTATATACCTCAGAGCACATGTACAAACATGCTATATATCTATATTTATCTGACATGTGTAACTAGTTATTAATATGAATAAACTTATCTTATCTTATCTATCTTATCTTACAAGGTTGATCGACGAACAACGACAACAAAATGTGGAGTATTGGAGAGAATAAGAGAAAAACGGGGTTGCAAAATGTAGGCTACAAAGATCGACCTCATAATTTAGAAGATTGACATGTCGGAATTTTTATTTCCTGCTCGTTAATTAATTTTTGTAATACCTCTGTGTTATTGACATTTATCAGTACTGTCTGCTTGATCGATATGACAGGCGTAAAGGCCTTGGCCGTTATAATAACGGCCGTGGACGTTATTTAAATGACAACGCAAATTTATGAGCAATAAAGTCTTCATATTCTTTCTCATACCTGCTGCTGCTTTTTTGGGGAAGTAAATCGATTGTGGCAGCATTTGCTTCATTTAGTAAATCTACGGGGATACCACAAAACGAAGAACTTTGCACATCTGACATTATTTTTCTAATTTCACTTTGATTTGTTTGTTTGTATTTGAACCGTTGATGTTGCTATGGTATCAAATTGCGCCTTGATAACTAGTTTATTAATTTTGAAATTTAATATTGATAAATTGACCAGTTTTATCGAACAACATACGGCCGATATGCAAATAACAGGCTTGGTTGAATATAAACTTCAACCCGCGCCTGTTATTTGCTACATATCGGCCTAATGGCGTTATATACTATTACGTCTCATATTTTACCATTTACTTGCATCTAGCTGTACAGAATACGACATACTTTCGTAGTGAAAAAAGTATAACTATGATTGTGTCGTATTTGGCCAATTAATTGTATATTAATTGGTTTTTATTTTTGTTTAATACGTTTTACAAGTATTTTATTGTCATCATGTTAAAATTTTTACTTGTAATTCTTACAAAACTACAACGATGGCGTCGATTCTTGCAAAACTACAACAATTACGATGATTCTCCAAAAATACATATTTATTATTATTGTATTATTCCTTTATGGTATACAATAGATGATATTCTGTAATCTATTATCTTTCTACAATAATCTTCGAATTGAATTCATAATTTTGTAACTTAGTACTCTTGCTTACTCTTCTAATTCTAGCATACTCTTCTCCTATGACTCTACCTAACTTTTATCTCATACTGCTTGCATTATACAATACTTATACTATAATTATTGCTAACTATTTCTCTTTCAAATCTTCCTAATCGTCTCTTTTCAATCTTTCCAATCTTTCTAATCTTCTCTTTCCAATCTTTCCAATCTTTCCAATCTTTCCAATCTTCTCTTGTAGTTTTTGGATTCTTTGCCCCGCAATTTTTTGCTCTCGCAATTGCTATGTTATTCCTGTATACTTTGTAACTACTATAATTCTTTCATAAATACTTCTATACTGTATTTCTTCGGAATTGAAGATTTGATTATTATCATTTTTTTTTTGTTAAAAGATAATTCGAAATTCGAAATCGTTAGATGAAAATTTAAAAAAATCCGACATTTAAATTCCATGTATTTAAAAAAACCATAGAAAGAATATCGTAGAAGTGTACACAAAAATATATGGAAAATATAATCATAACAATTATGAGAGAAGTATATTCATGTAGTGTGAGACTGTATTCAATATTTTCGCATTATTATTGTTTACCTTTTCCTTGAACTCTTTCTCAGTATTTTATTATCATCGTGTTAAAAATTTTACTTGACGATGACGTCGATTCTTGTGAAACTACAACGATGATACTTTATTCTATATTCTACATTTTATATTCTTTCATATAAAACTATAATTCGAAAAATTTTACTCTTTCTCTTCCCTTGTGTTCTCCTTTCATGAGTATAAATTAACACAAAAAAACTCTTTCTCTTCCCTTGTGAATTTTTATTTATCATATCGTCGGCGTAGTTCAAGCCTGCATGTAACATTTTTTTTTAATTTTTAGGTCTATAGTGTTACCAGGTTCTAAGTTTTAACCAAGGACCTTTCAACTTGTTGGAAGATTAAAATTAGATCATCAGGAACCTGTGATAAAAATACATCTATTGAAAGTGTAAAATATATTATTTTCTGATATAGCAAACATATTTAAAATCCTTATTCCCAAATTTACGAATTTGTACACACAACTTTGTAACATTAAGCCGACGATATATTTCTAATAATTCTTGTTACTTTATTCTATATTGTACATTTTATATTTTTGCATGTAAAATTATCGATCCAAATATGTTACTCTTTCTTTTCACCTATGCATTTTTAATTACCAAATCTTTCTTCTCTTGTCTTAAAATTCTTGCTGCTTATTTTATATTCAACATTTTTCTATTCTTTCAATATATTTCTTCTAATTATGTTAGAGTTTAATAGAAAACATTTATTCTGTCTCTCCCCCTGTGTTTCTCTTATTTCATGTAAGACTATACATAGATATTTTTATTCTTCTCTTAAAACTTTTTACTTATCAAATATTTCTTTGAATTCTTGCTACTTTTTTCTATATTTTACAATTTATATTCTTTCATGTACAATTATAGATTGAAAAATGTTACTCTTTCTCTTCCCCTGTGCATATTTATTTTGCCAAATATTTCTTATTATGTCTTAAAATTCTTGATGGTTTATTCTATATTCAACATTTTCTATTCTTTCACGTAAGAGTATACACGAATTTTACTCTTTCTCTTATATCGTGTATTTTTACGTATCACATATTTCTTCTTAGGTATTATAATTCTTGAATATAGAAATATGTTCAAACAGTTAAATATACAGTATGTCCCCGGATTGAGTTTACAAGAGGATTTTTTTTAAATTTCTGCTTTTAAGTAAAAATGTTATAGGAATTAAAATTCCTACTTCGTCTGAAACTACCATTTCAGTAATTAAAACATTGATTTATTTATATAGGGTGTTGGCTAAATAAAAAAAAAGATCTAATTTTGACACTTTACAAAAATAACATCGTTCAAACAGTCCCCCACCATTTTTTTCTCACAGTTCAAGCCTGGTGTGGTACTCCTGAAAAGTGTTTTGTATTTCTTCAATAGTTATCAACGCAAATGCCTCACGTAGGCGATTTTTTTAAAAAAAATAGTATTTATTTGTGTATTTCGGGGATTGTTTGAATGATTACATTTTTATATAATGTTGTTACATATAATGTAATTGTATATATAATGTAATTTTAAATTCTAATAGTAAATAAATAAGTGTCAAAATAAGATTTAAAAAATTTGATTTTGCCAACACCCTGTATAAATAAATCAAAGTTTCAATAACTGCACTGTTAGTTTCAGACCAAGCAGAAATTATAATTCCTATAACATTTTTACTCAAAATAAAAATTAAGAAAGATTTCCTCTTGTAAACTCCATCCGGGGACATACTGTAGAGTAACGTATTCTCTATTTAACATTTTGAGTACTGAAAATGTAATACCCGGCGCCTCCACCAAAATTAAAATTGGCTGTATTAATTCCAGTTTATGAAGAAACATATATATTTTCCGGTGACTAAATCAACATTACATTATCTACTAGATAGTAACTACTTACAATTTTTTTCCCAAAAATTGCAGTAGAAATATCAGATTTTTGTTCTGGTGAAGGCGCCGGGTAACAAGTTTTTTAAATCTATGTTGGCTGTATTATGTTATTTCATGTAAGAATATAAATAAAAGAAAATTACTCTCCTTTCTAATGTGCATTTTTACTTATCACATATTTCTTCTTGTATTCTTGCTTGTAAATTTTATTCTTTCTTATATTATGCCAAGTAGTATTTCTCTTGTCCTAAACATATCTGCTTATCGAACATTGTTTCTACTTTTAGAAAATTCTTGCTACTTTATTCTATGTTTTATGGTTTCTATTTTTCACGTTAAAGTATTAAAAAAAATTGTTACCATTTTTCTTCTCCTGTATATTTCTAATTATCAAAACTTTCTTAAATCTCTTGCTACTTTATTCTATGTTCTATGATTTTTATTGTTTACGTAAAAGTGTAAAAAGAAAATGTTTACTCTTTTTTCTTCTGCTGTGCATTTCTAATTATCGAAACTTTCTTAAATCTCTTGCTCCTTTATTCTATGTTCAATGATTTTTATTGTTCACGTGAAAGTGTAAAAAGAAAATGTTTACCCTTTTCTTTCTTCTGTTCATTTGTAATTATTAAATATTTCTTAAATCTCTTGCAACGATTTTCTATTTCTATATTTTATATTTTTTTGTATCCAAATTAAAAATAAACGTGTCCGATTTTTCATGTTTCTTTTTCTTTCTTAAAATTCTTGCTACTGTATTCATTATTCTACATTTATTCTTCGTGTAAAAGTATAATTAGAAAAAATATATACTACCTCTGTTCCATAAAAGGTGAGCCGTTACCTTTTTTTTATTTTTTCCATAATAAGTGCGCCATTACAGATTTTTATTTTTTTCATAATAAGTGAGTTTTTACCGATGATTAGTTTTTACAAAATAAGGGAGCCATTTTCGTTTCTAAGAGGTACTATAAATTTTTGTCAAAATAACTTACAATAAACATTAGTATAAACGAATAATGGGCATGTATTCTTGCTTGTAAATTTTATTCATTCTTATATTGTGCCAAGTAGTATTTCTCTTGTCCTAAACATATCTGCTTATCGAACATTGTTTCTACTTTTAGAAAATTCTTGCTACTTTATTCTATGTTTTATGGTTTCTATTTTTCACGTAAAAGTATTAAAAAAAAAAATTGTTACCATTTTTCTTCTCCTGTATATTTCTAATTATCAAAACTTTCTTAAATCTCTTGCTACTTTATTCTCTGTTCTATGATTTTTATTGTTTACGTAAAAGTGTAAAAAGAAAATGTTTACTCTTTTTTCTTCTGCTGTGCATTTCTAATTATCGAAACTTTCTTAAATCTCTTGCTCCTTTATTCTATGTTCAATGATTTTTATTGTTCACGTGAAAGTGTAAAAAGAAAATGTTTACCCTTTTCTTTCTTCTGTTCATTTGTAATTATTAAATATTTCTTAAATCTCTTGCAACGATATTCTATTTCTATATTTTATATTTTTTTGTATCCAAATTAAAAATAAACGTGTCCGATTTCTCATGTTTCTTTTTCTTTCTTAAAATTCTTGCTACTGTATTCATTATTCTACATTTATTCTTCGTGTAAAAGTATAATTAGAAAAAATATATACTACCTCTGTTCCATAAAAGGTGAGCCATTACCTTTTTTTTATTTTTTCCATAATAAGTGCGCCATTACAGATTTTTATTTTTTTCATAATAAGTCAGCTATTACCGATGATTATTTTTTACAAAATAAGTGAGCCATTTTCGTTTCTAAGAGGTACTATATATTTTTGTCAAATATAACTTACAATAAATATTAGTATAAACAAATAGTAGGCAAGCGATTGTTCCTACGAAGCTTTGCCTTGCTAATATGTTGAAGCTTATAATTGTTGTTTAAACTGAATCATTATCTTGTTTTCATATTCTTTTTATAGTGGCTCTTGATGTTCTAAATTTTTCAATTGCAAAAATCACCGCGCCACTATCAGCCGGGCATTTTTCTGATGATTCAGTGAAAACTGAACAATAGCCGTTCGTTTTTGGTTGATTAAATTTTGTCTTCTCATTATTTGAAACTTCCGGCGTTAGAACACTTTCGCTTAAAAAATCGAATTTTAATTGTTGCTTTTGACAAATTAAACTGTCAAATATTTTGACGTCCATGGCATATATGATTAATAATTTGGCGTATATTAAGAATATCAAAATAGAAATGAAAAAAATAACTAAGTGTCAATAAGTTTAGAAATAAGTTTGTCAATAAGTGAAGAAAACTCAAATGGCTCACTTATTATGGAACAGATGTAGTACTTTTTTTATTCTCCTATCTCTCATTATCGACTATTTATTTTCTTATTCTTTCTCAAAGCTTTTGATACTTGTTCTATATTTTATATGCTTTCGTGTATTTCTATTTAATTACTTTTTCTATTTTCCTGTGAAATTCTAAATAGTGAATACTCTTCTGATTTCTTAACACTCTTCCTTTATTCTATATTCTTTGATGTAAAAGTATAAATGAGGAGCATCTATGCAAAACCTCAAAGAGTCCACTCAATGAAACTGGTGCTTTTTGACCAATAAGATTATTATCTTCTGTAAATTGGCATCCAATTTAACAAAGTTCATTTATTTTTAATCGGAAGTTTCCCTGACTTCTATTGTATTAATTACTATGTTCATGGCAACTAAGTACCGGTTAAAGTCAACCGTAGGCTGTAAATACGGGCATTATTAGCTATATTATGCCGAAATGACTCTATACAAGTTTAAAACTGTAAGCATAACGGCTTAATCCCTTACATATTTGTGGGAGAATTCAAATGAGGAAGTGAATTCGTTTTAATTCCAGGGCAAATATAAATAAATACGCAAACAAAAAGTAAGCCGATTAAACCGTAGAACGTAAAATGATGCGAACGTAATTTTATATTTAACGAAAACCTTGCCAGCAGGGCCGCGTTCCTCTGACCGAATTGAATTCGAAAGTTTGCGGCGATTAATTAAATATTTTAGATAAGCAACCCGTCGCTCGCACAAAAGTTTTTATATATCGCCGGATTTAAGTGCACGGTGTAAAAAACTTTCGGTGCGAGTTCGAAATTAAATTTTAGTTTCCACGCTGTGGGGTTTAGGCGCCATTCGACTCTTGGGCGAGTTATGAGTGTATCGTGGCTGCATTTTGTTTTAAGTGCGGAGAAATATCGCTCCAGATGGCGATATCTATTAGAACTGCATTAATCTATTGGGGACGTAAAAATTTGGCTCACGCCTGCGAGTAACTCGTTTTCACTTTACGTACTTTTAACGAGCCTCCTTAAATAATTCGGCGCCCTAAAAAAGGGTCGGCCCCGGGGGGCTGCTTTATTAACGACCCTCGTCGAATTTGACGTATCCGCGTGTATCTTTGCGCCATTGCCACTGGCAGCCCCATTTAATTGATCCACAATAAATAACGTTATTAATGTTTCGCATATTAAAAATTGCGGGTGCCGATGAAACCCTAAACGAACGTTATTGATGATCCCACTTACGCCGTTTCAATGGGCGCTTTCAATGGGGGCTCGCGGGGGGCGAAGGGCGAATAAATTTGCCGATCGTTCCGCCGGCAAACAAGTCGAAATTGAGTGAGCCATTCCCTTTACTTTACGCCCAGGCCCGAATGTCCCTGCGAGAACCGTTCCCTTTTTGCAAACATATTTGTTTTGTAAATACGCGCTTCCGAATTAATTCAACACAACGGCCCCATTTCCTGCGCCATCAGCATAACGCGGCGATCACCCCGGGCGAATTACAGCAGATTTTTATGCCGCCGTTTCAAGTTTACTCGTTACTCACGAATTACCGGCGACACGGAAGCAAAACCGCACGAAGATACATAAAGTTAATTTAGGTAATGAAGTAATTACGCGTTCGTGATGAACTGCAGAATACAACATGGACACACGAAATTTGAATTTGCAGCACGAGTCAGAAGTAGGTTTCTGATGGTTTTAAAAAATGTAAAAACTAATTTTACTGCTACTCTGCGTTCTGTGCCACTATCACATTAATCATATGAGGCGTTCAGAGCTAAAGTGGATCAAGTCCAAAAGTATAAAAAAAAAGTTTGTTGCGGATTAATACTAGTTAAAGATGTATATTTTCGGAGCCACAGTGAACCAAGTCCCTGCTATTCCTATTTTCTAACAGATGTCAGCAGTTGTCTTCAGCCTCGAAAAACTTTCATAAAATTGGATCAAGTACAAAATCATAGCATTTGGTTTTTGTTTGTGTACTTGTGCACGTGATGGTTGGCAAAACTTTAAAATAATGGATTCAGGTGAATGTGTGGACTTTTCTGATTTACCCTCAGACTATGTGCCTTCGCAAATTAAATCAGCTACTGCAGAATCTGAAGGTAAAGTCTCAATCATAAAACAACAAATTATAACGAAACCTCTTCTAATGCAATTTGATTGATTTGATGTTCTATTTTTGTATTGTTTTTACTGTTGCTAATCCATAATTATTCTGAAATTTATTATGTTGTATAACAGAAACTTATTGACCAGAAAATAGATCATGCATACTTTTTCTTACAAGAAAACTTCGATTCAAGCCTGGTGGAACTACTTACAACTTCGTCTTTGTCACTTCCTGGACCAAGTAGGCCTATTCAAGAAGACGAGCAGACAAATAAAGATAGTGGTAGAAAAACAAAGCAAAATGAAAAACTTGAAAAAAAAGGAAAAGGCTGAATTTAAGAAATAGTGGAATTGTTTACGATTCAGTAAAAGGCAAGGACATTTCAAAAAGGTGCTTTACAAACGCATCATGTCACTGTAGAAAAAATTGTAACCAAAAATTCACAGACGACGAAAGAAAGCGCATATTCGAATCATTTTGTAAGATTTCAGCAAACAAAATGTGTATATTAAGAGTTCAGTTGTGAGTCACAGAGGCTAACTTAAACGAACACTAGATGGAATTGGCAGTGAAGAGAATTTTTTGTATTCGAACAATTTAAGGGATGGTGCTAGTTCTCAAACGGTATGCAAAAAGCAGTTTCTTCAAACTCATCAGCTTATCCATGGTAAGCTTTATAGGTGAATATTAAAGAATTGATTCGCGTGGTAAAAAGCTCCAATTAATAAATTTTATGACTCCGATATAGTAGCACATATCAAACCTTTTCTAGCGTATTAGAGCCACTATAGAAGAAAAAAATTTAAAAAAAAAAGTATCTTCACCCTGGTTTAAATATTAGAAACATATATGACTTATACGTTGAGAAATTCCAAAGTGAAGGGAAGCAAGCTTTCCTCAAGCAAACGAGACAAAAGTTTTACTAAAATGTTTTCTCTACCCAGTTTATCTTGCATTTTAAAGTTCCTGCAAAAGATACATGTAGTCGATGTGACGAACTTCAATTGAATACAGTAGCTGAAAAAAATTACCCGGAACGGCCTGATAAATTAAAATTGGAAAAGAAACTGCACTTGGCCAAAGGTTTGCAAGCTAGACAGTCTCTTAAAAATGACAAAGCTGCTGCATTAAATGCATGTTATGTTGCAACATTTGACCCACAAAAGGCTCTCCCATATCCAAAATTGACTTCGTCTATTGCATACTATAAGCGAAGTATGTATGTGTACAATTTTAGAATCCATTCTTTTAACAATGATAATGGGTACATGCATTTATGGGACGAGACATAAGCAGGGAGAGGATCCCAAGAAATAGCATCTGTGCTTGCTGAACATATGAGGCATGAGGCTAAAAACCATATACATGTTATTGTCTACTACTGGTCAAAATATAAATATTAAAGTCGTCTCCACATTAATGAATTTTGTCTTAGATTCACGGTTCAGCAATAAAACAAATGATTATAATTTTTTTGTGTCAGGCCATTCATTTTTGCCTAATGATAAAATCGATGTAACAGAATCAGCGTCACGAAAGTTTATTCAAATCTTTACTCCTGAGGACTGAAGTCATATGGACAAGAAAGCCAAAACTAAGAAGCCTTTCGTGGTTGTCAAAGTAACAACACCTGAAATGGTATCCAGCAAAAAACTTGAAGAGTCCTGTTGATAGTCAACAGAAAAAAACTGATGAAGGCCATCCCGTCAAGAGGTTAGAGATAATGTGGATGAGGTTTGAGCGAGAGCAACCTTGGACATTGCAGTTTAAAAATTGCTTAAATGCAGATTTTAGCACGTTTTATTAATTAAATGAGTTTAAAAGGTGGGTGATCAATTAAAGATTTTTGTTGACTTTTCGTTTCCCAGCAGAGAATATCCTGATATTGTTAATTGTTTCATGGAACACTATTTGAATAATGCTTAATAAACGTCAATTTATGAGATGTGAAAAGTCTATTCACAACAACTTGTAAATAGGAAAAGCTATTTCAAGTTTATTTGGTGGTCCCTTAATTTTGTTCGGAAATGTATTAGGCAAAAGGCTAAAAACCATATACATGTTGTTGTCTACTACTGGTAAAAATCAGAATATTAAAGTCGCCTCCACATTAATGAATTTGGTCTGAGATCCTCGGTTCAGCAATTCAGCAATAAAACAATTGATCATAAATTTTTCAGGCTATTCATTTTTGCCTAATGATAGAATCGAAGTAACAGAATTAGCTTCACGAAAGTTTATTCTTTACAAATCTTTACTCCCGAGGACTGGAGTCATGCACAAGAAAGCAAAAACTAAGAAGCCTTTCGTGGTTGTCAAAGTAACAACACCTGAAATTGTATCGAGCAAAAAACTTGAAGACATGATAGTCAACAGGAAAAAAAACTGATGAAGGCCATGCCGTCAAGAGGTTAGAGATAATGTGGATGAGGTTTGGGCAACCTTGGACATTACAGTTTAAAAATTGCTTAAATGCAGATTTTTACTTCTCGAAAGTAACCATGTCTACGAAAAATTCTTAATTTATTGAGAAGCAAGATCCAGTGTACAAAACTCCAAGAGTAGTCACTGAGGCAAAGAAAAGGGACATGGATTAACTTTTACCATTTATTCCCCCAAACATCCCCGTCCATTTTAAAAGCTTACGAACAGAAGCTGCCACTAGGTCACAAACATCGCTGAATAAGGAAATTGCAGAATCAGATGACGATCCTCTCTTTGATAATACCATTTAAAGCTTAATTTAAAACTGTTTACATTGTCTCATAATACAGGTATAAAAAAGTAATAAAATATTTCCATTTCACACTGTGTCTATTTATTTCATCGACCTTATAATAACATTTCAGATCAAAAGTAGACCAAGTCAAGTAAATTCTGACTTAAAATTGAATTGCCACCTAAATTATTATTTTTGAAATTTCGAACTATAACCCATATTTTCGTACGTCTTCGTACTACAACAATAAAAAGAAAATTACCCTCTCAATAATTTTAAGATTCAACTAGTGTTAATAAACTTCAACTTTGATTAACTCAAAACTATAACTTATGAACTTGATCCACTTTAGTTGTGAACGCCTTATATAACTTGATCATGTACTTAATATGTAGATATTGTATATCTACAGTCTACAGTACATCTACAGTAATCTACAATCTATTTGTATATACAAATAGATTGCACTATAGTTAGCATGCAGGTTACTAAAACGGTTAGCTGCAGAAGCAAACATCTATATCGATAAAGAATATATTTGTCTCCTAAAGTTTCAAATTTTTCATTAGTTTGTAAGTTTGTGCAACCCAGAAGACGAACAAAGCAAGAAGATGTTTAATGTTTCGTAACAATAATCAACGATTTACAACATATCAGTAACCAAGAATGTCCAACATTTTCTCTTCAACTTTGGTGGCTCTAGCCATTCATTAGCTTTACAAACTTATCGGTTACTCTACAAGCTGCGCAACACGAGCCCTTGCTCGTCTCGAGTTCAGTCCCACAACGCCCCATAAGTGCTAAACGGTTTGCAAGTCAGCAACAAACTTCAGTAACTGCCGAGTTAGCGTAGTATTTGATTTGTGTTTGAACTACTTATTTAATTGTTCTCGACTATCAGACAGTTAGCAATCAACAATACTGCCACTCGATACAGGTCTTTGGTATAAACAGGTATAAAACTAGAATAACACCCAGAATGGTAGCCAATGTTTTGTAATGCACAGGGCACTTGAAGAAGAACACATATCCGTACCTTATAAGTAAAATGGTCATTGTCAGTGGCAAATAACAACCTTGAGGAGTCTATGTACCAAGTTGCAAAGAGCCATACTGCTACTTACTGCCTCTCGAAACAGGTCTTTGGTATAAACAGGTATAAAACTAGAGTAACACCCAGAATGGAAGCCAACGTTTGGTAATGCACAGGGCACTTAAAGAAGAATATATATATATATATATATATATATATATATATATATATATATATATATTCCCCAAGGTACGGATATGTATATATATATATATATATATATCCGTACCTTAGCAGAAAACTGGTCATTGTCAGTGGCGAAAAACAACCTTGAGGAGTCTATGTACCAAGTTGCAAAGAACCATTTGCATTAAGACCGGTGTTACACTGTGTAACAAATACATGTGCAACTTACACACACACTTACGTTTTTGTTAGAAAGTGCATTCCGTGAATTAATTACGTGCATTAACGAAATCCGATGAACTGCCAAGTGGAGCAGAGAGTAAATATCTGTATGACCCAAAATTATTATCAGGGATCATTACCCGAGATGAGATTTCGGTCTAGGGGTACGACCCTGAGGCAATGCAAGTAAGGCAGTCTTCAATCTATAAACTCATTGTTTTTTTCGAGTCGTACAATTAGGTCCCTCCCCCTTTTACTTCCAAGGTACCGAAGAATGCGAGACAGGTTAAGAAGCGCAACGAAGAGCATGCTTATTATTATGTTTGATATCCCGGGATTGTGCACTGAGAATTTGTACCCATTGGGCAAACAGTGAATACCTAGTAGTACTGCGATGTTTTGAGACATCTCAAGTCCGGATACCTCCACACCGTGGATGGACAAAATATAGATGTATTTTAATGATAATACTACAGGACAATACTATTTGACAACACTATTTGACAATACTACGCAAGACTACACACTAGTTTTGCTCCCGCAACAACATGCTCGTTATTGCTCAGCCTATGAATCCATCAGATTTTGCCCTCTGCGACTCTTGTGTGTTTCCGAAAATGAAATTGAAGCTGTTTGATACGGTAAAAGAGATCTAACCGAATCGCAGCCGGTGCTTGAGAGCCTTGAAGGCTAATTGAAATTAACAAAAGTTTACATAAAAAAAATCTATTCATTTTGCCGCGCCAAATAACTTAACTGTTTTTCCTACTTGGTAAAGCCTTGTCGAGAGTGATCTAGTAATGCGTGCTCGAAACTATACAATTACAGAACACGCAAGTGAAGTTTGAATACTTCGTTTGTTTCATATGGTCGTTCCATCTGGTCATTGCACTGGCTACTTCTGGAAAAGAAAAAAGTCTTCTTCGCCGAAGACCTTCCGGATATTGTCGTCAAATTCTTCAGCAATTTACCCTTAAAGAACTTTCTGGTCAATGACGACTTCTTCTGCAAAATACCTTGAAAGAACCTTCTGGTCATTTCCGAAAACACTTCTTCTACAAATGACCTTGAAAGAATTATCTGGTCATTGTTGACAACATTTCTTCAGCCAACAATTTTCACTATTCACTATAACTGTCTCTTTTGCTGGCTTGGTAGTAAAAAAACCCGTCCCTTGCGTCCCTCACTGCGACAATAGTAACACTGGTAAAACTGAAGAACGGAACATTGTCCGGAACCGAATTACTGACTAACAATACAGGATCGATATCACATTTTGGTATTGAACACATAATTTCGTCGGCAATATTTGCAAAGTAAATATTAAAACCATTTGTTATATCTGGTACCTTACCGCCGCACCTATCTCTAATGAGAGCACACAATGCTTTTGGTACATTGGATGAATGTCTAATATAAGTGTCACTAGAAGCCCTTTTAGCAGACATTATAGTTTTCATACAGATAACACGCAATTCCTTTCTGAATTGAAGTAGCTTAGGGTGACTAAAACGGGTACATGCCTCCTGTACCAATCGTATATTCTCCCTCATCACGTCAAGGTCGGCAGTAAACCACTTGACATTAAGAGATTGATTACTCATATTTACTTTAAATGACTCAACAACAATTCGACAAAACCTGACCAGCCTCCATCTGTATCACTGAATAATGAAGTCAAATTCTCCGACGAGAGCAGCCGGTAAAAATTGAATGTGCCAGTTTTGGTGATTGGCCGTACTAGTTTGGTGTTATTAATTATTTTGGGTCTCACCACCTTTAATGTCATGGAAACTCCATCATGAACAGAAAATTAAATCGGTACCAGATTTGGTTCTCCATTATTACAATTACCATGAATAAATAAGTAATCAAGACAAGAGTTATATCTTGTCGGGAAATGAACAGCTTGATAAAATCCAAAACCGTTTACAAAGTCTAAAAATCTCACAGTTGCGTCTTTACATATAAAGTCCACATTAAAATCTCCAGCCACCAAAACAGTACTCCTGACAAGATCAACAGCAGAGAGAATTTGATTAAGTACACCATAAAAGACGTCTAAATTTCCGCAGGGACTCCGGTATACAAATAGAATGATCACATTCAAGTCAATTAAACTAATACCACACATTTCACAGTCCATTTCCATCGATAAATGATTAGAATTAAAATTGAGCCTCTGATATTTAACATTATTTTTCACAAGTATCATTACTCCCCCGCCGCTGTGCTCCTTTCTGAAGTTTGCAGCTATGTTGAATCCATTTATATTTAGCACCTCCATTTCAAAGCTTTTTAACCAATGCTCCAGAATACACAAAACACTGAAATTGCTGTTTTCTAGGAGCCATTCAAGTTCTTCGATCTTATTTCTTAAGGACTGAATATTTAATAGAAAAATGCCATGGCTCATGACACTAGGGTTTTCAATATATGTTATATGTTCTTTGTTTTCGAAAGGAGGTGCTGAAAAAATCGATTTGCACATACACCTTTCGGCCAAAAGTTGGGATCCATCATTTTATGCTAGTGCTCAGCAGGTATAGAAATCTTGAACGAACTGTACTCTTTCGGTCGTTTAGCTGTAAGTTGTTTACACATTGCATTATTTATGTCCTTACTCTTCAAGAATTTTAGCATATTTTCAGAAGTTGAATCAGGTGTGCAGTAAAACACATGATAATGAAGATATTTGATAGCCCCCTTTAGATCACAATTAGAATTAGTGCCGGACACCAGTTTGGATTTTTGTTTGCGAATTTTCATTATAAAAACGTCGCCATCGTTAATGTTGACAGGATTTATTATCTCCTCGTGATTCGAGATAGTATCACTCATTCGTTGATCCTTAATCCTACCATCCCTTTTTACTGAGGACTCAGTGACATTTGTGTTATTTCGACTATTTGGCGAGTTAACTATCTCTTGAAGGAATGGTTGTTTCATTGTCAGAAACCTTTTTATTGATCTGTACATTTCTTTCAGGTTGTTTGTTTACATATTCTGCTGCTTTTATTACTCTCCATATTTTTATTGATTATTGCTGTTTTTGCTGCATAAGAATCCAGCTTCGTAGAAATCCGAATTTCAGGTTTCTCAACATTTTCAACGCTTAATTTATTTAGCATTTTGTCATGAGATGGCGCATCACCGACCAATTTCATAAAAAAAATCTTATCGTTTTTGTCTCGGAGTTCTTGAATTATTATGTCTTTGTAACTTACAATCTCTTGCATATGATTGATTTTAGCAGCTTGAAGTTTTACGCTAAAATGAAATTCTGCTTCCACTGACACATTGATGGTCGATTGACAATAAATAACAGTTTAATTGTCAACTGGTTTGATGTTTTTATACTTCATTACACACGACGGGTGATATATTGTCCTACAATATCTGCATTTCACACTACTAGCAGAAATAATATATGAATGGAGCGGTAGCTAATTTCTCTTACATATAGGCCAACATAGGATAGTTATGACTGGTAATGAATATTCCGCCAAATGCGAGTCCTTTCTATGTTAGATATCGTAGTATTTACCTTGAGACTGAGAATGACCGAGTCTGTTGGTAGTAAAACAATTGAAACATCTGGAGCTTTTTATCTTGTACTTGGCAAACCTGACATTTTAACTCATAAAAGCACAAAAAAGTCGATATAGAATATTTTTGGTAATGTGCTTAAGAAAATTCACTGGGAATTTAGAAGCTTTTATGACACATTACAAATTAGCCTGTCAAAACTGATAACAGGAAATGCGTTGAGGGAGCAGGAGGACCAAAATCATTCAAATTTTTGTTACTACCTTCATTGTTACTAGCAGATTATGTTACTGTCTATCACGCTGTACTATGCACGATCTTTTCAGAACAAAGGAGGCTGCTATTTTTATCTATGTTGAACAAACTTATTGTCTTTCTATCAGTAGCTGATGTAAATATTCTTGCCAATTCATGTAATTTGTCAAAAAAGAAACAAAGGCCAATGACAATTTATTTGAACCAAAATATCGCCATAAAGCGATGCCCTTTCCAATTTAAGAATGATACGCCGGATTTAAAGAAACAGGAGTTAATTTTGAGGCTATGCAACGTCCCTCGTACGAGAGAGGAAAGTTCTACTTCTGATTTCATGAGAGGCAAACAACTTTGCCTCCCTAGAATAATACTTAGAAAAGAAACATGAAATAGCTATGAAAATAGTGCATAGTTTTATTTTATAGAGAGCGCTGAGGGTTACATGACCCGAGGCTATAATAGTATTCACAACTGTGGTGTATATACTATATTTTCACTACTAGAACAATTACAATCATTTAAAATAAAATATTAAAATACAACAAACATATGTAATCACATGAATCAAAATTTGACATTGAAGATTTCAACGAATATAGTGAAAATGCGGCCAGCTAAGGCCGGCTAATTGTGGTACATAGACTTAGCACACGAGAACTACACGAGAATTACAAAAAGATTCCCCGAAAGACGAAAACTTACTACATACTCCGTTGAAATGTATGTATGTACCAATATTACCAATATTACCAGATGGTGGATTTTTGGGGTTATTGCGACTCATTTTATTACCAATCATCTTGCTTTTGTATTGTATCACCAAAAATTTCTAATTGAGCCGTTGAAAACCAAAGTAATGCAAGTCATTTTTTTTAAATTCAGGTACCTAAGTCAAGAAATAGATTCAGGGACATATCCCTGGTATATTTCTGGACGTCTCTGAATTTGAAAAACAAAATGGACGTGCACCGCGTTGGTTTTCAACAGCTCAATTGTAACTGGTTAATTGATTATTGGTAGAGAAATTATTTTCGTTTGTTCAAGATGTTAGTTAATGCTTATTAGTAGATGCTAGATAAACCACTTTCAGTCGTTATAGTTCAAATAGCACATTACCAATATTACCAGATGGTGGATTTTTTGGGTTATTGCGACTCATTTTATTGCCAATCATCTTACTTTTATATTATATCAGCAAAAATCTCTAATTGAGTCGCTGAAAACTTGAGTGGTGCAAGTCATTTTGTTAAATTCAGGTACTTAAGTCCAGAAATAGATTCAGGTACATATTCCTTGTATATTTCATCACTTCTTTGAATTTGAAAAACAAAATGGACTTGCACCACGTTGGTTTTCGACAGCTAAATTGTAACTCGTAAATTGATTATTACAAGAGAAATTATTTTCTTTTGTTTAATATGTTCGTTTGATGCTTATTAGTAGATGCTAGATATACCAGTTTAAGTCGTCATAGTTCAATCAGCACGAAATAGTTATTTACAGAAAGAGTGAGGAAGCAAAAGCTTTTGTTCACGCGAATTCCATGTTGCATGGATGATGCAATTTAAACAAATGAAAGCGGAATAACTCTCCAGTGCTGTATTGGCTTTTGTTCGATACCTTCTTTTGGATGCAGAGATATAACTTTCTGCAAAACTATTCGACTTCCAATAACCATTACGTTGACATGCTCCTGACATATTGTCAAATACTATGTGAATATTGAAAATAATATACATTTCACATAATTAAATATTGTTAAATATATATATATATATATATGAATTGTTAATTCTTTTTATTGAAACCCATACATTATTGATTGTTATTCGTTTGTTTTTTTTATTGTCAAGTTGATTTTTTTATCATCGATATAGTTCGATGTGGTCGTTAAATTTCGCTAATTTCAATCAAATCGTCCAATAAATACCCAGTGTTCTGTTTTTTAAGCAAATATAGTAAGGTACGAAAAATTCGTTTCATACGAAATCTAAGTCTGAACTTAGACGTGTGCGATAAAAAAATACGCCTTATGCTATTTCTGTTTAATATAGATCGATTTATAATTATGTGACAAAATTGAAGCCAATATTCAGCAAATCATCGTAAACAAAAAAGACTAACAAAAGACTTTCGTCATTTTAGAAAAAATATGGACCTTTTTATTTTAAATTATTGGCAAGTATTAATAATTATCTATTTAAAATAATATAAAAGTAACCCTGTCAGAGGCAATACAGATGATGATTTTCTCAAAAAGTATGTTTGGCAAATATTTACGTATTCTGGTCTAACCTACTCTTTAGTATCCCTCGAGTAGATATATTTGTCTTTGTTTTGGTAGATAAAGTTTTGGTTCAAATTTTTCTACATATTTATAAATCCCTACATATTATTTCACAATTACAGATTACCGTATCTACATACATTTATAAATAACTTTTATGGCCATCATTTTTGGTATAAATAAATTTAAACTCTCACGACTAGCGATGTTTCTTTTATAAGTATTTATGTGAAATGGGTAAAAAAATGTATTAAGGATGTATGTAATTCTGCTTATGATTAGCTTTGTGTACCATACAATTTCCCGTCAAAAGTATTACAAACAACTTAAAGAATAAAGCGCTTTGAGGAATAAATTGTAACTAATTCCAAAGTTGTACCCCGCAAAAACCATGCCAAAAATAATAATTCATTTAAATCTATGTGCATAGCAATGAGCCACCCTGAATCCGCCGGAATCCACCCCAATTCTGGCCCAGGGACGTCCGCGCGCTACACGCCGCAAATAGAAGAAAAAACAGGAGACGGGGCGAAGAAACGCGGCCTCCTGACAGCGGTTTTCAATTACGGGCGTCCCGACGCCGCCGAGGGTCCCCCAGGGTGCGCCGGTCGTCTCGACGCCCACACGTTCTTGTTATTCATGCGGTCAAGTTTGTAATGTGATTTAATGTAAATATTCGGGGCCGGCCCGGTAATCCTGTTTAAAATATGGAACGGGACAGGAATGAATATGGACCTGTTATTGCTACATAATCCGGTCCTCTCCCTTCGCATCCAACGAATTATCCTTAGGCTGTTTGCGTGAAACGAGGTGAAAAGTAAGCAGGCCAGTATCCCTTCATTTGCATATATGTACTCATGCATATATATAATTGTGACCGGATGATATGCGTACACGAGACTTTTGTAGGACTCAAAGGTTCGATAAGTAGAAGGTGATCCTAATGACATAAATTATGAATAAAATGCAGAATGTGATGCTATGTGGAATCTTAAGCAAGCAAGTCTCATTTTGTATATTTTCCTTTTAGGTGTATCAGTAATTGAGATCTTGGAATGTGATATAACTCCGTTATAAATGTTCTTTCAACTTTCAAGTGTATCAGTAATTGAGATCTTGGAACGTGATATAATTCACTAGTTGAGTGAGTGGAATATATTTATTGCTGAACAGCAGTAATTTTTTTTTATTTTGTCTTTCTTGACATTTTTGCTGATGAGAGGCACATTGCATGCCAAATGTAGGTACATTTACATCTTAGTTTCTCCATGTAGGAATATGGTGAATATTTTCTTCTTGCATAACGATTGCAGTTCCGTGCAATCGTTTCTGGTGCTTTACCGGCCCATTAAAATTGTTTCGCGGCACAAGTAGCGATATGTTAGCGACCGATAGAGAAGTATTTTCGTCAATGCAGGGCGCGAGACGTCAAAAAAGCATGATGTTCATCCGCGTCGACAAAAAATGTTGTTTGCTAATCAGAATGTTCAAAGAGGCTTCTTTGCTTCTGCTCAGTCTCCATGTGCTTGGAGAAAGAACTTAGAAAAATAAGTAATATTAATAATGTAGCATCAAATTTGTTTCTTTTAGGTTATTATTGAACCCAATGCAAGGCTACTGAGGTAGGAAAGTACTGGCAGCTGTTGCTGCTGCTAAAGCTGAATATGGATAAAAGTCGTACTCTAAGCCCTTGAAATGTTCGAGACCAGTATCTGACAAAAGCATTGTTTGGAACATCATGGAGGCTAAGGAAAGTGGACAGAGTTGTGTAGGAAAAAGGAAGAAGAAAACAAAAAAAAACTAGATAGTTCTGACACAAAAGTCGAAGGAACTGGCAACGAGAAGAATACAGTAGAAAGCGTAAGACTTGACAGAAACTCCAGTAATAAAAGTATGTAAACTAAGACATACGAGAGTCATATTTGTGAAGAGAATAAAAGGGGACTGAAGGGGACAATGTGCATTCCATCATAGAGAGGAAATTAAACTTGCTGTGAAATCTAGACCCATCTATATTCCTACTGGTTACATCAAATTAATTCGATCTGCGAGAAAAACAGGAAATCTGTATCAAGTAAAAGAATTTTGTAGACTTAAAAAAAACTCTCTCAATAGGTAGGATCAAACTATAACAAAATATAAAACAACCAACATAAAAGTAATTGAAGTGCAGACGACTTACTCTGGCATTCTATTCGTGAAAACTACATACAAACAAAAATAATATGCGCAAATAAATGTTAATAATACCAGGAAAAGACAAAAGCACATCTCTATAATAAATTGTGTTCCGGCATACAGGGAAATAAATTACATCTCTGCTATAAAGAAAACTCATATTGAATCTCTTCTTTCGGCGAATTATATTCCCACATTGTATAAGCTAATTTATGAATCGATGTATGTGTAAATTGTTTACTAATTATGTATGGCCAATAAGCAGATTCAGAATCTGAATCGACTTGCGTACAGGCCACACTCTTAAGCTAATAAAACACATAATTCAAACTTTTTAATTTTTTAATTTAATTAGTGTATTATCTACCAATTACTTTATCTAGGGTCCAAAGACAAATTAAGTAAAAATAATATTATAATTTAGACTAGATAAATAGAACTACATAAAAAGTGTTACTTGAGGAGTAACCTCAAAATTAAAGTTATTTTTGAGAAGCAAGAAAAGTGACACAACTCACTGTTTTGACCAGGTAACATAACATATTCAACAAAAGCTGATTTATAGATTTGTAAGATTCTTCCATAGTATGAAGAACTTTTAAAATGTCCATCGGGTACCTTTTTTGAGAAAAATCAGAATAAATTAAAAAAAATACAGTTTTGAACACGTATGTTTATTTATAAAAAAAAATGTCGCTCTCTAGGAAAATTTTGTATTATTCTTATGTTTTCAACTGTGCTGAATTCGAATCTATTCTCTTAAAAATTCCTATTTTTGAGACTAATTAGATTTAACTTAAAAAAACTTAAATTTTGAAAATCGTATGTTTATTTATAATTTTTTTAGCTCTCTTGGCTAATTTTGCATCATTCTTAGGTTTTCAAGTGTGTTGAGTTCAAATCTGAACTTATAAAACATACATCAGGCACCATTTTTGAGAACAGCATAGATTGACCTTAAAAAAACAAAAAAAATAAAATTTTATGTTTATTTATTAAATTTGGTTCGCTCCCTTAGCAAATTTTGCATTATTCTTATCTCTTCAAGTGTGCCGATCCAAATCCGAACTCATAAAAATTCCATCAGGCACCATCTACTAAAAAATAAACTTAAAAAAACAAAAATAATTTTAAAATATTGTGTTTATTTATATAATTTTTTCGCTCCCGAAAATTTTGAACGAAATTTTGCATTATTCTTATGTTTTTAAGTGTGCCGAATCGGAAATCAATACAAATTCCATTAGGTACAATTTTTGGGAATAATTAGGTTGAAGTGAACAAACCAAAATTTTGAAAATGGTATGTTTATTTATTAAATTTAATTCACTCTCTTCGGAAATTTTGCAATATTCTTATGCTTTGAAGTGTGCTGAGTCCGAATCCGATCTCCTAAAAATTCTATCAAGTATATTTTTTGAGAATAATTAGGTTGAAATTAAATAAAATTGAAAATCGTCTATTTATTTGTGAAAATGATCGCTCTCTTGGAAAATTTTGCATTATTATTATGTTTTAAAGTGTGCCGTATCCGAATACGAACTCATGAATTTTTTACGTTTTCAACTCTGCCAAGTTCGAATCCGAACTCATAAAGATTCCATTAGGCCCTATTTTTGAGAACAAAATAGATTGAACTTAGAAAATCAAAATTTTGAAAATCGTATGTTAATTTATAATTTAATTTATTATTCGCTATCTTGGGAAATTTTGCATTACTTATTTTTATGTTTCCAAGTGTGCTGAGTCCGAATCCGAACTCATAAAAAAACCGCCAGGTGCAATTTTCGGGAAAAATTAAAATAAACTTAAAAACCAAAAAATTTGAAAATCGTATGTCTATTTATTAAATTTTGTTCGCTCTCTTGGGAATCTTTGCGTTACTCTTATGTGTTCAAGTGTGCCGAGTTCGAATCCGCACCCATAAAAATTGCATCAAACACTATTTTTGAGAAAAAATAGATTAAACTTGAACAATCAAAAATGTTAAAATCTTGTGTTTATTTATACAATATTTTCGCTGCCGAAAATTTGAAAGAAATTTTGCAATATCCTTATCTTTTCAAGTGTGCTGAATCGAAAAGTCATACAATTATTCCATTAGGTACAATTTTTGAGTATAATTAGGTTGAAGTGAACAAACCAAAATTTTGGAAATGTTATATTTATTTATTAAATTTTATTCACTCCCTTGAGAAATTTTGCAATATTCTTATGCTTTTATTTATTAATTTTGTTCGCTCCCTTGGGAAACTTTACATTACCCTTATGTTTTTAAGTCTGCCGAGTCCGAATCTGAACCCATAAAAATTGCATCAGACACTATTTTTGAGAAAAAATAGATTGGACTTAAACAATCAAAATTTA
Organism: Othius punctulatus; assembly: GCA_951805005.1. Taxonomy (NCBI): domain Eukaryota; kingdom Metazoa; phylum Arthropoda; class Insecta; order Coleoptera; family Staphylinidae; genus Othius; species Othius punctulatus. The sequence continues at coordinate 99,528,060 of OX638139.1, forward strand.
TAAAATCGTATGTTTATTTATAAAATTGTTTCGTTCCTTTGGGAAATTTAGCATTATTCTTTAATTTCCAAGTGTGCTGAGTCCGAATCCGAACTCATAAAAATTCTATGAGGCACCATTTTGGCGAGAAATTAGATTGAACTTAAAACACCAAAATATTGAAAATCTTATGTTTATTTATAATTTGTTTTCGCTCCATTGGGAAATTTTGCATTATACTTATGTTTTCAACTGTGCTGAGTTCGAATTAAAACACATAAAAAAATCATCAGACACTATTTTTGAAAAAAAAAATAGATTGAACTTAAAAAACAAAAAAAAAATTAAAATTGTATGTTTATTCACAAAATTGCTTTGCTCTTTTGGGAAATTTTGCGTTATTCTTATGTTTTCAACCGTGCTAAGTCCGAATCCGAACTCGTAGATATTCCATCAAATACAATTTTTGAGAATAATTACGTTGAAGTTAAGTTGAAGTTTGAAGGAAATCGTATGTTTTAGTTATATAAATTTTATTCGTTGCTTTCGGAAATTTTGCATTATTCTTATGTTTTTAAGTGTGCTGAGTCTGAATGCATACTCATAAAAAATCCATGAAGCACCATTTTTGAGAACAAAATAGATTAAACTTGAAAAACAGAAAATTTTAAAAACGTATGTAGGTATATTTATTAAATTTCGTTCGCTCCCTTGGGAAATTTTGTATTATTCGTATGTCTTCACGTGTGCCGCGTCCGAATCCGAACTCATAAAAATTCCATCAGGCACCACTTTTGAGAAAAATAGATAAATTAAGAAACTAAAATTTTGAAAATTGTATGTTTATTTATACATTTTTTTTCGCTCTCTTGGCAAATTTTGCATTATTATTAAGTTTTCGAATGTGCTGAGTTCGAATCCAAACACATAAAAATTCCATCAGGCACCATGTTTGAGAAAAATTAAACTAAACTTAAAAAAGAAACAAACAAAAATGTATGTTTATTTATTAAATGTTGTTCGCTCCCTTGGCAAATTTTGCATTATTCTTATGTTTCCACGTGTGCCGAGTCCGAATCCGAAGTAATAATAATTAAATCAGACACCATTTTTGCGAGAAAATTAAATAAACTGAAAAAAACAAAATTTTGAAAATTATATGTTCATTTACATACAATCGTTGTTTTACATACATTAATAACATTTACCGTAACATATGGTTATCTGAAATTTAAAAGAAGCTTATGCAATGCTATACAAGTTTGATGATTTTCTTTTTTCGTTATTTCTCAAAAATTGCATTTTTGAGTCATTTTTCTCGCCAGGGTGCGATATACAGGGTGTCCTAAACAGAGTAGCATTGAAAGGGTATCTTTCTTATTTTGAATGCTAAAGTTGCTAAAGTGGTTAAATGGGCAATGTCATGTAGTTTTGTATGCTGGTTCAAATTATTCATACAAAAATCGCGATTTTTTGTTTTTTGGAATAACATCTAAACTGTTCGGACTTAAGATACCCATGCAATCCCACTCTATTTAGGACACCCTGTATGTGTCTCTTATTAATAATTTTAACATATTTACATTATGTTATTACAACTTATAGATAATAATAATTCGTGCTTTTCGGGCAAAACTTCGTTTAAATTTAATATGTGTAATTTTATTGATATTAATTTAGAGAAACTGAGGTTGGCCACGTCAGATTTTGTCCTGTGAAAAAAATGTGTAACTATTTATAACTTGCGTTTACAAAATGTTCCTCGAATTCCTTATTTAAAAACACAAATCCCCATTTATACAGGCTCGAGTCTCCTTTGAAAAATTAATTAAAAAAAGCAATTACGTAAATAAATACGACACTGTATTGCAATTTCTCTCGGCTCTCCCGCAACACTTTCATTCGCTGAGCGTTACTTAGCGCCAACGTCGACGTCCTTTAAATATTTTTATTGCGTTATAAAAAAAACGGGGAACTCCCTTTTAACCGTTATTAAGTGTGGCGAATTTTATTGCCCGCGCTGCAACAGAGTTTTTTTACGTGCTTTAGCTCCTTATTTAATTTTTCCACGTCTGAAAAAAAAACCTTTTATCAGGTGGCGTCCCGGTACCGAAACATATTTAAGAGTTATTAAATTAAAAGAAAGGACACCAACCACCCCCGGCAAAAGGGGCGACATCAAAAGGCGGGGGCGGATATTTATGTATTTCGAGTAATTTCATTGTGAAGTTCTAGCAGGAGTTACGATCCATTACGTGCCGATTACTTTATCATCGCGGACATTAATAGGAAAATTAAATTCGGCGCTCAGCGGATTGAGCGCTTCGACTTCAATTTACTTTTTAAATTGAAATTTCGGCGCACAGAACGTTCACTTGCTTGTGAGTTCTTTTTTTTTCACCGGATCGTTCGGTAGATAATCGGGGCTCATTTCTGAAACGAGATTAACTCGCTCGGGCCCTAATCCGAGCTTCTGCAAACAGTCATAATTATTTCCCGGTTTATACAAGCTACTGGCTGCTACTTTCCCAGTTTGCGCCGTATAATTCGGCCAGTTAATTTTTACTTTTTAAATCATTACGTTAATGCTGTTGGTTGAAAAAATTACGGCCGCCTTTGTTGTAATAATGCCTAACTGCGTGTACATTTTCGTAATAAATTAAATTCCACGGCGCGTAATATCAGGGTGTGGATGTATATTCGGCACAGTTAAACATAATTCCACTCCATGCCTTAGAAGTACAAAGTATTTATCAGTTATTTCACTAAAGTTTAACTAACCTGAACGAAACTCGAAAAAGCTAATCTAATCAATATGATCCACATAATATTATGTTTTAATAATGTTCCTCAAAAATAGTAATAAAAATAATCATCTGTGTTTTCGTTATTACCCGTCACTTATATATTAATGAGTATAAAGTATTAAGTCTGTAGTACTAAGGTAAAACCTTAGAAATCAAATAAAATCGATTGTATTGATTGTTCGAATTTTTTGCTCATATGCAGAGACGTTAGCAAAGATATCAATGGACAAAACCTGGGATGGTTCTTATGCCCTTAAAATTACAAAGAAGGTTCCGATATGTACAGTCACGGACTCTAGGAATAGAGTGGTCCGTAAGACCGAGCAGTCCACTATCCTTCTCTCTAGCGTGCAGGACCAGACATCGAGAAAAGGATAGCGGACCGCGATATTGCCAGAGTCCGTGGTTGTACATTCTTATGCGATTCGTCAGTGGAAAAACCCAATAAATCGGGGTTTACCTTAGTACCACATAAGCAGGATTGGTGTGATTTAGAGCAATTGATTTAAATTATGATTTAAATCACGATTTAAATCAAATGATTTTTTTAAATAAATCATTGCTTTAAATCAAAATTGATATATTTTTTAAATTAAACAATGTATTTGCACAGTTTGTGCAATAGGTGAACACTTAAAAATATAATGCAATATAACGTTTACAGGCTAATTTGAGATCTACATTTTCTACCTTTTATTCTTTACTGATCCTTGACATATGAAATGTTTTTAAAGTATCCTTACTGTTTTACTTGTGAAGATTTTCTACCTTTTATATACATTTTATAACAATTTATTTTCGATTAAACATAAATTATAACATTTTAGACAATAATCTGTCGTTAAAAAGATATAATTATTGTCAGCCCGACGAGAGCTGACAATGACTTATGATATTTCGAACAAAGAATCGCAACAAAGATTGAGTGAAATGAAATATGAAAGGTAGGTTGATACCTGTTCAGTATGTTGAATGTCAGCAATATGGAGCGATGAGTCATTGTCAAATCTCACCGGAACTACTATATATATTACAGAAAATATAAATATGTATGAAAACATATCAATCCTAAACACCATTTTAAATTTATACATTATATGGAATGCAAAATGATATGTAATTACTTAATTAGTGAATTGTAGAGTTCAACGAAATTTATAAGCTGTTCGATTCTCAAATATTTTCATTTAGAGATGCAATACTTTTCTTAAGATAAACTCAAAATCGTGCATAGAAGTATCTTTTTTTTTCTACAATGAAATAAATCATCCGAACCATAAATTTCCCATCAGAACTAATTGTATAACTATATAACAGGTGTGGGCAAATGTGGTTTTCAGACCATCTTGCTCTGCCCTTCGCTGAGTTAAGTACGGCTCCCATGAAAATTTTAATTTCAAAAAGTAAAAAAAAAAACAGAATTATAAAATGAAAATAGAACATTAGCAAACACTTATTTTGGCTTCACCAAGAAAGAAAACAAAATTACTGATTTGTTACTAACACTATTCAATTTTTAAGCAAAACTTCAGCTTTTTTTACTATCTTAAGAACAAGATGTTCATTCTTATTCATTAACAGTGTAATTAGTACTAGTAACGAGTAATAGCAAATATAATTAATTTCAAAGAGGAAAAGTTAGACGAATAAAAAGAAAAATAGAATGAATTGCAAGAAGAATTTCAAACACGTTTGAAGGTGTGAAAACTTTGAAATATAATTTTCACATTTTGTAAACCAATTTATTTATAATATTTAAGATCCGATTATTTGCTGGATTTCAAATTTCTGAAATAATACTTACTTGAAAAAGCTGCTGGGGAATTGGAGTTATTAAAGATTAAATAGGATCGAGAATTACAAATGCAACTCAAACCTACGTCTATATGATCAGGAGCAGGGCAAAATTGATTGACATAATACTGATTCTAGCAAAACTAAGCTTTATCGTACAAACCAATTGAATTTTGGAAACTCGTGCCAGGATCAAAATATTCACTCTTAAAGATTGCTTCTTGACGTCCAATTTCAATTATTGGTGCAACATATTGCTGTGCATCTTTGTACTGCACAATGAAGTTCGTGGAGTCAAAATATCATTAACAGTTGACCAAGCATTATCTTATTGAATTTCCGTGGACTACTTTAACATATTTTAGGCCAATTTTCAAAGTTTCTATCAAAGGTCAACGTTATACGTTTTATAATAAATTTTTTTAAATTTAATTTAAATTTAAATTTTTATTAATAAATTTTTATTATATTTGATTTTTATTATTAAAATTTTCATAGATATTTTTCGTATTTTCTTTCTCTTAATTATATTTTCTTATATGTGTTCTATAGTACACGAACTTGTAACTATGGTGTGAGTCTTTATAAATATTATAAATCTTTATGGAAAAACCTGAATGCTGCTTTCGTAGACCTCATGTGTGACCCAAATATCGCTTTGAAATTTGACTTATGGATAACTGACAGCCAGAAAATTAGTTTCTTGAAGTAGTAAATTGTTAGAAAATTAACTAATAGCACACTAATTGCTGGAAATTTTGGGCAAAATTGGATAACAGAATACCAATTTTTGCAAAATTAAGCATGAACGAACTAACCAACAGAATTGACTTGGTGATTGGATATCTTGTAGGTAGCAAATTAATTACCTGAAAATGTAAATTAGATCAATGTTAAATGTAGACTTATAGGACATGGATCATTAGAAAATTCAGAAAATTAAGAGCTTGAAAATTCATTACCTGCAATAGATTTAGCACTGATTGCCAGCATTTTGATACTAAATACAATAATTACTAGAAAAATAATTACTATGGAAGTGATCACTTGACCAGAAAAATGAGTACCCCTAAATTGATTTCCAGCTCGTTAAGAAAAATATTGCTAGAAAGACAATATCTAGAAAAATCTCATTAATTGGTGGTAGGATATTGGTGATCATTGAAACAATAATTCCGAGAAAACTGGTCGTTAAACAACTGAGTGCTAATAAAACTATATTTAAACATATATAAACAATAAAACAATTCTAATAAAACTAATTTTAGAACACTAATCGCCTGAACGTTCTGCGTTAGAAAACTAATCACCAGAAAATTCATTGCTAGGCTCTATGGAAAACGCAATGCCCTGAAATTTCATTCCTAGAAAATTAATTTCAAAAAATTTATTGTTACTAAATTAATTACCAAAAATTATCGCTAGACGTTATTTACGGTAAAAGTAATCAGCAGAAGATTAAAAACCAGTATTTCAATCGTTTTCAAAATAATTTCTCTATAAATACTCAAAAATTTTATACCACCAAATTATTTTCTAAAAACTGGTCGAAGAACAACGATTGGCATATAATGTTAGTGGATAGAATACATAATTTCTCATAACCGGGAGTATTTGTTGGTTTCTAAGACATCAAAATTTTGACAGAAATAATGAATTATTGCGTAGATACATAATGTGCCAAAACTATCTGTATGTAGTTTTGATCATGGTCCAAGATCTTTTCTAATAATGTATTTAATTACCTTTAAAATTAAATGTCGTACTTTTGCAAGGAGTGAAGTTGTAGAATTATGCATAACATTAAAAATATTGACATTGGGGTTGACAATTCTAAATCTATATCTTTATCATTTGATGTTTGTTATCATCTGCTTCGGTTAAATACGTCTTAACATTTTCACTTAATACTGCTTTTGACGTTTTGACTTCAGAATATCGTCTTATTAATTATAAATAATAATAAGTAATATAAATCATGATTTAAATAAAAATCTAAAATCAATGATTTAAAAAAAGGTTTCTTTGATTTTTTAATATTTCTGATCAGTTTTTGTCAGTTTAGATGTGATGATTTACATTACTATTTAAATCATATGAATGTTTTACAATAAATTCGTGTATTTGATCAAGAATTAATGATTAACATTAAAACAGTGTAGCAATACTATGTGATGGACCCAAAATGGAAGAATAGAACATTATTTTACTTACTCCCAATTATGTTTTTTAAAGCATGCTAACTCTATAGTTACATTATATTTTTTATTGTTACTCTACTGGAATGCACAAACAGTGCAAAAATATGATTAATTTTAATAAGAATTACATTTTTATTTAAATCAACGATTGATTAAAAAAAAATCATTCGATTTAAAACACACCAACTCTGATTATAAACCATTCCAGGATTTACAAATTGTTGTGACTCTGTGAACGACTACGGAGCAAAATTTTATAAAATGTTCTACAATGTCGCATACGTGCATTGCTCCTGAAAACTTTTAAGAGAACCCTTAAAGCGTATTTTTCAACCAAGTATTTCTAATAAACGAACGAAAATCTTACAAACGATTTCACGGACGGTGATTAGTCATAAATTGTATTTTGTACAGATCGTATGTGCATAGTAATTATACTGGCTTGTCACCTGCATTTATTACTTTGTAAATTTAGTATTGAATTTTTTTATCTATAGAATGTATTTTATATTTTGATATATATGATTAGATTTTGAATTATTTTGATACTGTCTTGTGACCTCTGTAAACCTTATAGGTGCTAAAATAAATTATTACTATTATTATTATTGATCATTGAGTACTGAGTACTTGAACATATTAATGATTAAATTTTGTATTGTTTTGTACTGTCTTGTGACCTGTATAAACCTTATAGGTGCTAACATAAGTAAACGTTATTATTATTATTACTATTATTATTATTATTGATCATTGAGTACTGCGCCCTTAAAGGTAATGATTTGTACGTTTTCGCCTTTTCACTAAAGAATAGCAACAAAATGTTCTCGGTAATTCTTTCTACATTCTTCTTTCCACACCATATTCCTCAATCCATTAGAACACTGAAATATTGTAAATTTAAAACAGCCATGAATTTTAACAGATGCAACATATTATAGTACCGATGAATGTTATAATGATTCTCCTTGGATTTACTCGTGGATAGGCTTTCATACATTTTTAAAATATTTAGAATGTAGTGTAATATTGTTTTATGTCTTGTAAATTTGTAAACTGTCTAACTTGTGAACTTGTAAAATTTCTTGTTAATTTCTTGTTAATTTGTTTGGTTTGTAAACGGTTCTATTATAATGTGTAAAATATTTATTATATTGTCATTGATCGATTGATTGATTGATTGAAACTTTTGTTTGACCATATTAAACTTTTTTTTTTAAATTTTACTGCTAACAAATTACCAACCACCGTCAGCAGCCATTTTGTCAATTTCTAGTGGTACTTCTACATTCATCTTACAACGCACACAAATGTTGAAGATAAGCATAAATTGTTTTCAAAAGTAGTTGTCAAAGTAATGAACTTCATAAACTACTAAAATTTAAAAATAAAATATAATGCAATATAATTTAACAAATATGATAAAATTCAAATTTTTGTATTCTAAAATTGTTTCGATTTTAATCTTACTTCGGCTATAAAAAAAATGGTATATATATATACAGGGTCCGTCATTTCACCTCCCGTCTTCGATAGCTCAGTTACTAATTGAGTTAGGATTTTGATATTTTGCAAGCGTTAGTTGCATTCTAGGGCGAATTTCAGGAAAATATTGTTTATTATACAGGGTGTCCCAAAAAAGTGTGACGTCATGATGATGTATATTTTTAAATTGCATTGTATATATTTTGTTGCTTATTTGGGTGGCCTTTATGGATGCCTATATACCCATAAAAATTTATTAAAATCGGTGCTGTGATTTTAGCACAAAATAATAAAAACTGAAAAAAAACAGTTTTTTAGCTAATAACTGATAAAAATATGCCTTGTTAATAAAACCATACACGGTACTCATTAAATAAGGTCTGACAGTTGCGTTAACCAAGTTTTATTGATATGCATTATATAGAGTGTCCAAAATTTAGTGTCAAACTTTTCAAACTTTAAAGCACTTTAGTTTTCTTATTTTAAATTGGAGCTCCTGTATATTTTTATGTCATTCCATGTGGAATTAAAAGGCAAACATTTTTCCTAATTACAACTCTATCGAAATTCCTAACACATTAAAAGTTATGTGCAGAAAACTCTATTTATCAACAATTCCAATGGCCATTTTAAATCATCATAAATCATCATAAATCAAAATCGAAGGTGGCTTTGAAAAACAATTTATTGACATTAAAGTTTAACAAAGTGACAAGAGCCAATGTTGACTGTAGTAATATACAAGTTTAAAACTTTTTTAGCTAAGGTCTTTATGCCTAAGATACCAAAATTATTTTTTATTCGATTGCATCATAAGGTAGTATTTTTCGGTATGAAAATCTATACGAAAACAACATCATTTTGTGAAAAACCATGGGTGGTAGGTCTTTTTCGTCGTATGTCGAAAAATATTTTTCGGCGGCAAAAATAAAAATGTCAATGGTTGATTAATTTAAGGCATAACATAGCTCTTACCATAGAATAGTGAGTCGAAGATTTCATTTGTTGAAACAAATTTGAGAAATATGCCAGTAAAACATTCTCAAACGAGTTTTCAACAAATATCTTTTAATGTGTTTGGAATTCAGAAAGGGTTGTAATTAGGAAAAATGTTTGTCTTTTAATTCCGAATGGAATTACATAAAAATATACTGGGGTTCCAATATAAAATAAGAAAAATAAAGTGCTTTAAAGTTTGAAAAGTTTGACACTAAATTTTGGACACTCTGTATAATGCATATCTATAAAACTTGGTTAACGCAACTGTCAGACCTTATTTAATGAGTACCTTGTATGGTTTTATTAACGAGGCACTATTTGAATCCCTTATTAATTTTCTTAACCAATTGTGCAAAACTGATTTTTTTCAGTTTTTATTTTTTTGTGCAAATATCACTAAACCGATTTCAATAAAATTTTATGGGTGTGTAGGCATCCATAACGGGCACCCAAATAAGGAACAAAAAATATACCATGCAATCTAAAAATATACATCATGATGACGTCACACTTTTTTGGGACACCCTGTATAATCAAAAATATTTTCCTAAAATACACCCCAGAATGTAACTAAAGTCTGCAAAATATCAAAATTGTAACTCAATCAGTAACTGAGCTATAGAAGACGGGAGGTGAAATGACGGACCCTGTATATATATATATATATATATATATATATATATATATATATATATATATATATATATATATATATATATATATATATATATATTTAAGGGGTAAAATGCGATTAATTCCTCGATTCTTTGTAGCCCTCGGGTAAATAATGATATATTTATTTTACTCAATGTACAATGTACTTTGTCCCTTTGTCCAGAAATGTGACATCGAATAGTATTCGATTTCAGATTACTGAAAAACTAAAAAAGCATGCCTTGACTATTGATAGGCAAAAGTCAGATATTTCAATAAATGTGAATTTATTACGTTGTAAATAAATTAAAGTTGATTTGCGTTATTTTTAAATAAAAGTATACCTATGAAAATGGTGTTTTTTTTAACTTCATATTTCAAACTCCGGGTTTCCACAAATAGTCAGTTCATTTAATGTTTTGACTGCAAATTCTCCAAAATTTGACTCCAAACTTAAGAAAAGTTGTCTACCATTCATTTTTTGTTAGTACTCAGTAACAATGGCAAGATGAAGCTTGGATCAGCCTAATTATTACCAAAGCTACCTTATATTATTAACTATGTCATGGATCTTGTAATAATAGTTTAAAATATGGTACATTGAGTTTCATTTCTATAATAAGAAGCTTAACTTACATTTTTTTAATGTAATTTGTAGTTGCATTTATACAGAATATTTTTTTAATGAGAAAATGGGTACTTATTTATGGACAAAAAAACAAGTCTCAAATCGCAAACTTATATCTGGACGGAGGGAGTATAATTTAATATTATTAACTTTGTCATGGATCTTGTGGTAAAAGTTTAAAATATGGTAAATTTAGTTTCATTTCTATAGTAAGAAGCTTAAATTACATTTTTATAATTGTAATTTGTAGTTTCATTTATACGGAATAATGGTTTTAAGAGAAAATGGGTACTTATTTATGGACAAAAAAAACATATCTCAAATCAAAAATTTATATCTACACGGAGGCAGTATAATTTATAATTTTTCATGTAGTGAATTATTTCATTATAGTTAAATTTTAGTAGATTCAATGCGACATGCTTTGCAGTTATTCATAAGTGAACCTACTCCAATTAAAATTGTTGATACGTAAAATCAGTTCTCGTTACAATTATTTCAGCATTTTTGTGTGGTTTATCATGCATTTCTTCATACAGTTGAGTGAGCAGGGTCAGTATGTAACACTAATCATTAGAAAATTTGTCTGCAAATTTAAAGGCACTCAGTTCATATTTATTATGAACATGCGCCCGGCGCCTCCACCATGTACCCGGCGCCTCCACCATTTGAAAATAAATTCATTTCAATTAAATGGTAGGAGGTACGTCAACCTATAGGAAGTTCTGTTAAAGCCTATGATCTTCTGCACTGGATAAGTCATAGGGCGACTTCTCTGCGCAGATAAAACTTAATAGGAACAGTTTTATAGTACTCTAACGCTGCATGTACAGGTATAGAGTAACTACAGTAAATTATCGTTTCATATGTTGTATAAATTGTTATGTCACATTTTCCACTAATGCCGGTTTCAAGTTTATGGCAATTATTTTCATACAGATAGAAATAAAACAGCCGTCGATTATTTAAAATCAATCGTGAAACTAAAACGTAATATCAAATTGAAAATAAAATCGGCAATCAGGTGGAATTTTTATGCATCCTCCACACAGTAAAAACTATTTATTTAAATTTATCAACTTATAAAGCTCTTAAATATATTAAGTCCACTGTTGACTCAGTTAAATAAATATAATAGATGTATTTAAGAGTTTAGATCTACTTGATACTACTTATACAACTATACATTTCCTATGCATATTTGCAGAGAGGTTGGTAGTTTCTAATTCTGTTGAGAATTAGTTCGATAATTTGTAATGTAATCAAGAACTGTTTTTGTATATAGTTTTAACAGTACACCGATGTAAAAAATGAGTTATGTATCAAGGAAGTAATTTAATCACTTACATTTTTTTTTCTATTTTAGATGTAGTTTTAGTCTGTATGCCATCTTTATCAATAGTTTAGATGAGGTGGCTTTGTATACTAAATTATATATTGTCGTAGAACCGTGTTATATTGTTCGATGGGATTTTTGCAACTTACCGGTCGAAGCAAAGACGGCGAACACAATCGCCTTCAGCACTAATCCCCCGAGTGACGCCATCGTGTCCGCAATCCACTATCTCGCACTTTTCAGTCCCGAACACTTGGCTGGCATGTTTCCGTGATTTCAGTACACCGAGTCCCCTGTCTAGTCCATTGATTCCTTCCTGCGCCACGTGTGGGCGTGTGATTCTGTTGCACTGACCGTCACACGTAGTCCGGAACACGTACGCCTGTAACAAGTGCAAAAAGAGAAGAATTAGGGGAGCAGTCTCGGCCCATCGATACCGGACACGGGGAAAATTGAAAGACGTGGACGGGGAAGGGTTCCCGAACCCTCCAAATCACCGAAACTCGTGCGCGTCCGAAGGGCGAGGGTCGGAGAATGACATTACCGAGCGGATAGGTGAAATGTAAATGGTATGATTTCATAAGTGCTGCACACTTTGTAATGTTGAGGATGTGACGCTTGTCGCATCGGAATGTAATATTGTCGTCGGGATTGGATTACTCCTACTTCCCCAGGCACTCCAGCATTTTAGTATTAGGCCATTCAATAGCTAATACAGGGATTATTGATGGCCACTTTAAAAATTCGTACAACATGACAAGTACTGTACGCGACAAAGAAAAACTGGGACAACTCTTAATAGAGATTTTAGCATAATTTTATTAGATTGAACGAGGCTTTAAACAATTTTGACAGTTAAATAAGATATCGTTCAAATTAATTTAAATATATGGTATCCATAGTAATATACGACACATTTACGTTATACTCTATTTAATAACTAGGAGGAGTAAGTCCCAAAACCCAATTTATACTGTAAAAAGTTACCAGAAAAATCACCAGATACTTTTGCCGGCAGTTTTAAATTATTTCATCTGTATAATCACTTTTTTTTTAAACAAATCAAATACAATATAATCGCCATTTACTGTACAAGTGGGCGAAGTAATGAAGTTTGGCCCACGAGGCCCTCCGGGCCGAGTCATTTTACTCAGTTTTTGCCCAGTCATAAAGCTAACCTACAAGCCTACGAAAATGTGGACATTTCGAGGTTAGTTTTATTTATTTATTACGCCTGAATGACATACATTGTATAGGCATGTGATTATTTTTGTAATATTATAGATTCGTGAAGTTAATTTCGTACCTCAAAGGCAAATCCCGAACTTATACCCAGAAGAAGGCAAGAGATTTTTGGCGGAGGCAGAAGATAGGATATATTTGATGAAGAAAGTTGCTCTAATAATAGGTATATCTGGGGCATGTCGGTGTGAAGAACTCGACAAAAAGAGCATAGACGACATTGAAGATAAAGGGGCATATTTGTTGGTTACTCTGCCAGATACTAAAACACGGACTTTTCGGATAAAGATAATGACCCAAATCCAACCGTGAACGCTTTTTTGGAGGTGAACGTAAAAACATCGCTAAGCTTGTACTGGGTTCAGAATCCATCACAATAATATAAGCAAATTTAACTATTACCACTGCGAAGATAAGTTCTGAACAGAACTGATTGTTTACATGCAAAATTTTGCAAAATATTAAGGAAATAAGACTGACGAACGTTTTGAATTGAGGTTATATGCGTTAACAGCGTTTTGGTGCCTTGTGAAATGAGCGTGCTTTCAGTCAATCACAGGTGTAGGCATTCACGCGCCAAATCTGAATCACTCCTCCTAGTTACTAAATAGAGTATAGAATATATTAGTTGTCTCAGTTTTTTTTTTGTCGCCCATAGTACATTACAATTCGAAGGAAGAAGGGGAACTGTAGCTGCCAATTCCATGTACTGTTAAATTCTTCGGGCACGTTAATGTACATTATATATATTTTACATTAGTGTCCATAATTTAGCTATAACCAATAAAATATTGTACATGCAAATTGATAAAAATATAGTATATATAATATTTTTAAAACTGTCATCACGTTATCGCACCTGTGCCATGCTTTTTACAAGAAAATGAGTTTTACAGGAAATTAGCATAATAATAAGAAATTAATCTGAATGATTTCATGCATAAAATTGACCACGACAAAATCACAAATCGTATGGGCTAGTGGTTGTCTGGGCCCAAAAAAAGCGTGGCCTAACAAAAGCAAATTATTTTATTTATTTATTATTTCCTTTGCTTATCTGCCTTTCAGTGTAAGACCTACAATATTAATTTTCATTATATTCTTTCCACTTCCTCCTATCTTTTGTCAATTCCTTTATATCTTCCCATGTGTTCCATTTTCTTGTTGCCTCTTTATTGTTTTATTGCGCTGTTCCGCTCTTTTCTCGGTCTTCCTCTTTGTTGTTTTCTTGTTGCTCTCTCTCGTATATTTTCTTAGTGTTTCTTTCTTCTCTCATACGTCTCAAGTGTCCATACTACCTCATTTGGCATTCTGCTATTTTTTCCTGTATTGGTTTTATTTTTACGTTTTTCCTGTGGTCCTTATCCTGTCTCTTATTGTTTTGTTTTCTATTTTTCGTAGGAACTCATCTCCATAGCATTTATTATTTTTATTTGTTTCCCTGTCATCCATGTTTCGTTGCTGTAAGTTAGCGTTGGTCAAATTACTTTTTTGACTACTTTTGTTTTTATATCTCTTGATATCTCTTTCTTGCATGTTATATACATAACATATAACATGTTATATAGTTATGTTGTTTTTCCTATTTTATGTTCTATTTCATTATCTAATTTACAATTGCTCTGTATGATTATTTCTATATATCTGTATTGTTCTACTTGTTCATTTTTTTTCCTTGTATTTTTATTTCGTGTTTCTTTTTCACTATGGCAATTATCATGGTTTTTGTCTTTTCGTAATTTATTTTCTCAATCTCTTTCTCAATTATTTCCATATTGTATTGCAGTTCTTCCTCTGTTTCTGCAATTATTGCCATGTCATCCGCGAATACTAGTTCTGCAATTTTTGTTATCTCATTTTCCAGTATCCAATTTGTATCATTTTCATTTGTATTTGTATTTGTATTTTATTTAATGCTAACGCCAAAAGGCTTTCATACGTCAGTTTACATATAAAAATACTGGTCAAACACTCCAGTGAGAGAAAACATATATAATAACATTTCACACAAACACTAAAAAAAAAGAGCACGCTCAGTTCTTAGAGGCGACGCGTCCAAATGCACAGATCCATCCGCGGATTTTATATTGGGCAATTTCCGGCTTCATTTAGATATTCGTCCCACGTATAGAAACTTTTATCAATTAGGAACTTTTTTAAGGCTTTTTTTAGCTCTCTATAATTTAGATCACGCATTTGATCAGGCAGCGCATTGTAAAAACGTATGGCATAATAATTCGTGCTGTTTTTCGTACGTACAATTTTGTGACTGCGCGGATAGATGCAATTTTTAGCCCTTGTATCGTGCGAATGCACGTCTCTGTAATAATCATACTGATGAATATGCTTTTTCAGGTAGAGTACACAATCTAATACAAAGAGACATGGCAATGAAAGAACTTTTAACTTTTTAAATGTGGTCTTGCAGTCTTCTTTGTACTGCAGGCCGGCGATCACCCTGACGGCCCTTCTCTGTAGGTTAAATATTCTGTGCCTACTTGTGGAGTGGCCCCATGCTAGCAGGCAATAGGTTATGAGTGACTGACATGTCGCAAAGTAGCAAGCGAGTAGGGTCTTTTCAGATACCGAATTTGCCATGTTTCTTAGAAGGTATATATTGCTGCTTAGTCTGTTTGCAAGTTTATTGCTTTGCGTTCTTCGTCGCCTTATCCAATACAATTGTGAAAAGCAAAGCGCTTAGCACGCATCTTTGTTTTACTCATTTCTTCGTTTTGAATTCTTGTGATTCCTCATTGTTTGTTCTTAATCTCTTTCTCAATTATTTCCATGTTGTGTTGCAGTTCTTCCTCTGTTTCTGCAATTATTACCAAGTCATCCGTGAATAGTTGTTCTGATATTTATGGTATCCCCATATTTCGGTATCAGATTTTTAGCATTTTCATGTTTTGCTTTGTTTTTTTCATCGCCTTATCCAATACAATTGTTAAAAGCAAAGCGCTTAGCATGAATCCTTGTTTTACTCCTTTCTTCGTTTCGAATTATTTTGATTCCTCATTGTTTGTTCTCACAATATTTCTGTTTTCTCTGTTTTCTCTGTACATGTATTTTATTACATTTATTATCTCCTCCTCTATTCTTCTTTCTGCTAGTTCGTTTCATATGTCCTTTCTTCTTATCCTGTCGAATACCTTTTCAAGATCTACGAAGCACATGTGAATTTCTCGGTTCTTCTTAATTAGTTTCTCGCTTAGTTGTCTGAGTATGAAGATTTGGTCTTGCGTACTTCTCCCTCTCCTGAATCCTCACTGGGTGT
The DNA here is from genome assembly GCA_951805005.1 of Othius punctulatus. Taxonomy (NCBI): domain Eukaryota; kingdom Metazoa; phylum Arthropoda; class Insecta; order Coleoptera; family Staphylinidae; genus Othius; species Othius punctulatus. The sequence continues at coordinate 99,544,459 of OX638139.1, forward strand.
CCACTATTGTTGTTTCTAGTTTATCTCGCATCCTTTATTAGTTTCGCTACCCCCTCTTCTCCAATGTGTTTTCATCGACAAACAGTTACTTACTCTTTCAAAATACGCTACTCATGACTTCCTCCACAGCTACGAGACTAGGTAGCGTAGTAATCTTTGTACGGAGTTTCATAGACCTAATAAATCGAATACGGATGCCGGCTATTATGGAGTAAAACTGTACAATAAGCTTTCTGCTGAAACAAAGAGTCTAACTTTTACTGCTTATGTTAAGGCTATCAAAAAGTTCCTGGCTGCACATGCCTTTTACTCTGTGGACGATTTTCTCAACTGCGGAACTATATTTTAGAATTACAGGGTGGGGCAGAATAACGAGCGATTTTAAAAAGTATGTTAAAAAGCAGATTTTTGTTTTTTTTCCAGTAATATTTCTAATAATTTTTTTTTTCTAGTTAAAGAACATAAAAAAGCATTAATGATTTAATTTTTTGAAAATAACTCCGGAAAGGTGACGTCCGTTTAGGCTTACACATTCTTCCAATTCTTCACCGTGGCAATGCTGTAACGGTAACCTCTCAAAGATACGCCCACATGTTAGAAAACTTGTTTGCACCACAGCTTGCGGAGTACAGAGTTAATGAGGAAACAATTTTTCAAACAGACTGAGCCACCTCCCATTCAGCGAGAGTAAGCATGAATATTATCAATGGGTTATTTCCAAATCATGTGATTTCTCGAAATGGGGACATCACCTGGCCTCCTCGTTTACCGAACCTCACAACGTGCAACTTTTTCTTGCGGGGTTACTTGAAGACTAAAGTATTTCAAGATAACCCACCACTAATAGTTCAAGCCTTGAAAGAACGACTCCGACAGGAAGTGGATCAAATTACGCATGCAATGCTGCGGATCGTAATGAAAATTTCAGATCACGATTGGAAGAATGTGTAAGCCTAAATTCTGCCAGACCCTGTATTTCGATTTTGTGGCTTGATATTGTACAGCCGTGTGAATATTTTTTACGAATTATTGTACATCTGTACGTTGTATGGTCTTTATAAGATGTGCGGTTTTTTAAAATTTTATATGTAGCTTTTAATTATTGCGTATTATTGCATGCGGTAAGATAATGATTTTCATATTTTCTTTTATATTTTTTGTGCGACATTGTTGATGTATCTGAAAATGATTTTTTTTCATGATGTTTCATAATTTTGTACTTTTGACGTCTATTTATTATGACTGCTCTATTGCAACATGGACCTTTTTCAGGTTTTTGTATGTTTGCTTCTTTGCACTGTCACGTACCTGTTTCTATTTTAGATTGTTTTGCCCTATGTAAACATTTGTTTTTGTTTAACATTAATAAATTTGAATTTTAATTTGAATCATCTCCGGGATTATATTGTCTGTTCCTGGTGCTTTCCCGTCTTTTAGTTTTTTATTGCTTCTTGTACTTCTTCTTTTTTCTTTAGTTCAATTTTTTTCTCTTGCCTTTCTTGCAACTTTTCCTTCCATTCTTGTGTTACGTCATCTTTTTCATCCTATTCTTTCAAATATTGTCTCCATCTTTCCATTATCTTGTCGTCATTCGAGATAATTGTTCCATTTTTATCTGTTATGTTCATCATATTGTTTTTTTTTTGTTTGGTTGGTTTAGTGTTAAGTAGAATAGTTTTTGGTTCTGCCCAAATTTTTCATCCATTCTTTCACCAAATTTCTTCCTAGACTTTTGTTTTGCTTCTTTTATTATTGAATTCATTATGTTTCTCTTTTCTTTGTATTTTTCAAAATGTTCCATTTCTTTTATTTCTAGGTACCTCTTCCATTTCTATTTTTGTATTTTATCTCATTTTTGACTTCCTATGTCCACCAGTTTGTCTTTTTCAATTCCCTGTTTCCGATTTTGGTTGTTTCGCAGTTCTCCTTTGCCGCTTCTAGTATAGTTATTTTGAATGTTTCCCGTTATCCTTCTATGTATAGCTTCATTTCGCTTTCTTTGAATTTATTTTGTAGTATCTCTTTGTATTTCTCTTGTATTTGTGTTTGTCTTAATCTGCAGGCTTTTATCTTTTCTTTACCTTTCATCCTCCTCTTGTCTGTTTTTGCATTTTCTTCCAACTTATATCCATTTTTAATAAGTGGTGGTCACTTCCTATTTTACCTTGCCTTGTAACTCTTAAATTCATTATTTTGTTCCAGCTGTTTCTATTAATTAGTTGGTAGTCTATTATCTTTCGTTTCTGCTTAGCTGCACCCTTCTGTATTTGTATATGTTTTTGTGTTTTAATTTTGTATTTGTTATCACAAGGTTGTTTTCAATGCATAATAGTAATTGTTGTTTTTAATTTCTTCTCCTTCTTTTCTCATTATGTCTTCTATTCCGCTATTTTGGCATCCTACTCTTCCGTTTAGATCAGCCATTATCATTATGTGTTATTTTCCTTCATCTACTTCTCTTTGTATGTTTTCAAAGAATGTGTCATGTCTCTTCTTTCTTCTCGCCTTCGTTCGCTACTATCAGTGTTTATGTTTCATCCTCAGATTTCTATGGTCGTTATACTTTTGTTTATATATTTTGCTTTTATTACATGTTTTATCCTTTCCGGTGTTATTATAATTCCTACTCCTCCTTTTGCTCTTTCCCATTCATCTGCTCCTGTCCATATCAACAAGTATCCTCCATATATATATATATATATATATATATATATATATATATATATATTTTCTATTCCATGTCATTTATTTTTTGTTATGGTAATTCCTTGTATTTCCATTTTATGATTTCTCATCTCCTCCATCAGTTCTGATTCTTTTTCCATGTATATTTTCTTTTTTTATTTTATTTTTTCTGTTCTTAGTCTTTTTTCCCTTCCTCGTTTTTTTTATTTTTATTTTGTTATTGCTATTTTGTTCTGGTTTTGTGTTCTTTTCTATAGTATATATTTTATCGTTGTTTTCCATATTCATGTCATGTGTGTTGCCAGTGTTTATCTTCTGTCTTGATTTTTGGTTTCGTTTTTTGGACCCCCTTTTGCACATTCAACTACTTCAATTCTTTTTCTTCTTTTGTTTCATCTGTATTCAGTTCCATTAATTAGTATTTTTCTGTAACCCATTTTTACTACATTTTCTTTGTCTTTTTTCTTCCTTCGCTATGTTTCTAATTTCTTTTTGTACTTTTCTATTTTTCAACGTTAAATCATTTTATATGTATATTCTACTATACTTTATATTGCTCTTTGCTTTCATTATTTGTTATTTTATCTCCCACGTTTCCACTTCTGCAAGTACCATGTCTTGATTTAGGTATTTGTTTATTTTGTAAGCGTTGTTTATTTATATTTCTACTTTTAGTTAAATTTTTAGGAACGCCTTTATCTCTTCTTTTACTAGCCAAATTATGAACACTGCATAATAATGCATGATTAATACATAAGTCGTTACTATTTCATGTTCATGTTTTTTTGCTTTTAATTTTCATGTCGACTTATTATCTCATGAGTATATGGCGGCTGCACACAATTTTGCCGAGCGTGTGCATGAAACAATTATTTAACAGAGACCCAGCAATGTCCGCATTTCCTTCCTCGCCCACACTTTACACGGTGCATAATTAACAAATTAAATTTCGCGACGTTGCGAAACGGTAATACCCCAGAACACAAAAGATGGGCACCTAGCTGGAACGGTGCGCGCCTAAACCACCATAAGAACCACCCAAGACCCCCAACTCCCTAAATTCTTCATATCCGATCAGCAGCAATCACATCATATTTTTTAAGGGTAATAATTATAATAATTAATTGATGTCTCTGGCACAGGTAAGTCTTGCACAGGTCAAATTAAATTACACATGGAATACAATACAAAAAGGTCATACAGGTATTACCTTACGTAAAAAAAAACTATTTAGTAGGATGTGCGGCTTTGTATTTCATCATTGTCCACATCATTAAGTAGCCAGAGGTCAGGCAGCCGATGTTAAGTCGTACACGTCGCGGCCGAAAGTTTCGTGTCTAGATAATCGACCTGGGGGCTGCCGGACGACATCCTCAGGGGTACGAAGCGCGTAAATTTATGGCCGCTGTCATAGCAACAAGATGACCGGATGCAAATCGATCGAAATGATACCGCATAAGAGCTGAGGTGATAATAACGCGTATGAGCAAGGCGGTACATATTGGGTTTACAGCATACTCATACTAGGTTTCCCCTTACAGTACAGGTACAGGAATTTGCAATCTGGGTATTAATCAAAAGGATACTTGCGACATTATACGAGCTAAGGATTCCTTGAAGCAATATCCCATAATTTCCTAATATTGCTGGTCTGCTACCAAAATCCTTCACTGCTTTCCAGTTAAATACAGTTGAAAATAGGGCATCTAAAATAACCGATATTTTCTTTTACCGGTAAAGCGTAAATATTTTAAGGAAACACCGATTACCCGGTAAATTACCGGTACTTGTTTAGTTGATTATTTTTTGACGTTTCTCAAAACCAATGATATATTTCGATTTTTGTCATATTGATACTTCTGGACCAATCCCGTCATTATTATACTGGGAATATTCTCTAGAGATTATTATAGTGGGAATAATCTCGGTAGCTAGGTTCACTCTTGTCAATCAAAATATTTGTCAAATTATTAATTTATCAATCATATTAAAGTGTCATACAAAATGAATAAAAGTCGCTTTAGCTGCGTTTCGCATACTGAAATTGATAAAGAAATACTAGAAAGCAAAAAACGTCAAAAAATAATCTAATCAAATATAACTCGAGAGTTCGATAAATTAGAAAATAATTTGACAGATTATGTCTCAAACTTGTTGCCATTTGGCAATAGTCACTCGAGCCCTTCGGGCTCTCGTGACTATTGCCTGGCAACAAGTTTTCGACAATCTGTCAAATTATTTTCAATTTATTCTCACTCTCTTGTTATATTATTACTGAAAATTTTTAATACTTCATTTTATATTGTTACATCCAAAACTGTTTGGAGTATTGTTTTTTTGGTCTGATTAAATGTTTTTGTAAGATTGGTTGTAACTAGTAGTTTAACAAGATTTGTAGTTTATTTATTAATTCGTTTTAATATATCTTCAAGTTTAAATTTAATAATATTATGACTACCACATAATTTTAATTATACGGTAGTTATTGTAATTTTAATTTATTTGCAGCATCTACTGCTTTAAGCCCGTTATATCAAAGGTCTTTAATTATTCTGGCTGGCTTACATGAATGATGCAGATGCTTGGTCTGTTCTGCTTGTTTTCGTATGTATGCAAGACACTATGTAAATATACGTATCAGTGCTCTGTGTTTCCTCATCAGTTACGTTAAATTGGATGCTATCGTCATTCAATAGTTTTGTATTACAAATAACTATTGTTTCCGAAAAAAAAAAATTGTATGGTACAAGTTTGTAAAGTAGTGCCTTTTTGCACTCGCGTATTTTATTGCACTTGCAGCGCCTCGTTTAACAAAATTCATTCAAATAACAGTACTTTACGAGCATGTATCATACAAAGTTTTTTCTCCACACATAAAATTTTATGCAAAATAACATGCGATTCAAATAGTCTTTCATCAAAGCGTGCCATGAAAAACAATAATTTTCTGCTGAGACAAATGTCTCATCTCGTCAAAATCTTTAATATTCATAATCATATCATTAATCATATTCTTTAATGCCGTCCACTACGGTTGGAGGTGGATTAAATATTTCTAACAAAAATTATGTTTTGTGTTTTGCTGTAGTGCCTTTTTGCACTCGAGTTTTTATTGAACTTGATACTTTACTAAGAATATTAATCATATTCTTTAATGCCGTCCACTACGATTGGAGGTGGATTAAATATTTCTAAAAAAAATATGTTTTTTGTGTCATAAAAATTTATATATTTTTGCAGATTTGTCGCCTATTTGCAAACATGTTCTCGCAATAGTATTTTTATTAAAAATCTGAACATTTGAATTTGATATTTTGATTGATATTTCAGAAATTTTCAATATCCGTAAATATTTTTGCCAATCTCAGACACTTTTATACAATGTTGTATACTTTATGAAAACTCATCACATTTTAATAAAAAATGCTGAAAGTTTAGCTGTAAGTTTTACACTTGTATGTATGTATTTTCAAATTTTATCTATACACTTTCCTTTTTTATGTTTAACATGTAATTTGTCGGTCTTCTAACAATATTTGTAATACAAAATTATACATTTGCCTCATTAAATATGGTTATCTTTATATCGAAGAGGCCGAAACTGGTACCAAATAAACAAAGAATTTTTGATATTATATGTTTCAAAACACAACTTGATAGTGCTTAACCATCAGATTTTATACATTTGCTACATCGTTTGAATTTTTTTTGTTCTTTAAAAATGTTCCATTTTGATGAATTGTTTTTTTGGAGAATTTGCTTTCTAAACCTTGTGTTCTAAGAACTCTTTGAATATCATTAACGATAACGAGCTCATCTCTTTTCATTTTTTTTTTGTTTTAACAAAAGCATACAGCTTTACACAGCTATAGAGTGTTTAAATTTCAACTTAAAATTGTAGTTTTGCAGTTTTTACTGGATTTCTCTTCAATAGTTAAAAACAACCTTTTTTTTTGTTTTTGTTTAATTTAAAATATTTCACCAGTAAAAACAATATTATAGCCTAGTATTACTTGTATTTAAATTAAGAAAGGGTGTTATAATCCTTCTATCATTAAATAATACGACTAGTATTGTACGAATTGTGTTAATAACATATTTGAATTTTTCTCAAAAAAAGTGCCAATATAATGTCAAAAGATCATTTCAATATAAATTCGACTAAACGAGCTAAAGCGTAAAATTTAAATTGCTGTATTTTGGTTTTTCGACAGTGACAGGCGAATAATCAAATTTTTGAAACTTTATATTTTCCCTGCTAAGTATTTCTTGACCTGAACATTATTTTGTCTAATTCAATCAACTTTCCATCTCTTCCCTATAACATATAATAAGCTGGTATGAACGGTGTACAATTCGAAATCAAACTATATATCGATATTATGTTCACCATTTAAGGTTAGTTTCTAGAAAACAAATTCTTCAAAAGTTATTTTTTCTTTCGAAACATAAGTCTTTGAAAATATATTCTTTGGTAATAGATTTTTGTTTATATATTTCTTCTTTTTATATTATTCATCTTTATCTTCATTTTTATATTATTATAACATGTTTTCACATAAAATGACTCAATGATAATACAATGTACTCGTATGTATGTACACTCAGATGCAAAAAAACAGGGTCATTCGGTTATTGTTTGCAAAAGGGCCATTTTTTCTTTAAAATTTGATGTTGGTATAGTCCTTAGAATAATTTTTAAAATGTTATTTTCTCTTATTAAATAAACTGATAAGTATCATATGTTGTTTTTTTCTACATCCTGATTTTCTCTTTGATTGTAAAACACTAAAACTTTCATTCTAAGGACCACACAAACATTAAAATTTAAAAAAAAGAGTTTTTTGCAAACAACGACCCAATCACCCGGTTTTTTTGCATCTGAGTGTATAAAACAATTTAAAATGTCATTGATTTCTACAGGATTTACGGGACTAGGTTTCCGGAACTAAGTTCTAGTCTGAAACAATAAGTTTTATTTGATCAAGTATATCATTTAGAAAAAAAAATTCTTACAAAAGTTGTTTTTTTTTAAATACCTATCCAACGATAAGACACATTACGCTATTTTTTTCCAAAACTCTAAGTCAAATTACCGAGATAAAGGCCTGGGATTTTTGGTCTGAAACACTCTTTATAATATTAATTGTATTGTGATACAAGTGCATAAGGGAGCCTTTCAAGCAGTCTCGCTGAGTTTAAGAGCACGATCGAAGCGGAGTGCTTTTAACGACGCAGTGCTTGAAAGGTCCGTATGCACGTGTATCATATACTATTTTGTGATACAAGTGCATAAGAGAGCCTTTGAAGCAGCCTCGCCGGGTCTAAGAGAACCATCGAAGCGGAGTACTTTTTAGGGCGCAGTGCTTGAAAGACCCGTATGCACGTGTATCATATACTGTTTTGTGATACAAGTGCATAAGAGAGGCTTTCAGCAGTCTCGCCGGATATAAAAGCACGATAGAAGCGAAGTACTTTTAATGGCGCAGTGCTTGAAAGGCCCGTATGTACGTGTATCATATGCTGCTTTTTTGATATACCACAAAATGGAAATAATGAGAAAATAAAGACTATTCAGATTTATTTTATAAGGTAGTAACACGTATATGTCATTTTTAATCGTTAACATGGAGGGGGTTAGCATTTGTTGAATCAATGTCATTTGACATTTGACATTTTGACAATGTTGATGGGTGTTCAAATACAAAATAATAAAGAGTGTAAAGCTTCTGGTTAATGGTTTTCGGAGTTTCAGGAAAAGTTAATGGACGTTTCATAAAGGGTGTTTTTTTAGACGTGTGGTTTTCGAGAAGAAATAAAACGCATGTAATTTAATGTTATGGCCAAGAATTTAGCTTTATTTGAAAGATAAGGGTTTGCCATTATGTTTTAAAAATGATTTCGGGTAAGTGGGCGCCACGGCTGGCTCGAAGAAATTCCAGCCGAGAGACCCAATTTCCGACCACTTTTTGCAGCAATTGGGGCCGTATGTCAGCAATAACGCGCCGAATATTTTCTTCCAAGGCGTCAATCGTCTTGGGCTTATCTGCGTACACAAGCGATTTCACATAACCCCACAAGAAATAGTCCAGTGGTGTTAAATCGCACGATCTTGGAGGCCACGCCACAGGTCCACGACGCGAGATAATGCGCTCACCAAAAGTTTGTTGCAATAAAGTGATTGTTGCGTTGGCTGTATGGCATGTAGCACCGTCTTGTTGGAACCATAGGTCGTCCACATCAATATCCTCCAATTCAGGCACGAAAAAGTCATTAATCATGGCTCTATAGCGTTCCCCATTAACTGAAACATTATGGCCGGCTTCATTTTGAAAGAAATATGGACCAATGATTCCCTCTGCCCACAGAGCACACCAAACAGTGACTTTTTGAGGATGTAACGGCGTCTCAACAATAGCTTGTGGATTATCTCTACTCCAGAAGCGACAATTTTGCTTATTGACATACCCATTTAACCAAAAGTGAGCTTCATCGCTGAACAAAATTTTCTTGTGAAAATCAGGATCGGTGGCCATCTCGTTTTGGGCCCATTCACCGAACGTGCGACGCGCTTGATGGTCGTTTGGCATCAATTCTTGCACGAGTTGGATTTTGTAAGCAAGCAAACCAAGATCCTTCCTCAAAATCTTTCATAAAGTTAATGGGCACAGCTCCAATTGTTGCGCGCGATGGCGAATGGACTCATTCGGGTCTTCTTCAATACTCTGCTCCACTGCAGCAATAGCGTCTTCGGTGCGCAGTGTACGGCGTCTCTGAGGATGCGCATTATCCACTAGAGTAAACGTGGTGCGAAACCGATCCATGGTTGCTCGAATTACCGACTCTGCAGGGCGATTATGTCGACCGAATATTGGACGCAGCGCGCGATGCGTCGCGCGAACCGAACCATTATTTTGGTAATAAATTTGCACGATTTGCAAACGTTGTTCAGTAGTAAGTCTATTCATTATGAAATGGCAAACCAAACAGAGCATAAATCATGTGACAGCTGTCAAAAAGACAATCTCGGAAAAAAGTAAAGCCATCTTGAAAACCACATGTCTAAAAAAAACACCCTTTATTTATTTAAATAAAACTAGTACTGCCTAACGTTTATTGTCAGTCAAAGTTACGCCGAAAGACGGATTTTTGCAAGCTTATTAGTTCAATAACTAAAGATTGAGACGCACGTCTGATAAAAAAAATGAAACACAGATAGTTATTGTTGTATCAAGAACGCGAAATGCCACTTTTGCGTTCAAAAATGGAAGTTATTTTGCCGAGGGTTGCAGAGGAAAAATATCAATTCGAGAACGCAAAAGCATTTCGCATTCGAGATACAAACAATTTTTTTTTCGAAAACTGCAGAAAGCTGCAATACAACAAGACAATTTTGTTATGCACAACAATTCATTTATATTTGAAAATGTTTGAAGCGTAAATATTGAGTATGGTCGCGGAAACATATATAGAAGATTCTATACAAAATAAAATTTCAATTGCAAATAAATTGTTACCATATTCAGCAAACCCTACGGAAGTAGTCAATAATACAACTTATACAGTAAACTTGAACATTTACAGTATTGAACACCCAGAACTGAATGCTACGATAACCAACAGCATTGGATCTGGTAAAAATTTGACTCAATGCAATATCGGCATTTTCAATTTACGTGCAGTAGGTACAATAATAGTTTTCGTATGGTGTGTATTTATAGTAATAAAAGTAATAAAATTATAAATGTAAGTTGAATAATTGACAAATTATTTTGACATTTGTTTTATGTTTTAGAACGAAAAAGGCTTTTACGTTCTAGAACATAAATGTACTTTGCAGCTAGGTAACAAAAAAGACTCACTTTGTCAACTGAAAATTCAACGTAAATATCAACTTTTGATGACAGTTATCGAAAAAGAATATTTGGAATTTGTATATTATCAAATGGTTTGAATGAACCTAACGACAAATGTATGGTATGAAAATGAAATAAAATGAATTTTGATTTTTTTTTACTTATAAATCTACTATGTAATATTAGGAGTAACTCTTACTAAGTAATCATACAGGGTGGTCACTTTTACGACGCCCAAAATTAGGTTGTATTAAACGAATATATCTACAGAGTTGGTCAAATGGGATACAAGTTTCTCATTTTTGTGCCTTTCAATATACAGAAACGAAATGCGGGATATCTTGCACAGTTCCTGAAATATCGCAAAATATCGAAATTATCGAAAAACTGAAAAAGTGCACTTTTCATTTCATTTACAATTCACCATAAATTCTAGATGTGACTGTCGCATTTATGCAGTTTCTTGCATAGAGATTGTACATATCAATTATTTCGTGTTGAGGATAATATCTTGCCATTTTTAGAATCAAGGACATTATTCCCTTTTTTGCACTTTATACACAATGAAGTTACTCAGAAGTTATTGTCTTTGTATGAAGAAATGTCAAAATGGTAATCTGTTTTTCCATAGCAACTTGATAATAAATAAAATAAAGGTATTCCAGTAATGGTTAACTACTGATTTTTGCAATTTAATTTCAACTTAATTGAATACACATTTCCAAACGCACCTATGTATACTGTATAGGTGTTAAAATGTATTCTATGTAGAGGTAAATGTATGTATATTGCTTGCATTTGCTGTGTGCAAAGCTAACGCAAGCCATATATGCACAGTATGATCTTCTCTAGACGTAGACGTCTCATAAGCTTTCTCGAGATTGCTTCAGCAATTCAGCTGCACACTTACAGGCAAAATTCGCTATGCCGCTGCTCGGTGTGTTCATAATACATATTTGTTTTGTGCAAAAATACAAGTTCACTAATAAATTAATAAGAACTACGTGGTCATCGTATCACAGAATCTGTCATAGACTGAAAATATATTAAAAAAAAACATGAGTAGTCTCATTTGTTATTCAAATATGAAAATATTTACTGTTCGCAGTAAAAAGCAAACATTTAATTGATTCTGACATTGTAATAATATGTACAAATTGGTCTATTTTGTATTCTTTGTAAAAAAGGCATAAAATGTCAGAAAAAAACATCAGAGTTTGAACTTTTTTTTTTCATTTTGTAATATAAACTTTCTGATGCATTGTATAATTTATTATAATAATTTAAATTATTACTTAATTTATTTATTATTATAATTTAATATAATTGTATCAAAAAAAACGTTAATAGTTACGTGCTCCTTATGTGACTGCATCACATTCAAATGTAAGATGCAAATATGACAAAATAGCATTTGATATTTGAATGTGGTGCTGTCAATTAACGTACATATTACAAAAACAACGTTATTTGACACGCAATACGCTCCATTGACACTGACATTAATATAAGATTCAATTCTCTATATAGTTCCTATTTAATACCCACAAGTAAATCAAACCAAACTATTTCGGAAAGCATTGTATGTCTAAATTATAACTGAGAAGATGTTTTCTATAATTTCTATCTGATGGGTATGTGCACTTGCGTGTGTGTGTATTATTTTCGAAAAGTTGCAAAAATCTAATTACCTGCAATTGGTAATTAAACTGCAAAACCTTTTACACTAAACTCGTAAATTAAACTAAAAATAATTAGTTTCCCAAAGCTTTATTCTGTTTACAAACAGTTTGTAATCTCCATTTACTACTAGGACTGGTCTGCGTTACATTCTAAAAGCCATGAAATAACAAATTTTCACGACCAAGCGGAAACGACGTCCCATCGGTAAATTCCGGTTAGCGGCATCACTAAATCCACCTTTATTCCCGGATTCAATTTTTAACGCGAGTCCATAATGGCCGGGCAAGTTTGCTCTTCCGGCTTTATAGCGTTATTGGCGATCAAATTAGGGACGACAATAATGCAATAAATATACCTCCCGGCGATTGTTGATAAACTTTTTCAATCTCCGACTTAAACAAAGGACTTGCGGGCGCGCCTTTGCCGGTTCTTCGCGATTTATCTTTCCAATTAAATAAATAATTAAGGGCGCGCCGCATTGTGTGAATCCGCCCCCGCACTGCCCGCGGCAGGGAGCAAATGGAGCGGGGCTAATGTGTAGGCTTTGGTGGACCGTGCGGCCGGTGTTAATTGATACGAGAAGAGTGGGTATTGATTCAGCAAGGGGTTGAGATGAGATGCTCGATCTGCTATATCTGTTCAACATTTGGGTCAGTTGAATAAAAAATACGGTTTGTGGTTAGGGAGAATTAATCCGTGAATATAATATTTAATATGCTACTGGCAGGATTTTTTTATATCTCTCTGATCGAGAATTAAATAGGGGAATTAGTGCACATTTCTGACCAACAACAAAAGTGTTGGAATAATGATGTTTTATAAAATTGTAAAGGCACATCTAATTTTGTCTTCAATTCCGCATATCATAGTGCCTCTGATATAAATATGAATAATTCAGAATTTTATTACGTCCAATTATTTCACCATTCGTGTTTGTTAGGAATATAAACGGAATGATAAAGCATAGGCTTTATACCTATACAATTGTGTTCTTTGGACTTTCAGTAAAATGAGTTAAATAATTTTCTAATATGTTTACTTTAATTAAAGTAAATTTAACTTCAAAATAACTCATTATTATTCAATGCTAAATAACTGGTACGTTTCAATGAAACAAAGTTGTAGACACATAGTTGTGATTCTGATCAGCTAATTATTGGCAATATAAGGTTATATTTCTGTCAAAAAATGATAAATTCATTATATACGATCATCAATATAACTAGTTGGTGACCACTTTATTTTAGAAAATTATCCAAAGGCAAAACATTGATGAATGATTGACAATATCAATGTGTGCTCCTTTGAGGAACCAGGAACACCAAATTATATGATTATATGAAACAACTGAAGAGGATTTATTTTAGAACTTAAAATGCAGCATAAAGGCTAATTTAGAGATTTCTTACGCGACGCAACGCTACGCAGGTGGCAATGCTATCGCTATGGGCATTTTCAACAGCGTTCAATGCGCGTTGTAAATGTCCATAACAATAGCATTGTCACATCGTAGCGTGCATTGACAGAATAATTGCAAATTTATGAGACATAATTATAAAAATTACGGTAACCATAGAAATTTTGGAAGCATTAATAGCAATTTAGACGAAATAATTGCAATTTTGACTGCAGTCTTTCATACTTATGACCGCAACTTTAGAAATATTGTCGGTTACCATTAAATTGAAATAATTGCAATAAATAGCAATTTAGACAAAATATTTGCAATTTTGACTGCAGTCTTTCATACTTATGACAGCAACTTTAGAAATATTGTCGGTTACCATTAAATTGAAATAATTGCAACAAATAGCTATTTAGACGAAATAATTGCAATTTTGACTGCAGTCTTTCATACTTATGACAGCAACGATAGAAATATTGTCGGTTACCATTAAATTGAAATAATTGCAATAAATAGCAATTTAGACATAATAATTGCAATTTTGATTGCAGTCTTTCATACTTATGACAGCAACCATAGAAATATTGTCGGTTACCATTAAATTGAAATAATTGCAATAAATAGCAATTTAGACAAAATAATTGCAATTTTGATTGCAGTCTTTCATACTTATGACAGCAACCATAGAAATATTGTCGGTTACCATTAAATTGAAATAATTGCAGTAAATAGCAATTTAGACAAAATATTTGCAATTTTGATTGCAGTCTTTCATACTTATGACAGCAACCATAGAAATATTGTCGCTTACCATTAAATTGAAATAATTGCAATAAATAGCAATTTAGACAAAATAATTGCAATTTTGACTGCAGTCTTTCATACTTATACCAACCATAGTGATATAACCATAGAAATATTGTCGGTTACCAGTGTCGGTTAAAGTGAAATAATTGAAAATTTGACAGTAATCGATGAAATTTTGATAATGATCAATAACATGTTGACAGTATAATTGAAAATTTGTGAGAAACAATAAAAAAATACAGTAATCAATGACATTTTTACAGTAATTAGTGTAATTTATACATAATAATTGGAATTTAGAAGGCAATCTTGGAAACCTTTACAGCAATCACAAAAAAACCTTTAAGTTCCATAACGTTTTATTTCGTCCATAACGATAGCATTGTCACATCGTAGTGTTGCGTCAGTAGGGGATATTAGCCGATTCCGGAGCCACCGCCACACCGCCAGCCAGAAGGGGCGTGGCTTGGGGTGTGGGCGTGGCTTGGAGGTGGATGTGGGTGTGGGGTTGTTATGGCAACGGCCAATGGGAGTGAAGGAGGGGTGATACAGCCAATGGGAGTGAAGGAGGGGTGATGCAGCCAATGGGAGTGCAGTAATAACGGCCAATGGGGTGATAGGACCAATAGGAGTGCAGTTATAACGGCCAATGGGGTGATAGGACCAATGGGAGTGCAGTAATAACGGCCAATGGGGTGATAGGACGAATGGGAGTGCAGTAATAACGGCCAATGGGGTGATAGGACCAATGGGAGTGCAGTAATAACGGCCAATGGGGTGATAGGACCAATGGGAGTGCAGTAATAACGGCCAATGGGGTGATAGGACCAATGGGAGTGCAGTAATAACGGCCAATGGGGTGATAGGACCAATGGGAGTGCAGTTATAACGACTAATGGACCAATGGGAGTGGAGGTATGGTGGACAATGAAGGGCCAATGAAGGTAGGCAACCAATTGGAGTTATTGGGGGTTGTTACATTTTTTTTTTACCTGTTGTTGGTAACCTGTTGATGTGTGTGGAAGTATTGATTTGTAGCTGGGTGGGGAGGTATTAATTTCACGATTTTGCGGATGTGGGGGAGGAAATAAATGAACTTCCACATATTAGATGGTGTGTGGGGGGTAAATTATTTAACATTATTAAACATTTAACAGTATTTTTGCATTGTTTATTATTATCTGTGCGAGAGTATTGGTTAGTAATTTTTTAGCATACTCTTTATTATTATTATTCATGGGTTACAAATGTGTGTGTATGTATGTACACAAGTAGTATATATAATGCATAAGAAAAAAATGATCTGAGATGAATAAAAGTAATATCATCTACATACATAAATTATAACATCCACTCAACTATACATCGACGCATGGACCTTTTTATGTCTAATTGAATACAGTTAAAATAATCGTATTGTGGGGTGATACATTTTTCCACTGTTAGAAAATGATTCATAGTTGAAACCATACACAGACACAGATACAGATAAACTTTAATTTCAACGACAAATACTAATAGTGCATAGAACTCTCATTACTGCGGAGTTTTATAGAAAAGGATAAGATGTTGTAGGGGGCTTCGCATGTATGTAATTTAATTATATAATCTTACATGACAATATTGATTTTAGTTGTGGAGCTTCATGGGTATAATTTAATTATATATAATCCTACATCACAATATCCAGTTCAAATATAAGGCGAGAGCTGTCTAAATCGGTTTTAAATTTATCTTTAAAAAATACACTAATTTCATGTAGACATTCCATGTTTTCAGAAGAAGTCACACCTTCATCGAATGGTGCAGTGGTGAGACTAATTAATGCCTGATTTTCGTCACAGTTCGGATTTATACTGAGAGCATAATACAAACACTGATTATAGAAATCAAAAAATCGCAGCTGTTCTAATCTGGTGATTCTGAATTCAATAAGTTGGAGCACTTTACACAATACGTTAAATGTTTTAAAGTCAAAAGATATTTTCACTCCCTTCTTTTCAATTTGCGCACAACGAGTTTTAGACGATTTCATAAGTAATATGTCACAGTCATTGAATATATTTATAATGGGTTTGCTGTCTCCATCATCATTTCGAGAACATACGCAACATCTCCGTTTCTTAGAGGTGAAATATTTCAGTATCTCCTCTCTTTTGGTAACAAATTCATTCCATTCAGCATGAATAAAATGTATGTGTGAGTTTTTGGGGCCGGATAATCTCACCGTTGGGTAGAATCCTCTAATCACACTAAACCCAACTGCCACATGAACCGTTCCTTTTTTATTTAGAGAATATCGTGTTTCATTCATAAATTTGCTTTCATTTTGCACACTTTTATCGAAATTGTTCAACACCTCGTCAAGAAAATTAAAATCGCTATCTTTACTAGTAGTAAGGTCAATTAAATCACACTCATGATTTAGGGTCATTTTTGTTTGTTTATTTGTTCATTTAAAGTTTTCACAAAGTTCAGTACAAATTATTCAAATTTTTCCAAATATTTGTATAACAAGTTCACATTTGAAAGAGCACAATGTGTATAATCTAAACAATGGTAGAAACAGCTAGGCTTCGTTATAAACTTTTTCAGCGAAGGTTCTTCTCCAAATGGGTATTCTTGAACGAGACATCCTAAATATTTCTTCAGTATATTTGTTTTCACTAATCCCTTTGCGTACACTGTATTGTGTCCTTTCACCAATTCAAGCAAAATCGGGTATAATTGATCCAAGTCAACAAATCCAAAGCTCCACCGTAATCCGTGATAGTTTCTTTCCAGCCACCTGATTTGTTTAAGTTCAGTTTCATCCAGATACATCTCATTAAATGGCGGTTTAAATAATATGTGAGTTGTTTTCGATCCATCAAATGCTGCTAATTCTTTTGGTATGAATTTATTTCCAGCAACATTAAACCCTTGTATGTCAATCACCAACATTTTCACGCCAGCTTGTACACTAAACCACTTATAGGATTATACTCCACAATGCAATCATGAATGATTAGACAGTAGGCAGCGGTTTGCGCCGGAAACTTGGAGCCTCCCTCAAATTCGACTTGCACGTCGACCGTTCCACCAACAACTGTCTCTACTTGATTGGAGCAGTCCACAACAAAGATGGGATTATTTTTATATTGATCAAATGAGAGGAGGGGGTCACTCAGATCTCGGTCATAATAGCTCTTTTGAAATTTGCTGTAATCCGCATGCGCAAGACTATATTTGCCCAAACCAAAGTCATAATCTTGTTTCTCATATGGATAGCATTCCGAATTTAAAAAGACTTTCAAGTTTCGTAGAGTTATGTGATCGAAATTGCTGGCATCCGCAGTTTTTACATTTTTCTTGTTCGTTTGAAACGCCATCAGAACATATCTTGGTTTTTCCAACTGTGTTGCTGTATGTATTGCCCATCTGTCGGCGGTATTTTCACGCAATGATGTCAACTCATTTAAATCCCACTGCCTAAATGCAATTCTTATAGGCCTATCCTTTTTCAGAGAGTTCCAGAGTTTGATTTTGATCTCATCACTCACATTCACATGGGGCACATGCCATTCAACTTTATTTAGAGTAATTTTACCATCCGTTGCACCCTTGTATGCATTTTCATCTGAACGTGATCGTAGTATAATTAGCTCTTGTTTGCAATTTATCATAATCTTCCTATACATTTCGGCGAACCCTAACCATAGTTTTAGTGGAATACTTGCAGTAAATTGTTTGCCCGTTTTAGACCATGTAACAGGTGCCCCGTTTAAATTCCATCCAGAAGTCTCACACGTTTTAGCATCTGCGTTTGTAAGACTAACATAGTTTTTAATCGTAGAAGTTATTCCAACATTTCTAGTTATATCAACTGTTACACCATTTATTTCATATCGTATCTGATCAAAGAGAAACGCGAATGCATTATTAATTAAAACCGAAGGGTTGTCCCCGACTCCTGGCTCAAAACTTCCCTCTAAATAAATAAAGCTCTCACACGGCAGGGTGTAGACGTCCAGTGATAAGATTGGAATGCGAATTTCATCGCTATTGTTGAAGCTGTTGGTGGAGTATGGTTGATATTTGTGAAATTCCTTTTTAGTAATTGTGTTTTGAAATTGCACATCTTCAAACACGTCTAGCACGCTTCCCCCCATGTTTGATCACTTGAAATCCTAGTCTGCGGAGAAACGCCGAGTTTTCACGTGTTAGCTGTTCCGATGTCTGCTGATCAACTGTGACAGAATCCCGGCTAACCCTCCTTTTATTACTATGAGGTGTGATTGATGATAACGATTGGTTAAATGTCAATCCCATTGCTTGAGCTCCAAACTGATTTCTATCGGCTCTTTTTCAAAGTCTATCAACTGTCTGTCTTGATCCACAACTCTCAGTGTGATATTGTTTATCGTCCGAGTGTTCACTGGTAAATAGATTATATTTCGCGGGTGTTCGTTTATAGAGACCCCCGGACCAACCTTCGGAGCAAAATGATGTAAAGTGTGGGTAGCTTCATGGTTGTGAAATGAGCCCGTTGTAATATTACATTCAATTCTTATCAGTTTAACATTGACCAAATCAACCTTGTAATCGGAAATATGTATTTTATTTCTTTCATATTTCTTCTGTTTAAATCCTAGTTCCTTGAATAATGAGTCATCGTTGGTGAAATCTACATCTACTGCAGATTTTAATTCACACCTTGATGAATGAGTGTGTGGCTTTAAATGTATGTCTTCACCGAGTTTAGTCTTTAAAAACGTTTCCAGGTCTTCAATGTTGTAGTATCCATTCGGAATTGCGAGTTTTTCAGCGTCCCCATAGTGATACACTTTATTGAGTAAATTCGGCACTGTGTTAAATGTGTTGAAACTGATGAGTCCCAAGGCGTACTCTTTTCTAGGATCCAGACGTATGGGTGGGCAAAATGATGCGGACAGCACCGATTCTACACCTCTCAGAGTAAACGTTTGCGACATTCTGCTCAAAGCTACTTTATAATCGTTTTATTTATACAAAAATTGCAAACACAAGTGTCCACAGTTATACGTGCCAAAGTTTTGGTATCTTTCATGATTATACAAAATCATAGAGTTTCTGAAATATTGAATCACTTCGACTGGAGGAGGTAAATCTCCAAAACTGTCAAACCATCTCACAATATTGCCTCGCTTTTTATATGCACACCAATGAGTGCCGGGACCTGTCTTGTCATCCAAGTTGACTATTCCGCTCTCATTTTTCCAAGGGTCTCCGGTCGGCAGATCGTTTCGCATATAAATCCCTCGGAAATATGGAATTTTATATTTGATTGCAATTTGTTCTAGGTCTATATTTGTGAGTGCCCTGCGAGGCAAACCCATCATCAGTTTTTTGAAATGTACAATCCCAACCCAGATTTTCTAAATCGTCCAAGGTGCAATCCTTTCCCCACCGAGATCTTCTCCATCTCCTTATCATGCCGGATTGCTTCCTCCAACTGTTTTTTAGCATTTTGCGCCTTGGTCACAGCCGTGGCCACCGAAGCAGATCCCCCTGAAAAAGTACGGCTGTTATAAATGTCATGATTACCATGGAAACAACTAACCGATTAATGCTCCCAACGCAGACAACCCCGCAAATAGCGGAATTAGAAAACCACCTGTTTTCGGAACAGGTATTATCCGCGGAATTCTAACACGTTTCCTTCCTCCGTTTCGTTTTACTGCTCGTCTGCCCGCCTGCAAGGCAATTCTTATCTCCTCGCCAGAACTAGTCCTCGGTTGATTAGCGATCTCCTGTCGGATCGGCGCCAAAACGTTCTTTCTAAACGCGATGCGTTTGGGTAATTTTCCCCCCCTCTTTTTCTTAGAACCCATGCCCAGTTTTCTTTTAAGGCTCATCGCCCCTGAAATACTTAACGATGCAAGTTTTTCACCAAATGTGGCGTCCTTCGACCTAAATATCTTCCAAGCTTCGTCCGATAACTTTTTGTCGGCCAAATGTCTTCTGCTGATATTATCGTCTCTGGAGTACGCAATATCGTGTTCTCTGCAGGCTTGGTCGAGTTTATTGACCCCTAGGTCTCCTCGGGCTAGACGTTTAGCAAGCTTAGTCCCCGGACCGCAAAACTGATACCCTGGCACGTGAAGTTCGAAAGGTAGTTTGTTGATTGCAGTGTTGACGACTCCACGACCCGCATACATTTAACTGCTATAACGTATAAATAGAAGTTCTTATAGACATTTGAAGTAGTCACGATGCGTCTGGTGAAACAAGCTGATAGTTTCATCATTCAAAACTACGATAACGTTACTCTGAATGTGAAAAAGAGTGAATATCATAGACACGGAAAACTGTTACCTACTAATATTCGATGCATAATAACTGGCTCCAGCAATTCGGGGAAGAGCAATCTTCTGCTCGAATTGATTGTAAATCCAAACGGACTGTTTTTTGAGAACGTGTACATTTATTCAAAATCGTTGCATCAACCGAAATACCAATACTTAAAACATCTGTTACACAAAGTTGCAGGCTACTATGAATTTACAGAAACCGACGAAATTATCCCACACACAAAAGTTAAACCCAATTCAGTTTTCATTTTCGACGATGTATCTTGTTCTCCGCAGAGCAGCATTCGGGATTATTTCTCATTTGGAAGGCATCGATCGGTAGATTGTTTTTATCTGTGTCAAACGTACACCCGAATACCTAAACAGTTGGTCCGAGATAATGCGAATTTGATCATTCTGTTCCGCCAAGATGAAACGAATTTGAAACATGCCTACCAAGACCACGTCAACACGGATATGCAATATCAAACGTTTTTGGAATTGTGTGGGAAATGTTGGCAGGATAAGTATGGGTTCATCGTGATAGACAAAGATCGAGATTTAAACGACGGTCGATACAGAAAAGGGTTTGACCATTTTATTTGTATATAGTTGGAAGTGTAATGAGTAGGTAATAGTAGGTGAGAAGATGTCTTCGAATAAACAAGCCTCCGAGATCACACTAAAAAAGGAATTGGTAAAGGCCAGAGATATAATTCGCAAAAAAGTTAAATCGGTGCGGCGTCATCGTGTGGAATCAGAAGACCTGTTACAGAAAGGATTTAAATTTATAGTTGACCCTCTAAAAGCGGTCCGAGAAATAAAGCGAGAAGTTAAGGACGACATAACGGACGAATTAAAAGAGGAAGCAAAGAGCTTCAATTTGGATTGGTCTTTGCCGCATACTTCCCACAGTAAATCATTAATTCCACAAAAAAAAAAAAAGCTGGCTTCCCATGTCGAACCAGAAGACAGCCCACAGTTTCCGCAAAAAAAGCTGATTTCCTATGTCACATCAAACGACAGCCCACAGTTTCCGCAAAAAAAGGTGGTTTCCTATGCTGACCCAGACGACAGATCATACATGTCAGAAATATTCAACGACGATGAAGTTTTCGAAACTCGGCCTGCAGCAGAGGTCGAGGAGAAAACCGAAGAACCAATGTCAGTTGAAGAACGACACGAAACTTCTCTAAATGAGTTGCGTGACATGTACGCAACGTCTGCAGGTAGAAAATCAATAAAGGAAACTTTTAGCAACGCTGGAGTTGGAACATTGGCAAGAAAATATTTCAACCAGCTGTTAACGCAGTCGAGAGGTATTGATTATACGTACGGTGTAATTTGGGACCCGGTATCAAGTAACTGGAAAATTGGCATTAAGACGATTGATATTATTGAAAATGATATATTAATAGACAACATTAAGTTTAAGGGCTCCGAAGGTCTCTTTAATCTGCTCTTTCTGGAAGATCCGGGGGAGTTCAATATGGATGATTTGGAAAATTATAAAAGGATATTACGCATAACAAATGCCCACAAACGTGATTACGGTGCTGGGAATGCGATAAATCGAAACAATGGAGTTAAATACAACAAAGTCATTAGAGTTTTGTTTCCACCGCAAGTGAGGGTGAAGTCTGCTTCTCAAGCTGAAGATCGAACTTTAAGATCTAACAAATACACAACTAAGAGAGGGGGGTCATTATTGAAACGGGTCTCGTTCAAACCCGAATACATATACTGGAACTCTATTAATGAAATCGTACAACGATTAAAGCTATTGTACGCTGCGTATGTCGCCGGCAATAATTCCGTGCACAACGAAATCGTGTCAATCATTGAGGAATTGCGCGAAGCAAAAGTGATCAAATGAGTGTTGACAAGTTTGGGCGATACTCGGGGCGCCGAGTGGTTAGTTTACAATTAGATTCGAGCGGAAACTGGGATGCAAAAGGGAAACGTATACTTAATGTTAGTGGTCCTCTGACCCACACGGATTGTGTTAACCAACAATATTTGCTGGAGGTTATCGACTATTTCCTCAAAAAACCAAAAAGTGTGCCAAAAGGTAAAACTACTACTACTGTGCAACACGACACCTTGGGAGAACAAGTTAGTGGAAAAAAGAGGGTGAAAGTCGACGATGGAAAGACAACAGGTGGTGCAGGAGTTACATAGGCCCGCTCGCAAAAACTTTCCACGTCGCCGAACAATTGTTAAGGGCTTATTCGATCTGTTGCAAGCGGATTTGATTGAAATGATACCGTTTGCTAGAGAAAATCGAGGAAATAAATACATACTCGTTGCGATCGATTGTTTTAGTAAATTTCTCTGGGCCGAGCCGTTAAAATCTAAAAATGCTGCGGACGTTACCGCAGCCATGTCCCACATAATTGTGAAAATATCTTCCCCCATAACAAATTTACAAACCGACTTGGGACTAGAATTTTACAATAAAAAAATCATTGCGTTATGTGAGAAATACAACATAAATTTCTATTCAACGTATTCTACCACTAAAGCTAGCATGGCAGAACGAGTGATTAGAACATTGAAAAAAATGCTGTATCAAGAGTTTTCTTTACGCGGAAAAAATCGATGGGTTGATATTTTGGGGGAACTGTTAAGAAAGTATAATAACACAGTTCACAGAACGACTGGACTAAAACCAATTGATGTTACAAGGGATAATGAATCATCTCTATTGAAAACTGTTTATTCGCACCGTAAAATCGCGAAAAGTGGACGTTACAAGCGAGGAGATTATGTGAGGATCAGCAAATTCAAAAATATTTTTGCAAAGTCTTACAAAGAAAATTGGACAACGGAAATTTTTAAAATAATCAAGGTGCAAGTGACAAATCCAGTTACTTACCTCTTGGAAGATTCGATGGGGCAGCCAATAAAAGGCGCTTTTTATGAACAAGAGATACAGCGAGTGATATATCCGGACGTTTTCTTAATTGAGAAGATTTTACGAAGGAAAGGGAATAAGATTTACGTTCACTGGAAGGGGTTGGACAACTCCCACAACTCTTGGATCAACTCCAAGGATATAGTTTGAATGTACACACACGCAGAAATATACATTAATAAAGAAATTTTAACTAATTAAGTCTTTGTTTATTTGTTACTTTAACCTATTCATTTTATTTATTCTGTAATTAAGTTATCACAATAAGCGGTTTTGCATTTATTCATAAGCGGCTTAGCATTTCTATGTATTCTTGAATGTGTCCAGTTACACCAAAGACAAAGCATTTACATTTTCCGCATATATTGCCGAGTTACATATTATACACGCCAAAGAATCATTTAATACAGAACACCTACATATACATTCTCAGACGTAATCCGTATTAAATTACAACAAGGGTGAATTACAATGCGAATGCGCTATACCTGTGCATGCAGTCGGATCGAATTGATTTTTTAATTGAAAGTGTGGTGGGGTAAATTACGCGCCGATTTCATCATGCAAGTAGAAACATTTCTCAATGTGTCTCTTACGTTCAGCACAGGCAGCTTAGTATTCAATCCTATCTACATCTATATATTAACACCATGTTTAACTGTTCAATCTGTGTGAGATCATTCACGAGAGCGGACGCAATGAAGAGGCATTCAGTTCACTGTTCCGGTTCCGGGGTTTTTCACAATTGTAGAATTTGCGGGGGGTCGTTCACTCGCAAGGATATTGTGAAGTTGCATCTCAAACGTAAACATGCCAGTCCTTGTCAGTGTGAAGTGTGTGGCAATGTTTTCGCTAACGGGGAATCCTTCAGCGCCCACACACATGACGCCCAACCACCGCAGAAACGAGCAAAAACAATTGTGGAAAAAAAACAGTACAGATGCCAAGCATGCTGCGAAGATTTCGATACGCCTGCAAAGTATGCAGGTCACAAGAAATCTCAGCAGCACTTGTTGAAAACATGTGTGCCGCTCGAAGATGGTGTTGCTGAAGTAGATTCATCCTTTCGGCATAGGGTGGTCACCTATCGCCTCACTCCCCCAGCCGACAATGTTACCGATATCGCAGTGTTTTTAGATGGAGTGACAGAGAAAACATGCCGATTAGTGAAGGACGTTATTGATAATCGGCATGGAAGTGTAAAGATGAATGTTGAACTATTTGCGTTGTATGTGAAACCGTCGGGGAGCAGTGACGAAGTTATTCCTGAGCTAAAATCTTTTAACACGCGATATCAAATAGTTACACCAAACATCGATCTGAGGGAGGTGTTTGAGAGGATGAGCAACACCGTCAAGGTGAAGAGCGAGGAATTTCAAGTAAGTACAGTTCACGTTTATCTGGCTCATGTGTAATTTGTTGTTGTTTCATTCAATTTTTAGGAGAGGGATAGCGGTTGGGCCCTTACAGCAATTTCGCACCTACACCTCAACATCAATAAATATACACCAGTCACCGGATCATCGTTCATAGATTTGCCAGACAGCATTAAACGCAAGAAGGCCTGCATTAACATTCAGAATGCTGACAATGCTTGTTTGGCCTGGTCGATTGTAGCGGCGCTCCATCCAGCTTCAAAAAGCTCTTCAAGGACCTCATCATACCCCCACTACACCACTGCACTTAATTTAGACGGTATTGATTTCCCCATGAAAATAGATCACATTAACAAAATTGAAAAGTTGAATAATTTAAGTGTAAATGTTTATGGTTTAGATTATAATGTAGTTAGCAAAAATTATGATGTGGTAGGGCCAATTTATTTAACCACTCTCAAACGCGATATTCACATTAATTTATTATTTTTGGAGGAAGGGATTAGGGGGCACTATGTCTTAATAAAAAATTTATCACGCCTCATTTCACATCAGGTTAGCAAGCACCAGAAAAAAATTAATCTGTGCGATGGATGTTTGACATATTTTCCATCGCAGCAATCTCTCGATCGTCACGCGGAAAAAGATTGCAATCACGTATATACAATAATGCCCACGACAGATTTGAAGAAAAATAGAAACGGTGAAATGATGCCTGGAAATTCATTAAAATTCATTAACTTCGATCGGAAAATGAGAGTACCTTTTGTTGTATATGCTGATTTTGAATCAATTCTGATGCCAATTCATACATGTTCACCGGACCCAAGTTCTTCATACACACATAAAACTCATGTTCATTGTCCTTACAGTTTTTCCTATTTTATTGTTTGCTCGTATAACGATGCATTAAATAAATATGTTACTTACACCGGATTGGATTGCCCAAAAGTATTTATAGAAAAACTCACCGCAGATTTGCAGCTGATTTACACTGATCACCTTAAACCGATCGTACCCATGTCAAAATTATCACCGGGTGAGCAATATTTATTTGATACGGCGTCGGAATGTCATATTTGTTCGGGTCATTTAGATGCGGGTGACAAAGTTGCTGACCACAACCATCTGACTGGTATTTTTACTGGAGCAGCTCACTCCAATTGCAATTTAAATTATAAGCTTCCTAAGCATGTACCAGTTTTTTTTCATAATTTAGATTACGATTGTCACCTATTTATAAAAGAGTTTGGTAACACTGAAGATAAAATTGATCTTATCGCTGCTAATAAAGAAAAGTATATTTCATTTACCAAACACATTAAAGTTGATAGTTTTATTCATAAGAAAACAAACCTCAGTCAGAACGTGTACTTAAAGATTCGGTTTTTAGATTCATTCCGGTTCATGGCATCATCTCTAGAAAAATTAGCTGCAAATCTCACCCCCAATCAGCTAGTGTATGTTAGAAATTATTTCCCCTCAGACGACCAGTTTAAATTGGTAACAAAGAAGGGAATTTTCCCCTATCAATACATGGACTCGTTTGCACGTTTAGATGAAACAAAATTACCCCCCCAAAAATTGTTTTTTAATAATTTAACCAATACGGATATTACTTCAAAGGACTATGAACATGCACAAAAAGTATGGGAAATTTTCGATTGTAAAACTCTCGGTGATTATTCTAATTTATATCTGAAAAGCGATGTGCTACTTTTGAGCGATATATTCGAAAATTTCCGCAATGTATGTATGAAGATATACGAATTAGATCCCTGTCAGTATTACACCTGCCCCTCAATAACTTGGGATGCAATGTTAAAATATACAAAAATTGAGCTTGAACTATTGACCGATCTTGATATGCACCAGTTCATTAGACACGGCATACGAGGGGGCATTAGCCAATGTTCACTCAGGCGGGTAGTGGCCAATAATAAATTTATGTCTAAAGATCCAAATTATATGTATGATGCTAAGAAACCCACTTCTTATTTGATGTATTGGGATGCAAACAATCTGTATGGATGGGCAATGTCGCAATATTTACCAACTGGAGAGTTTAGATGGTCGACCGATACCAATTTCGATGTTATGTCAATCCCTGATGATTCAACTACCGGGTATATCTTTGAAGTTGATGTGGAGTATCCGCAGAGTCTCCAGCACAAACACAACGATTTACCTTTTCTCGTCGAACACATTACTCCACCGGGTTCGAAATTTAAAGATGCAAAATTAATTCCAAATTTTATGAACAAATCAAATTATGTAATTCACTATCGAAATTTAAAGCAGGCCATCCGCAACGGTTTAATTGTCAGTAAAATTCATCGAGTTTTAGAGTTTGCGCAATCTGCCTGGTTGAAAAAGTATATTGATTTAAATACCACACTGAGACAGGCAGCAAGCAATGCATTTGAGAAAGATTTTTTTAAGCTGATGAATAATGCTATTTTCGGTAAAACTATTGAAAATGTGGATAAGCGAGTTGACGTAAAATTGTTGAATCATTGGGATGACATAGGAAAACGTCGGGGCGTCCGAAGTCTAATTGCGAAACCAAATTTTAATTGTATTTCCATTTTCACTGAGTCATTAGCCGCCGTACAGTTAGACAGGTTGAAAGTATTGTATGATAAGCCCATCTATATAGGTTTCACTGTTTTGGAAGTTTCAAAAATATTAATGTATGATTTTTATTATGATTTCATCAAGGAACGGTATGGTGATAATGCCAATCTTTGTTATATGGATACAGATAGTTTTATTTTGAATTTGCATACGGAAAACATATATGAAGACATGAAACAAAATTACAAAAAATTTGACACATCAAATTATATCCTTGCTAACCCTTATGGCATAGTTCCACAAAATAAAGGCGTGCTGGGTTTATTTAAAGATGAAAATGAGGGCAAAATTATGAATGAGTTTATTGGTTTACGTTCAAAAATGTATGGGCTCTGTGTTGATAATGTGTGGATAAAAAAAAATTAAAGGTTTGCGGAAAGATGTTACTAAAAATAACGTATCAGGGGACAATTTTATTTCTTGTGTTTCTTCTAAGGAATTATTTTATAGAACACAAAACTTATTTAAATCAATTAAGCACACAATATTCACACAGACGCAAAATAAATTGGCTCTATCACCATTTGATGATAAGAGATTTATATGTAGTGATGGTATTCACACTTTAGCCTGGGGGCATAATGATATAGTCTAGTAATTATCTTAATTGTTATATTTTATATGTATGTAAAATTTGTATTGTTTTATATGTAGGTATATGATTTTTTTAAATGAATAATTTATGTATGTCGATGATATTACTTTTATTCATCTCAGATCATTTTTTCTTATGCATTATATACTACTTGTGTACATACATACACATTTATAACCCATGAATAATAATAATAAAGAGTATGCTAAAAAATAAATAACCAATACTCTCGCACAGATAATAATAAACAATGCAAAAATACTGTTTTATAATTTACCCCCCACACACCATCTAATATGTGGAAGTTCATTTATTTCCTCCCCCACATCCGCAAAATCGTGAAATTAATACCTCCCCACCCAGCTACAAATCAATACTTCCACACACATCAACAGGTTACCAACAACAGGTAAAAAAAAAATGTAACAACCCCCAATAACTCCAATTGGTTGCCTACCTTCATTGGCCCTTCATTGTCCACCATACCTCCACTCCCATTGGTCCATTAGTCGTTATAACTGCACTCCCATTGGTCCTATCACCCCATTGGCCGTTATTACTGCACTCCCATTGGTCCTATCACCCCATTGGCCGTTATTACTGCACTTCCATTGGTCCTATCACCCCATTGGCCGTTATTACTGCACTCCCATTGGTCCTATCACCCCATTGGCCGTTATAACTGCACTCCCATTCGTCCTATCACCCCATTGGCCGTTATTACTGCACTCCCATTGGTCCTATCACCCCATTGGCCGTTATAACTGCACTCCTATTGGTCCTATCACCCCATTGGCCGTTATTACTGCACTCCCATTGGCTGCATCACCCCTCCTTCACTCCCATTGGCTGTATCAC
The DNA here is from genome assembly GCA_951805005.1 of Othius punctulatus. Classification (NCBI taxonomy): domain Eukaryota; kingdom Metazoa; phylum Arthropoda; class Insecta; order Coleoptera; family Staphylinidae; genus Othius; species Othius punctulatus. The sequence continues at coordinate 99,573,589 of OX638139.1, forward strand.
CCCTCCTTCACTCCCATTGGCCGTTGCCATAACAACCCCACACCCACATCCACCTCCAAGCCACGCCCACACCCCAAGCCACGCCCCTTCTGGCTGGCGGTGTGGCGGTGGCTCCGGAATCGGCTAATATCCCCTACTTGCGTCCAGTAAGAAATTTATGAATCAGCCTTGAAATGAACCAGTAAATGAAAAAGGGCACAACCAATGTCAAGTAATTTAGAGAAACTAGAAGATGTAAACGTCTTACAATAAAAATACTGTTTAGATAATGTTAAAATGTCAATCAGCAAACAGAGACAAATATATGTTAAGACAATCATAAACGTTAAGATGTGTAAATTTATTTTATTTGGGCATCTAGTAAATAATAATCTTTATTAATGTTACCAACAGGTTTACACAAGTCATGAAAAAAGAGGTATACAGTAAAACGTATAAATAATTGACTATCATAACATATGTGTATAGGTAGATTTAACAATAAATGGTAGTATACATAAGTTACATAAAATCTATATTAAAAATATTAATTGTGAGTACAAATAAATGTTGACAAATCAGAAAATTGTATAAGATATTGGAAACAGCGATAAAAGATGAACACATATCACACATAATTGAAAAATACAAAGATATATATTGAATTTTATAGTTTTAATTTTTTTACAGTTATAGGCACTATATAAAGTGAAAGATACCAAACCAAACTGCCAAATTAAGCACTTGGAAGCCTTTATCAAAGAATATCGTAAATAAACCAGAAAAAGCTTAAAGGGCAATGGACTGATAAATGTTACTCACCATAGATGCAAGACAGAATTAGATATTAGAAATTAAAAGAAATTAATTAATTGTATGGAAACCGCATCAATAAAATTAGGATTGCTTGATTATGATCACACAATGGACAGATACGATGTACACTAATTAAAATTACTAAATATAACCATAAACACTATAGACAAGAACAAGAGGAAGACGAAAACCGCAATTGAAATTGAGCACGTATCTGAACATTAAAGTGTTAGAAAATGCAACAAAACAAGGTCTATTTTTTTTAACAAATTTTGCAGAAAAGAAACATTTATGACCAACTAAAAAATATATTTAGAAAATTCCAGAAAACTTTTTGGGAATTTATATCGTCATATACAGGGTGAGACAATAGGACAGGCAGGCTCGATTACAGCTACACCATTAATGATTTCGAATTGAATCAATATATACTGCAAACGGGACACAAGTTCAGTTTGTAAATTTATTTTGTCATATACAGGGTGTTCCATTTTCGCTTTTACCATTCAGAAGTCAAAAAAGGGCAAATTCAAATATGTAAAATTATACAGGGGTGCCATTAAAAGAAAACTAGATCCAAGGCTGCCCTGCAGAACTAGAACACCCTGTATATGGCAAAATAATTTTACAAACTGCACTTTGGCCTCTAGTTTGCAGTGCCGTTTGGTTTATTTCGATATTATTAACGGTGTAGGTGTAATCGAGCCTGCCCGGCCTATAGGCTCACCATGTATGTTTGACCAACTATAAATAATTTTAAGAAAATTCTAAAAAACTTTTTGGGTATTTACATCATCTTTATAATCTCTACAAATTTCTGATTAAATATCTTTAATAGTATTGAAAATAACATATTTCAAAGTATATGGAAAATATACTAGAATGTCTTTAATAAAATTTAGAAAAAAATTGTTAAGTCTACTGAAATTTTCGTGTTAGACCCGGAAATATATATAAAAAAATTCAAATGTGTACATATGACGTGTACACATTTTCAAGGTATTAAGATGTTCATTCATATCCACATCTAACTGAATTCTTCGGGTTTGCTAGGAAATTTCATAAAATTTCCCAAATATTTCGCAAATTTGTAGGAAATTGTATAAAAAAAATGTAGCTTTTTGTAAATATTTAGATTACATGAAAAACCACACGAAGTGCTAAATGTAACAAACTAGTGCACTGAACTGTAGAAACGTTCGTAGTTTTTAATATTTTCATAAGTATTAGGAAATTCCACAAAAAAATTCCTACTTTTAATATTCTAAATATTGTCGAAAATACAACAAACTGATGATATTTTTTTTCTAATTAATCTGATAAATTAATACTAATATTAATATTCCGAAAATTCTAAATCAAAATTCTAGAAAACTTCTTGGTAGTTTCTATCAACTTTATAATTTCTGTAATTTTTTACGCTAATTTAGTCAATAGTATTAAAAATTCCGTACGTTTCCAGAACATACGAGAATATATTCTCGTATTTGGGGCATCTAGTAAACTGAAAGAGACCAAACCACACTGTCGAATTGAGCATTTGAAAGCCTTTAATAAAGAATATCGTAGATAAATTAGCAAAACCGTATAGGGCCATTGAGTGATAAATGTTACCCATCATAGCTGCAATAAGATGTTAGACATTAAAAGAAACTAATTGATTTTGTTGAAACCGCATCACTAAAATAAGGATTGATTGAACGATACTCGTATGATCACACCATGGGACAGATAATACTAATTGGATACACTAATTGGAATGAGAACATATAACAATAAAGACTATTAACAAGAACAAAACGAAGATGTAAACCGCAATTGAAATTAAGCACGTGTCTGAAATTGTACCACCAAACTGTTCTCAAATAGTTTCACCTCTTTATTCAGGAGGTCGGTCTTACTGATGTAGTAATAGTGGTCGGAAGAAGTCACACTCGTATTTAACTTGTGTTGTGTAGAATCGGCTCTATAAATTGTCACCAATCATGTGAACATATTTATATTAGCTTCGTCTTGAAATTTGACAGACATTTGTTGGTTGTCCAGGATGGCTGAGCTTTTTGATCGGTGGCAAACTTTGAGTGATGATAAATGATATAAAAAAAGTTTTATGATTATAGGTCGGATAAGTTAAAGCAAAATATAGCGAAATAGGCAAAATATTGTTTGAAAAAACAACAAAAATGTTATATCAAGAAAAAAAAAGTAATAATAATAAAAATTATAACAAATTGAAATATGATATGAAATGCCCACAGTTTGCTTTCAAATGGATCCCTATTTTTCTTAAGCCTGAAGACTGCAACAGAAAAACGAATAGTATTGTTGGGGCTGAGCTTTTAGATCGGTGGCAAACTTTGATTATGATAAATGATATAAAAAAAAGTTTTATGATTATAGGTCGGATAAGTTTAAGCAAAATATAGGGAAATAGGCAAAATAATGTTTAAAAAAAAACAACAAAAATGTTATATCACGTACAAAACTGAAATAATTAAAAAAATTATAACAAATTAAAATATCATATAAAATGCCCACAGTTTGCTTTCACATGGATCCCTATTTTTGTTAAGCCTAAAGACTGCAATAGAAAAACGAATCGTATTGTTGGGGCTGAGCTTTTTGATCGGTGTCAAACTTTGATTATGATAATAGATGTAAAAAAAAGTTTTATGATTATAGGTCGGATAAGTTTTAGCAAAATATAGGGAAATAGGCAAAATATTGTTTAAAAAAACCACAAAAATATTATATCAAGTAAAAAAATGTAATAATAAAAAAAATTATAACAAATTGAAACATCATATAAAATGCCCACAGTTTTCCTTTCAAATGGATCCCTATTTTTGTTAAGCCTGAAGACTGCAATAGAAAAACAAATCGTATTGTTGGTTGTCCAGGATGGCTGAGCTTTTTGATCGGTGGCAAACTTTGATTGATGATAAATGATATAAAAAAAAGTTTTATAAATATAGGTCGGATAAGTTTAAGCAAAATATAGGGGAATATGCAAAATATTGTTTAAAAAACAACAAAAATGTGATGGCACGTACAAAAATGTAATAATGAAAAAAAAATATATATTACAAAAAATACCTACAGTTTTCCTTTCAAATGGATCCCTATTTTTGTTAAGCCTGAAGACTGCAATAGAAAAACGAATCGGATTTTTGTTAAAAGAAAACACGTTTTTTTTTTAGAATTAGTGTCATCTATCATCTAACAAATGCAATACTTCAAAATTACACCAACGAGATTTTTAAGAGAGTTCCACAATTAAGAATCCTTTACATGAACCAGATTATTGTTACAACTTAAAATATGTTTAAAAATTTACACGACTTTTGCTTAATACAACACTTAAAAATCAGCACTTTGGTAGTTATAGGGCTAATGTCAAAATTATACGATATATCTCAACACTATCAGTTCCATCAGTAGAATACAAAATATATTTTGTCAAGGGCCAATGTCCATAATATTAATCATGAATTAATTATAATCATAATAATATAGGCGGAAATACCGCAGATCGATAGCTATTAAAATATTGTTACGACTACTTATAATAATAATGTTAAATAATAATAGGGGTTTAGTAATTAAACAACTTTAAATATACATAATTATCTATGTTTGGCAATTTTATGACAACAAAAATGATTTTATCGGAAGATATTTACCATTTCTACATAATAACATGGACATTGGCAATTTTACTTACAAGATATAAACATATAACGTTGTATTTTTTTTGTTCCCTTATACAGGGTGACTGGATTTTCATGGTCCAGCTATATCTGCTGAATTATTTTTTTCACTTTACTATAATTGAATGATAACTCATAGAATACGAGATATGTAACCATGTTCATCACAACCGAGGCGTAATAAGAGGGCGTAATGAATTCATCACGCCCTGGAATGTATTTACATGTAAACAAGTCCATAACAACCGGACGTAATAAGAGGGCACAATGAATTCATTACGCTCTGGAGTGTGTTTTCCAGACCAAGAAAAGAAACGTTAAATGAAATTTTGTATGCACTAATCGATATCTATCTCTCGGATCAAAACCCTCGAGCTGGATGTCATCGTTCTCCGGGCGTAATCATCCTAGTTGTGCCCTTTGTGCATAAATAGCTATAACGGCAAAATATACAGATACAAAGATACAGAAATTTATCAGATTCAACCTGGGTATATTTTCCATAGCCTATCTATTTACTTCAAATAATATCTAACTGTTTTGTTTAATGGGATACCCTATATACTATTATTACAGAATTATTGTTACCGAGACATTGCTTTCTTTATTGTAAATACTTCAATCAAATTCAGACAACAGATAGTAGTCCATTTGCTTGACATCTGCTCTGTCAGTGCCAAATCTTTTAAAATATTCTTTTCTTCTTTAGGTGCCATCTCCGATACGAAGGTCGGCAATCATCAAGGCGATCTTCACTTTTGAGACCGCATTTCTAAATAATTGGTTGCTAGTACAGCCAAACCACTCTCTAAGGTTTTTCATCCATGAGTTTCGTCTCCTTCCTATGGACCTCTTTCCTCTAATTTTCCCCTGCATAATTACTTGTAGTATTTGATATTTTTCTCCTCTCATGATATGTCCTATATATTCCAGTTTTCTTTGCTTAGTTGTCAGAATTACTTCTTTTTCTTTATTCATACGTCTCATCACTTCTACATTCGTTATTTTCTCTACCCACGAGATCCTCAGTATTCTTCGATATATCCATAGCTCGAATGCCTCCAGTCTCTTTATGTCGATTGCTTTCAATGTCCAGGATTCCATTCCGTAGTATAGTATTGATAGTACGTAGCATCTCATCATTCGAATTTTTAGATCGAGGTTTAGATCTCGGCAACTGAAAAGGCTCTTCATTTTAGAAAAGGAGCTTCTTGCCTGTTCGATTCTGATTCGAATTTCTTGGGAGCTATCATTATTTTCATTAATGGTTGTGCCTAGGTATTTGTATTCTCTTACCCTTTCAATAGGCTGGTTCTTTACATATACTCGATGGTTGTCCTGAGTTGTTTTAGTTATTAGCATGTATTTTGTTTTGTTTATGTTCAGTGATAGCCCATATTCTTCACTTTCTGTGACTATTTTATTAATTAGCGTCTGTAGGTCTTCGAGCGTTTCAGCTAAAAGAACCGTATCGTCGGCGTACCTCAGATTATTTATTGACATGCCGTTAATTTTTATGCCTATGTCTTGATCATCGAGTGCTTTATTTACTATGTCCTCTGAGTAGAGATTAAAGAGGGTTGGTGAGAGAATACACCCTTGACGGACACCTGTCTGTATTTCTATTTCTTCGGATGTTGTGTCTGCTACTCTTATTGCTGCCTTCTGGTTGTAGTAGAGGTTTGAGATTATTCTTATGTCTCTAAGGTCTATCTTTCTCTTTATTAGCGTATCTATTAGTTTGTCATGTCTAACTTTGTCAAAGGCTTTGTTATAGTCTATGAAGCAAACGTGTAGGTCTTGATTCATATCTAGGCATCTTTGCGACAGGACATTAAGTGCAAACAGTGCCTCCCTTGTTCCTAGGCCTTTGCGGAATCCAAATTGTGTGTCGCTGATGTCTGCATCTAGTTTCCTGTATATTCTATTATGGATCACCTTCAACAGGATTTTCAGTGTGTGTGCCATTAGGCTAATCGTACGGTAGTCGGAGCAATGCTTGGCACTTTTCTTTTTTGGGAGGGTTATAAAAGTTGATAGCAACCATTCATTTGGTATCACTCCTGTTGTGTATATGGTATTAATTATTTCTACTAGAATATGAATCTGGTCCTCCTCTATCAGTTTAAGAATTTCTGCTGGCAGTTGGTCTGGACCTGCTGCTTTTTTGTTCTTTAGTGTATTCAGTGCATATATTACTTCTTCTTTAATTATGTCCGGGCCCACCTCCCCTTCTATATTTTCGAGAATAGTTTTCCGTCTCTCATCATCGAAGAGCTGTGCTATGTAGTTCTTCCATACTTCAAGTTTTTGCCCTATCTCTGAGACTATTTTCCCGTTGTTGTCATACAATATATTGAGTTGTTTGTGTGTACTGAAGCCTGCGAATTCTTTGACTTTTTTGTGCATGTTAAAGCTGTCGTGTTTTGCTTGCAACTCCTCAATTTCTTCACATTGTTGTTTGTAGTACTCTTCCTTTGCTTCTCTGATCTTTGTGCGGAGTATTCGATGAATTTCCTTATATTGTTGAGAACTTTTTCCTTTAAAACTTCTTCTCTTATCCATGAGATTAAGTATTTCATTCGTTATCCATTTTTTCCTTCCTCGGGATTTTTCTTTCTTTAGAATGGCTGTCGATGGTTCCAATAGGGCTGATTTGATGCCGCACCATTTTTCGTTTACGTCCCTGCATTGTCGGTATTCTTCTTTATTTTCAAGTGTTTTCAAATTTTCATTTATTTCTGTTTGTAACTCATTTCGTACGTCTTGTTCCTTTAAGTACTCTACATTTATCTGACTGTCTCTCTTCTTCGGTGTTCTTTTAAGTCTGATGTTCATTTGGGCTATTAACGGATTGTGGTCCGAGGAGACATCAGCGCCCGGATACGCCTTAACTGACTTGATGCAATTTCTATATCTCGCGTTTATTAAGACATAGTCTATTTGATTTCTTATTGGTTTTTGATCCTTGTCCTGTGGTGATTTCCATGTGTAGAGCCGTCGCTTTGGAAGCTTGTAGAAAGTATTTGTTATTATCAGTTCCTCCTCTTGGCAAAATTGTACTAATCTATCGCCTCTTTCGTTTCTTGTGCCCAGCCCATATTCACCTATGTATTTGTCACATCTTCCTTTACCAACCTTCGCGTTAAAGTCCCCAAGTATTATAGTGATATCTCTTGAGTTTAGTGATTGAAGCGTCTGTTTGATTAGTTCGTAGAATAGCTCGATTTCTTCTTCAGGTTTGTCTGCAGTGGGAGCATATATTTGTAGTATGTTTAGCTTCCTTGAGTTGGTCTGTATTTGTAGGAGCATGACTCGGTCTGAGATAGGAATAAAGTTTGTGAAAAATATTCTTGAGTACCTGTATAATAGCACTAAAATATGGTGATCATTCAGACTGAACTTCCATTTAGTTACTAATATGTCGAAACAACTTGTATTATCGTATGCGAATGGCATGATTGTTTTTTGAAAATGATCAAGGCATAAGTATTTTAAATCGTTTTAATAAGTAACTGCTGCCCTTTTTGTCTCTACCATTTGAGAGGATTAGTTCGTGTTTCTTGTTAATACTGTATAATCGTGTTAATAAGTTTGATGGGTTATCAGTTTTTGGTACATAAGGAATGGTACGCTCTCGAAACCAATTTTGTGTTTCTCTGGCACGATGGTAAGAAGCCAAGTCTGGCCAAAACATTGAATAAATTCGCGTGTAGCTGGTTAGGGGTGAATTTTGGACATTTTTGTCTATTGCGGTATTTTTGACCACTTCTGGGCAGAATTCTAAAACACTGGTGCCGTTTTAGAATCCTGGCCAGAGGTGATCAAAAGTTGACCAGTTGGTTTGACCAGTAGTGTGTTTCTCTTTGACTAGTTTCCTCACAGAGTTCTTTCCACTTTTCTGCACTGCTGGAGGTAAACAGTTTTGGTCTTCCACTTTTCAGAAGGTTCATACAAGGCATTACCTATTCGCATTCCTCTATGGTTCGATATACGGTCCTGACTGATATATCTTATTTTCGAAAAATTCGCATTATTTCAGCTTTAGGCATTTGCCCAACTAAATTATAAATAGTTTTTCTAGTTACTAATTTGAAGGATATTTTTCGCAAACTGACTAAATATATTCCTACGTCTAATTTAAGCCTAGGAAACAAACGTACTTTTGTGAAAACTGAAACTGAAAAAATGAAACTTAATAAAGCCATTTTGATAAGTTTAATCATGTATCTCATTTGAGCCTCTTGATTTTTTTTCCGAAACTTATGAAACATAAGTAAAACGTTGTTCAGTAACTTTTGAAGAAATGGGGTACAGGATTAATCTTTAAAGCAAATATGTGTCTCGTAAAGAGGGTCTTTGTTTCAAACTTTAAAGAAAATTCACACGCAAATTTCCTAGCAAGTTAAGTTCTAAAAACGTCTTTTCGACTTTTTGTGAGGTAGGTATAGCAATTAGAATGATGGTGTAAATTACGAGTATTTGCTATTGATCGATAAACCACAATCTACTTTGGTCACCCGATTATCGAATCGAAAAGGTTATGAGACGAACCATGATTATCGAATCGAATAGGTTATGAGATGAACCATTGTTTATTTGTGGTGCATTTTACATTTTTTCCATTTTTTTTAACATTATTTTTACTCGCTCTGAATTTATATCGAATGACAGACAAAATTGATACGAATATAGAAAATACATATAAAAATAAATATAAATTTGTACTCTTGTCAAACTTGTACGAAAACGTTTATAACTTCCAAACTTGAAATGTAAATATTATTGGAAATTTTCTCGCAAATAATGCTCCTTATGAACCTGGATTTAGACTTTACAGTCATCTCTAGAGTTTACAGCAGCAAAGCCTTATTTAACGCTTTGTCCTTTTTCATTGTGAGTAACCTACCAACACTTCCTGATCTATCTAATCGCTTCAGGTTATTCGTTATTTCCGAAATGATACCGAAAAAGGTCTGCCTAATACTAGACAAGCAAATCTTTCCGAACATGAATTTTTTGATATGGGTATACGCCTATACCCATATCAAAAAATTCATTGGACAAATTGGACAAAAATTGTAAATTGGACAGTTGCTTTACACGAATTTTGCCGTCTCGTATCCTTGTGAGTATCGCAATATACACATGACACACGGAGAAAGCAACAATTAATAATTTATACAGGTTTCATTCCCAAACAGAGAACCAACGGCGACAGCTGCAATTTTCTGAAATAAATGGAATCAAACTCTACAAGGCTCAGAAGATTGCTTTACGACCACATTATATATTCCCATATTTCTATAAGAACGACGACGAAGGTATTATTAATAATGCATCAACGCCCAGGTGATAATGGTAATCGATACACTAAATAAGGACAAAGCTCTTATAAACCAAGTAAGTGGGGAACAATGTAATAATTTATAGGAAAATTTCATTCGAGAAATTGAAACTACATTATGGTTAATGTAGTTTCACGGAGCACGGATTTTTTTGAAAATAATGCTCACATTTGCTTTACCTACATTATAAGTTACATATTTAAAAAATTATAATAATAAGAAGCGGAAAAACGCAGGTCAATAACCAGTAAAACATTATTACTACCACTAATATATTTTTATCTACAAAAAAAAACTAATTTTAGACACAAAGGCTGCGTTCGTTTTAGTGTCCTGAAAACTAGCATGACAGTTATATGATGCGTTTTTTTGGCATCGTGCAGAAAAGCTCCTTTCGCGGTTCAAATAGAGGCAATGCAATCGAGTAAGAGGTTTTTGCAAAACTACTTGCCGCGTTTGAACATCTGCTGTCATGATTCTGTTAAGTTGTTGTAAAATCTCTTGTCACGTTACTTTGGTGAGCACCTTTATAAAAGCTGTGAGTGTAGTTGATAATATCTTTTCGTATTTCTTTCAATATTAGAAATCATATAAAATATCAATTATTAATCCACCGGACATAGGAAATGCTGTATAAGTTGCAATTGTAAGAGGTTCTCCAGGCAATGATTGTTTACATAGTAGGTATAGACTTCATAAATCTTCATTCATTAAATTGTGTCTAAATGGTTAAAGAATTGTAGATTTTATTAATACTGGAGGACTTTTACTTCGTCATACATTATGTATAAATATATAATGCAATTATTTGTTTATATTTTTGATAATGACCAACTAACCGGTCGAAACCTTTTCGACGTGAATAAATGGTACTTTTTTTTGTTTTGTTCATAAGTTCAGTAATACATTTTCCTTTAATTTTATAAATTGTTCAAAATATCTCTGAAACAAATCAAAATAGGACGTGATAATATGAGCATATTTTGCTTTTTTTGCTTCCTGGACATGTTTTTAAAATATTTTCATGTATTTCCGAATCACCCTGTATATAAACCATCTTTATTGGGCTATCGACACCATGGGGTCTTTCCGCTTTGTCTAACATTATATTTATACATTACATTATACATTACATAACATATTACTTTATATTACATTACATTACATGTGTTTGCGACTTATGAGTGATTTTTTGATAAGAGAGTATTATGAAGTGAAATATGATTGATGAAGCGTTTTTGTCGGATGTAATTTTGTTGTTCGTTTGTCTTGTCTTTTAATACACAATTCGTCGAGTATTGTCCTATTGTCCTGTTTTTGTTAACATTTATTTCCTTATTTATCCAGTCTTTGTTGGATGGGCATGATTTTGGTGATCTTGTATAAATTTATGTTTGATATTGTTATGATTTGTTATGATTTGTTATGATTTATGATTATATTTGTTAGGTAATTTTATATTTATTTAGGATTGTGTTGATAGTTGTATTTCATTTAATAGAGTAGCAATAGGTTCAGTTAAATATTGATTGAGTTGGGTAATTAATTAGATAGTGATTTTCTTAGCTAATACTGTAAATCATTAGGGCACAATTCATAATTAATAATATTAATGAGTTAATTAATATTCGTAATTGCAATAAAAACCTCAAATAAGACGTACAAAGACGTACGGCATTTCATTGGAAGCGGAAAATTATCAGGAAAATGAATATCGCATTAAATTTTCGATTGGACATTTAGATTTGCGAAATTATGAAAAAGTAAATTTAGCAATTAAACATTATTGAATCGCCATCATGGAAACGATAAATTTCCAAGTTCTGAAGAACGACAAATGCTGAATCAACAATCAATAAGTGACTGTCTGCCCAGAAGTTATAAATTGACTGCTAAACTCACGCCGAGGTGCGGTAGAAACGGAAGAAAGCTTACAAAACAAGTGTCTTTACGTCGATAATTATTTTCGTTTAGGAGCATCCCAAAACAAATTGCTGCAAGTGTGGTTTAGTTTCACATAACCAAACAATTTACAAACAGTTATCAATCGCATCTGAGTAAATCTCCGCATCTGAACGTCAATTAAGGAATCAATTTAAATACAAATAGTTACGATATACCAATAGTCATTTAAATTCGTAAAGTGAACCAAACAGTAGAACAATTTCGTGAGTACGCAAAGGAAATAAAATGCGGAACAGCTGATATATCAAGCAAGACATATCTGCAAGAGCATTGTCGTACAAGAAGACGTGCTGAGGACGTTACTGAGGACATCTTCGTGGAAGAGGAATTGGAGGAGATCATCGACGAAGGAAGAATGCGCGCTGGACATCAACATCGTGGGAATTTTTTTGTACGGAGGAATCAAATTTCGCTTATTTGATAGACTTAAATTAAGAGGACCAACTGTCACTACAAGTTTCCGGTACACATAAAGTTCCGTGAATAGAACTAAACTGCAAGGTAGAATTATACAATTTATTTAACTCAATTAAGTAACTGTGCAAATTAGAGTTAATAGAGAAGTTTTGTAAATTAAATTAGTTATAAGTTATAAGTTGTTAGTTAGAGTTATAAGTTGCTAGTTATTGATATCGTTTGTTTTCTTTTATTTACGTGTTTCATATTAATTTTAGTGATTATTTATTTATTTACATTTCATTTAATATTGTAATAAATTTATTTAAACCCAGTTACTTGACGTCTATCTAATTTATTGGAACCTACTCGAGACCCTGAGATAAAGAGCGAACCTAATATTACAGCACATTTTTGACTTCAAAAAGAGAGGTTAAAAATCAAAAACATAACATTGCAAATTGGCGCCTTACGTGGGGCCAATTAAAAATAATAACTAATTAATAAATAGCTAAAACATACGAAATTGGCGCCCAACGTGGGGCTTTATAACAATAAATTAGATAAATAAATTTATAAAGAAATCAAAATTTTAATTAGTAGTTAGGTAATTGGGATATTTAGGAATGGATAAGGTCAACAAAATAGTCAGAGCAAAGAACGCCCAACGTGGGGCAAATTAATAATAATAATATACAGGGTGAGTTTTTTTGGATGTTTAGTGTTTTAGTTTGGTGAGTAATCTTAATGTCTTTCATTCAGTTACGTCCGTAATTCGTTTGCAAGTGTTTCTTACATTTTTCAGTATGATCTGGCCGTAGTCAATCATGGTCCTGCAGATGGATTTGTAAATTTTTGTTACGGTAATAATGGATATTAAAGATTTGTTTTTTGAAATTTTGTATTTTGAGATGTAATTTTTGTAGAAAAGAAACAAACAATTGCAGAAGATTTAAAGACAAAAAGTAATCAAAACTAAAAATGATAAGAAATATGTTTTATCGTTGCTTTGGTTAAATTGTTATACCTACACGAGTAGTTGATAATATTTACTAAGAACCGACATAAACTATATATGCGCTATAATTTGTATTAGGTATATATATAATTCGACAGGATTAGATCAATTGGAGCCTGAATACGATAATTGTACGCTTAATACTGATAATGCTACCGGCTAATGGCACCATTGATCACTACTATAGGATTTGAATTTGATGCAGAAATAATCATGCTGTCGTGATTCCCCCGTATTGAAACTGGTTAGTAACAACGGAATTTTACATATTCAAATATTTGTCCAAAGCCTGCAAAATTTTTCAACTTTTCCAATAACAAATACATTTGATTAATTACATTCCACTCTCGATGTCCGAGCACTCAACAATTTCGCACATTTTATTATATAGTGAAATATATATGTGCATGTATTAATAATTAAAATGTGATTGATGATATATCAAGGGTGCATCAATTATTGTTCATATATGCATTTGCGTATGGATTTATTTTATATTTGATAAATGTAAGCTCCTTGTGAGGATATTCGAATGTAATGTACATTTATATGAACAGGTATATCTGAAATATACCTGATAAATATCTGACCGATAACGTTTTCGCAACTTTGGAAATATCTAAATGTACACTATATTATTTTAGCAGAACTAATAACAAATGTTTTATGAACAAAGTTTTATTTGTAAGCCGCACGTATAAAAAAATTGACAAAGTGAGCATTTACCCACAAAAAGTTTTAAATGGGAAAGTTGAATCGTTTATTAGAGCAATCTGTTAACAGTAATGAATATGAAGAAAGTTCGGTCTGCCGATATCAGATATTTTAAATTTATGATATTATACGATATGGCAGTATAGACCCAACGTGGGGTGCTAGTTTTATAAAGCATTAGAAGTTTGCTATTTAAACAATAAATACCAACACCTCTGATAAGCATTGTTCGGTGATGTATTGTACTTTTCTCTGATCAACAACCAGTTTTCGCAATTGTTCCTAAAACGCAAAGTTTTAAGGGTTTCCAAATATTACATACGCCTGAGGGTTATTTCGTAATAATTGGAATTATATTCCGGTGAATTATTAACAAGAGTAAACAATAACTGTCGCATTGTTGCGAAAACAATACCGGGAACCTGATTATGAGTGATTTGGTTAGCCTGTCATAAAGTGGATGTTTGTTTCCGTTTTTCGCTTAATTCCATGAGAATTGCTACATTTAAACTTGAGCAATCTAATCCGCAGCGGAAAACTTCATCTGTCCAATGGGAACGGGCTGGCAGCCAAAAGGCGCAACCGCCCCCGCATTACCATATTAAAACGATGATTTAATAAACAAGAGGTGGAACACCTTTTGGTCGTCGGTGCGGAACGCAGGGACGTGCCACTTTGAATTGCAAACCGTTCGAGGGCCACGGATCCGGCGGATATTTTCGGGCTTAACTCGGATATTTTGACAGGCTTAATGAGGTTATTAAGTATAAAGCCGAATCGCACGCCACGAAACGGCCGTTTAGCCGACCTAATTGGATTAATAAAGTTCGCCGGCGACGGAACTAAAACTTTCGAACGCACACCGCACGGGGACCGGATAATTAAGGTGTTACACGGACCGGGAGAAAAAATGGCCAAGTGGGAAAGTCCGGCCGGCAATTAAAAAGTTTGGCCCGGCCGTCTTGACACGGAGCCATTATTAAGTCCAATCACATTGCGAAATGTGTGTTCATTGTAGATTCGGGTGCGATAGACTCGAAGGTGATTAGGGTTTTTTGTTTTCAAAGCTGTGAAGCACTAAAGTTTTAATAAACTTAAATTTTGTGATAATATGAACAAATATTCAGAAGTAATATAACAAGAGCGTCATAAATAATCGAATATAGCTGACGTATGCGAAATGTGTTCTGAGAAATACGCCGAGTCCGTAGGACGAGGCATATTTTAAGGAACACATTCAGCAGTAGTCGCTATATTCAGATTATTTTTGATGCTCGAGTTATATTCGGACGACTATATACCGAATAATAAATGTAAATGCAAGAAATATTTTATCAATTTGACTTTCATGTATACATATTAAGATTCACGGCAACTGGATTTTTATTAACACCTAAATTAAATTCATAATTATGACTTAAATAAACTGGATTTATTTATGGTATGTAATATTACAAGTACAATTATTATAATTAACTGAGCCACTGGAATTGTTATTATTATTAGATGAATCAAGAGAAACAGACGAAGAATTATTCATAGAAGAATTTTCAATTTCCGATTTCATTGATTCACTTCTTAAATTTTAAATAAGATTTTTATGATGATTTTCACTTAGATTCAAATAAGGTTGAATTCAAGCAGTATTGTTGTGTCCAGTTATTTTTATAATTTCTTCAGGGTTAATGCCCGTACTTGATAACTGACTAACTGTAGACAATCAGTTAGAATGATTTGTTATGTTTACAAGTTTGGTGTTTATTCCGATGCTTTTACCAGCACTTTTTGTCCATTTACTAATCTGGTTGTATCCTAAGGGAATGTTTTTATACCAATAGCTGTTTTCATGTTTTTACCAATCTTCATTTACTGTAAGAAACAGGCGATTAGTTTTAATGTTATGTGTCCGTTTAGAAAACATTTTCTTTAGAAGTCGAACGGGGCACATGTCTATATTGTTTGAATTTGGGGTAATCCATTTACTACCTGCAATTTTCTTAACACCTCCTTGTGCTGTTTTGGACAAAATTGTGTTGTATTCCATCCGACCTATTGGTACACCGTAATTCTTTATTTTATTCTTTGAAATGTTCTGTCAAGCAAGCATTTGCTTCTCCTCCTATCCACGCAAGTGCAACATACGCAATATGGCAAAACTTTCGCTGTAGGCCATCGGGTGTATTTCCATTAAAATAATTTATAATTCTTATTTGTTCTTCATGGGTTACAGCCGACGAACTGCGTTTTCTTTTTTCCAAATTCCGTTGTAAAATTTTCCTCTTTGAATTTCGAGCATCTATTGCTTTTTGAAATACAACGCTTTTAAAAGGATCTATAACTCTTTTGAATTTATTATAATAAGTAAGTTGAAAATGCTTAGCTGTGAGATTCCAGAGTGTTTTCAATACTCCTTCTATATAATCCTCACCATTAACTTTTCGCATGTTGTAAGCCCAGTTTCCAAATTTTTACATAATTTTTCATCCGACTTTTCTTCTTTTATATCATAATTTATTTCTGAACAGAAGTGATCAAATTGTCTTATAACATTCTGTTCGCACTGAATTAATAGGTTTTGTGGATGTGACGGATTCTTCGATTTTATGAATCTCATCAGATCCAAATCGATTCATATTGACCGCTTATTATTCACTGAATGCAAGAAATATTATATCATTTATAATTCACGGCAACTTGATTTTTATTAACACCTCATCGAAATACGCAAACTAACGATACATTCGAAACACGCCCCATGACAACCAGGTAATTTGTAATAAGCACTGTAATACGAAGCAACTAAGGAAAATTCAATATTGTGATTGTCCATTTAACTGAGAGGTATATAGTCAGTATAAATAAACTGTGAGGTCAGAAGTGCCAACTGAGGATGACAGGTGCGCCCTGTGAGATTCATCCAATTATGGTGAATTTAAAATACACAATTTAAAACTCCGCCATTTTGAGATGACAGCTACATTATTAATATTAATTGTGTCAAAATATACTGCAGGAGTATAAATATATCGTCTATTAAGATATAATACAAACAAATTGTAACAGCAGAGGTTTAAATTTTACCCACAACTAATGTGTTTAAAACGATTCAAAATATCTAAATATAATCTTTCTTTTTGGTCTGCTATCAAATTGCAATTTTCGAGTTGTCACACTTTTCCATGTCACCAGCGATTGGTCTAAACTTTCTACAAAATATGATAAAAAATAAATTGTAGCAAATTCTGGAAAATTCATAAAATCTTCATTAAATTCTATTAAATTCAGATTTTTTTATAAGATTTAAGGATACATAATAATATACAGTCGAATGCAAGAAAAAGTAAACAAAACAGTTTCTGTATTTGTTTTTCCTCAAAATGATATTATATAACTAGCTTTTAATTTAAAAAAAAGGAACTTCTCACTACTATTATTACTATAAATTCCATCCAATTTTTGTAGCTTGCATTTGAAGAAGCAGACCAAAACATAAACCTTTTTCTGAATCAACGTGATGCTCGAATTTTGACAACTAAGTGGACTTTCGGCTCACCAGTTCACAAAATATTAAAAATGTCACTGAAGTCCGGTGTTTAATTGTAATAAATAGTACTGTGACTTACGTGATATTTCTAATATTAATTTTGTTTATGCAGCTGGAAGTTTTTGGTCTCCTTTTTTGTATTCGACTGTACATCAAAAATATTTATAATTCCATCAAATTTGAACAAAATGAAAAATATTGTAGAAGTTGTAGAAAATTCGACATATATTGATCAAACTCTATTAAGTTAAAAAATCGATTATATATTCTAAGGATGTACGAGCAAGTACCTTAGAAATTTCTGAAGATTTCACAAAATTTGTTTAAAAGTCTAAAACATCTTGAAGTAATGTCGAAAAGTTTAATCATATTTACAATAATATTAGAAGTAATACATATTAGGTTTACAGATCCACCTCAATCCAGGATTCAGATTCATGTAGAATGTTGAAGGGTAAGTATTGAGGTTATTTTTTGAAAATACAAAATCAAATTTTCTTATTTACTAGGTACCAGCCATACTCTAATTTGTTTAATTGACATATATAAAATAGTGTTAGCTACAGTTTGTATTTATATTATATGGTTAAATCAAACTTACAGTCAATGGTTTAAGAGGTGAATTAGAGTTGTGTCTTGTGAATGATGTGGACTAGTATCTACGTGTATGAAATTTTAATTACTTACATGTATCTGTGTCTTCTTAGGTAGTAGTACCTTAGTCTAAATTCTGTGTAGTTAACTTATGAACTGTTGAAAAATTTCGTAATATTTTCACTAGTGAACATTCAACATTTAAATGTAAATGACTAAGAAACTGTCATTTATTCATAAATTATTGTAAATAGTAACTTCTATATCTAAAATTACTATACTGTAACAGTAAAAAGATATTTGATCAATAGTCATTTGTAGAAAGGTCATTAAAATTTCAAAAACGACATGATTTTTTTTTATATAAAATACTAAAGAGGTTCCATAATAGGTATACTATCAAATTTCGATGATAAAAGTGGTTGGTTCGAATATGCGGTTATTCATATAATACATTTTTTTTAGTTAATAATTAATTGTTACTTCTTAATAAAATTTTGAATTCATTATGAAGAATTATAATGATTTTAATTCAAATTGCTTTTGCTTTTCAATAAAATACAATTGCTGATAATTTATAAATATATCAAATTTCTACAAACATTTAATTTAATTTTCTACTAATTTTCAGAATTCTTGATACAATGTTCTATAAACTTGTGTCACACTTTCTTGAGTGATATGAAACTTACATAAAGTTGCTATAAAATACCATAACAATACGTTTACATTTACAGAAATAGAATGGAATATTTTTTTGCAAAAGTTGAAATCTTGAATTTACAGCAATCATCATACAATCTTTTATTAAATTGTATGAGTCATCTAAAAACTGGTTAAAATGTGTATATATATATATATATATATATATATATATATATATTTTATAATCCTTTAAAAACTTTGAAATTTGCATAAAATTTAAGAAATTTCATCACTTCGGTATCTAAACTTTAATTGTTTACATAAAATTGAACAAAAATGTATAAATGCATAAAATATAACAAATTTTATTATTATTGGGCATTAAACTTTAATTGTTTACAGAAAATTGTACAAATAGTATAAAATTTCGTAAATCTCGATAATAACTATAAAACATCAGAACATGTTATCAATTGACTTATATGGACTCCATAAGAATTTTGTTAGACGTTGGTAAGATTTATTTATATATTAGGGCATACAGAGGCATTTATGGTGAAAAACGTGATTTTTGCACCAAATAAACCAAATTTAGAACGTAAGAATACGTCGATGAAATAATATATTTCATTACGAGTCTGGAAATAACGATTTTTTTCATGCGAGCCTGATAAATTTTCGTGTGAGGGGAAGCGAACAAGGGAAGTCATGTACGCACGGAAAATTCCTTTTTTTTGACGAGTAATGAAGGATACTTTTTATTATACTTAATCTTATATCCACTCTAATTGATTTATTTTTATTCAGTGCGCGGAAAATAAATCGCAGATCGAGATCAGTTTTCCGTGCGCTGTTTTGAAAATGTCTCCTTTACGTCGTTGACACCAAGGTGTTTTCAGATAAGTAAAATGAAAAAACATCGGTAGAATTCCGAAAGAATTGAGTTTACAAAAGGGATTTTTTTTTTAATTTTTACCTTTACTTAAAAATGTTATAGGAATTATAATTCCTACTTGGTCTGACACAACCAGTTCAGTTATTGAAACTTTGATTTATTTATACAGGGTGTTGGGAAAATCAAAATTTTGTAATCTTATTTTGACACTTATTTATATACTACTTGCAAAAATAATTTAAAATTACATCTAACAACATTGTAGAAAAATATAATCATTCAAACAATCCCCCAAATGCAGAAAATAATACTGAAAATTTAAAAAATCGCCTACGAATGGCATTTGCATCGATAATTATTGTAGAAATACAAAACAGTTTTCATGAGTTCCACAACAGGCTTTAACTGTGTGAAGGAAATGGTGGGGGGTTGTTTAAATGGTGTTATTATTCAAAATATGTGTTTTTAAGTGTCAAAATTAGCTTCAATTTATTTTTATTTTGCCAACACCAATAAATTAATGTTTTAATTACTAAAATGGTAGTTTCAGACCAAGCAGGAATATTAATTCCTATATCATTTTAACTGAAAAGTAATATGAAAAAAAAATCTCTCTTGTAAACTCAATCCGGGGACATACTGTATACTGGCACTGGCACTCATTTTATCGCTCATTGGTAAGTTGTTGGCAAACTCTGGAGAAGGAATGATTGGTATAAAACAACCAAGAGACGAGAAGTTAACATCAGTTGCAGAACAGTGTATAGAACATTCGGTGTGAAACGAAATTAGGTTACCTGAGAAAGTATTGAGAAAGTATTGACTATAGTTGACCCATCGAGATCTGAAGCTGACTCATCTCTCCATACTCCATATTGCCATACTTCGACATATGTTTCTTATTTCATTTAATTCTATTACATTTACCTTAAACATGTATTTTTTGTTCGAAAAAACATGAGTTTTTGACGTTGTCAGCTCTCGTCGGGCCGACTATAGAAAGGACAATTTATCGGCTACTAATACTGAATTTGCAGCTACCAAGGCTTTCGATCATGTAGCAACTAGAAACAATTCCAATATGATGTGTAATTACAGTCCACTGGTTGTATCCCCGAATAATAATATGGATAATTGTTCTAATTGAATTGTTAACATAAATGACTCAAAATGAATTTTCAATAATAAGTACAACTTTCAATTTCTAATGAAAACTTTTCATTTTCCAAGTGTGTAAACTTTTTCCATTAAGTATGATATCGATGCTGGACAATTTTTGTAGCCCACGGGCAATAAAGACGTCCATGGACTATAAATAGCTATTTGTATTACAAGGGAGCAAAACGTGTCATTTCCTTCTGCGGATAATTGATCAAAATCGATCAAAATAAAAAAAATGATCAAAATCTAAGGGTACACGTCTAAGTCTAAGGGTACAAGTGGTACACATAGCTTAATTGAAGAGGCCGCGCCATGTTGTATTATTAAGTGTAACGTTATTTTTTTGCTTACACGCATGGTCGTACGGCGGACTAGGTTAATTCTATTGCTGCTCCTATTTTCCCTTCCTCCGCCCCCTTCGACGCCGGGTAGAGAAATTTGGTCGAGGCAATCCCAAACGAATCTCGCGCCCCGTGGTTATGACGTCAAACAACTAATACAACTTATGTTGAATAATGAAGTCATAATATAACCTCTGTTGTATAATGAAGTCATTATTCAACCTCTGTTGTATTATGAAATACCTACATTATGTTACCATAGTTACGTAGATAATGAATGTATTATATATGAGTAGATAAATATAAATTATCTTGTTTTCGCGGATGTTTCTGACAATTTTTTACCATAGTTTCCCGGGGAGTTGCGAATGGTGCGACAATTTTCTCACATACATAAACTGCGCTTGAATTATTATTAGAATTTATATGGATATTTATGGGAATGATTTACATGAAATATAAATGAATTTAAAGTTAATTCAACGTAGGTGAACAAAGGCCACCACACGTTCGTTTCTAAACAACTGGTCTAGCATGCACTCTAGTTTCATTATTTACTTAGTGATTCACTTTCCACACTCGGCCGTTTCCGCAGGTTCCACCAGAAACAACTCATAGTGGGTAAACAACGGGGCTGACCGCTACGTGTTATTATTGTGAAGACATATTTTCCAAAAGCAATTCCTTGTTAGACGTCGCGCGTCGTGTTGTATATTTAGCACCCAGCTGGTGAAAAACAAGCTCGCACGATTGCGTACTCGCCTAGACGGACGTTCTCCGATCAAAAATTGGGGATATTATACGTGGCCGTTATACTTGCTGAGCAGCTAGGGGCTGTGAATTAAAATAGCGCCAGTTCTCCGGGCAATTTCGTGCGAGCGCAGAAATAATTCATTACTTCATGAAATTGCCAAGGCGATTCCGAATTAATTCCGGAGCCTCTTTAATGGAGTCGCAAATTTAATTGTCCCCCCAATTAATTCGGCGGGGACGCGAAGTTGTTTTTATGCCCCTTCAGCGGGACAAATATTTGTCCTCACGTGTGTTGGCGTGCTGACCGAAATTTATTCCATTTCCTCCGTGTAGAGGCGCGTGGAGGCGAAGGGAAGAAGGCAATTATACGTGGGGATGATAAACGTTGCGCCTCTCGCCCGCCCCTAAAGATGAGTTAGCATTGTAAACCGATTACACCATTACGCCGGTTTTGTTTATTTTTTTGCAGCAGTTTATTGTTGTAATGACTTATTTATGTTGTACGTAATTATGGACCGGGTGAACGAATTAGAGCTATCAGAAGCGATGTAAATGTAAATAATTGACAATTCAGAAGTGATCAGCGGAGACAAATTGGTTTCAATAAGCACGTGCCCCTTTTCTCAAGCTGCCTCCCCAAGAATAAGTGAGTTGAATAATAATTTCCGCCGGCTGCCATTGGACTGATAATTTTTTGTGAAAAAAGTTTTATCACGCGACCCAGGCAGGCACCGCCATCACGATATGCCTTCACCCGCTCAACCGGGGGTGTGTGCAACATATCATTTTGCCCGCTTTTGTTAGACAGCCCCGCCGATAGAACCGTCAGGCCCGACAGTTTTTGGACACCCCGAAGGTCCCCGGAAAACTCGATAAGAAGCCTGGCCCCGGTATTAAGGCGTGCTTAGTGATTTCCTCTCGACCTACACACTTACATCAATCATGAATTAATAACGCGCCCCCTTATCTAGGCGTAATTTCGGGGTACGAATTGAATGAGTAATGAGGGAGCGCTAAGGAGGAGGATTAAGCGGCGGCTAATGTATTGTTTGTTTTGTTTTACGGGGCCCTCTTATGGCCCCCCGTGGCTATTAACCTACGCCAAGCGGTGATTAACACTCGAAATATTGCTCCATAAGAATCCTTTACGTGTATCCTATCCGGCACGTGCGGAAACGACTTCTTTGGAAGCGCGTCTTAATGTTCTTATGAAATGCGATCCGTGTTGGAATTGACCCTATGTCTTAAACATGATAAATTTTAGTCCTTTTGCACCCTTATAAAAAAAATTATAACAAAAATATATCTGACCGCTATTGCAGCACTTACGAAAATAAATATTATATGTAAAAATATTAGTATTACAGCTTTTTTTTTAAACAATTTAATAAGATTTACAAGTAATTTATAGCAAAATGTAACAGATCACAAATTGCAAGAAAATAATATATGAGAATATAGAGGGAATTTGCAAATTTGTACGCCCTGCATACATTAACGAAATTCATTTAATGTAGGTCCACAAACTAAAGCGCAAATATTTGTTCAGATTAGTTTAAATATATCTGACGATGTTCCTTAAGTAAGCAATATATTTATACAAACAAATAATAATAATTAACACTAATTGTATGTGCAGTGAGACACAGATTTCAGAATTTTCTCTACAGTTTTTCACTAAACAAAACAAAATACTTGAATGTTCAAATATGTTTAGCATCTTTTCTGGAAATATAAATTAAATCTTGAAAAGTTTAATGATGAGACGAATAATTATACGTGGATTGTTAATATAAATAAATACCTATCATTTTTTTTTCTAATTATAATATTTTCTGTGATTCTGCTTCTTGCTAGATCCAAAACTGTTTGGAATTATATACTTTTTATTACTTTGCTCTAAATTTTACGCCACTTAAATAATTTTTGTACATTTTACATAAAATTCAGTGTTTCAGATTTATCAGTAAATACATCTAAAAATATACAAAAAATTCTAGTTGCAAAATTTTCGGGAATTTGTTATGTCTTTATTACAATTTCGTCATATAGGTTAGGTATAGGTATTAGAAAATTAATAAATAACATATAACTTGGGAAAACTTATATATACAATACATTTTCTGAAACTAAAAAAATTGAATTATATCTACAGTATTTCGCTACAACACAACAAAATATTTAATGGTTTACAAATCGTTTGAAGTTTTATATTTTTATAGTTTCTTTTTATAATCTTAAGCAGATTTGTTAAAAGTATCGTACATTTTTCTGAAAATTCTGAATCAAGTTATATACAGATTTTATATACATTTTGCGGCAAGTTTCTTAATATTTTCTGACATGAGTAGATGTAATTTTCTGGACTTTTTGGTCTTATAAAAACTTTTTGGCGAAATAACATCAAATCTTTATGAAAAGAAATGAAAATTTATTAATTATTTTAATAATCATTGCTGAAAGTTTAGTATTTATTTCTATTGTAAACAAATGCAAATATCAGCATATTTGTTTGAAGTTGCAGAAAACTTAATAATAATAATATCAAAATGATATTATTATTATTATTATATTATAATAATAATATCAAAATGATATTATTATTATTAAGTTTTCTGCGATTTCCATCAAATTTACTGATTTAACTTTTTGCACTTGCATTATACTTTCGTTAAATTATTGCAGTTTACAATTTCACCTTTTCATACTTTGAAATTTCGAACGTTAAAACTATTCTCACATTTTTACTGAAATTTATATTTCCATGAAACTTCGTAGCAATTCTGAAATGTGTATGTATAACATGCAAATTTATCTGTATATTCTGATATTTAGTGATGGGAGCTATTGAAAGTTTTAAAATTAAAACGCATCCTTTTTCACAAAAAGATATTTATTAATATTTTAATGTACATTTCGTAAGCTTGTCATGTTTTCGAAAAATTTCTGATACTTGCAGTATTTTCAATTACATGATATTCAGTTGCACTTTTTAATTAATTATTATTATTACGTTTTCTGCGATTTCAATAAAATTTACTGATTTAACTTGTTTGACTTGCATTATACTTTCATTTAATTATTGAAGTTTACAATTTCACCATTTCATATTATGACTGAAATTTCGAACGTTTCAAGGTATTCTCATATTTTTACTGAAATTTAGATTTCCATGAAACTTCGTGGCAATTTCTGAAATGTGTATATGTAACATGCAAATTTATCTGTATATTCTGATATTTGGTGATAGGAGCTTTTGAAAGTTTTTAAATTAAATCGCATCCTTTTTCACAAAAAGATATTTATTATTATTTTAATGTACATTTCGTAACACTGCCATGTTTTCGAAAATAATTTGATACTTGCAGTATTTTCAATTATAGGATATTCAGTTGCACTTTTTATTATTGACTGATATTTTTATTAAATTTTCTGCAATTTTCATATACTTAGTGTGTTTTATTTAATTTTTTTTTCCTTAAATTTTATACGATTGTTTTATTCGATTCCTCTTATACTATGTGTTTTAGATGTTGTATTAAATCAATAAATCTGTTAATGAGAGAAATCTAGAATCAAATTTCAACTAGTTTTTTTTTTTTTTTATTACAATTTAATCACGTGTTTCAGATGTAGGTACAAGAAAATTATTGAATACCTAACATTTTTAGAAACTTTGAAAACTTATATTTTTATATTTTCAATAAATTTTCCGCTATTTTAATAAATTTTAAATGTCTAATCATAAAATCTAATTTTACGTGCACTAATAAAAAAAATTTAGAAGAAGAATTTTATATACAGCGTTTCACAAAAAAAAAACGCGTTTTTGTGTTCAAGAACTAGTTGGAGTTTTAGATTATTTGTTTTCGAGTTTCGAGCAATTTTCTGAATATTCTGAATATATCTTTATAGAGATTTTGTTCTTTTTTGAAACAGTACAAAATACGTTCTCTGGCAAGTTTTGTAATTTGTTATATTGGTTGATGTAATACTCTGGACCTTAGTCTTGATATTTTTGTTGCATATTTTGGAAATTTTCAGTTCTAATAAAACATTTAGGCAATCTCTAAAATATGAAATCTTAACTCTTATATTATATCTTTTTATGAAATGTTATGTAACTTTAGTAATTATTTCCGTAAAATGTACTAGTTTCTTTTACTTGTTTTTGTTTTTTATTTTTAATAATTTTGTCATGTGTTTTAGGTATATATTTTAGTCCTAGAATATATCTTTTATTCAAATCAATTTTCTGTTTCTTGGCATTAATTAAAATTTTCAGAAACTTTCGTAGCTTTTTAAAGACTTTTGGTAGAATTTTAAAACTGTGGTCTACTTGCAAACAATGATATTTTTATTATATTTTCTGCAATGTGTATAAATCTTAACTTGCATTTCTGCTAGTATTTCTAATTTTCTACTAGTACATTTTTTACTAGTTTTTGTTTTTTATAACAATTTTGTCATGTGTTTTAGGTATATATTTCAGTCCTACAACATAATTTTTATTTAATTCAATTTTCTGTTTCTTGGCATTACTTAAAAATTTCAGAATCTTTGGTAAGTTTTTAAAGACTCCAGGTACAATTTTAAAACTGAGGTGTACTTGCAAAAACTGATATTTTCAATAAATGTTCTGCAATGTGTATGAATCCCTTCGAGCATTATAGTTTTAGGATATAAGGGATGCAGGTTAACATAGGTCAGACCAGCCTATAATTTACAAAAACCTATATGGCTTATATGACATAAAGTTTGGGGACCCCTTCATGAATTTATTGCAAAAATTTACTTTTGAAAATAAAAATGTCAAAATAATTAGTTTGAATTAAAAAAAATGACATTACTAAAAAAGTGCATAAACTTAGTATAAATTATCATCACAGTTAACTATACACGGTGTCTAGAAACTTTCGCTAAAGCTTCAGGTAACCTTTTTCTGTCATTCTGTAAATACAAAAATTCAAAATAATAATGGCTTTGCAGCTGACAATAGTGCTGCATAAACCTTACTGTCATTGTTAATAACGTATATGGATCTATGTATATTTACCATTTCTCATCCATTTTTGTTAGTTTAGTTAGTTCTGCAATGTGTATAAATCTTGCATTATAGTTTTAGGATTATGTGATGCAGGACGTAAAGTTTGGGGACCCCTGCATGAATTTATTGCGAAAATTTACTTTTGAAAACAAAAACGTCAAATTAATTAGTTTGAATTTGAAAAAAATTACATTACTAAAAAAGTGCATAAACTTATTGTAATTTATCATCATTTTCGTAGTTAATTATACACGGTGTCCCGAAACTTCCGCTAAAGTTACAGCTAACCTTTTTTGGTCATTCTGTCAATACAAAAATGCAAAAAATAAAGGCTTCGCAGCTGACAACAGTGATAAACGAAATATTTTCATGAATCTAGCTTCGTACGTGCTAAGATTTCTCCCCTTCACTTAATAATTCTACATCTTCAATATTAAACCGATGGCCCGTGTCAACATAATGTAATGCTACAGCTGATTTTTCTACACAGTGGGTCTTTGCATGGTGCAAATGTTCATTAAACCTGATTTAAATATTTCGTTTGGTTTGGCCTATATAGCAAGTTTCATAATCTTTAGATTGAATTTTATAAATTCCTGCTTTATTTAATTTATGTTCTTTATCTAATACCTTCGGGATCAACATTTTTAGTGTGTGATCATTCGAGAAAGCTGGGGTCAAATAGATTTTTTTAAAGAGGTTCCCAAATTGATTTGCGCCATTCGGATTAAAAGAAATTTTTGCGTAATTTTTTTCTGTTGTTCACGCCCGTGTTTAAAGTCGTAATTTGTACTAGTTTTGGTTTGGCCCTCGCATTTTTGAACAGTTTAGTAATTAAATTTTTGATATACCCATTTAATATTCCTATAGCGTATATATATATATATATATATATATACGCTATAGGAATATTAAATGGGTATATATATATATATATATATATATATATATATATATATATATATATATATATATATATATATATATATTCTAATTCTTTCTAGAAATTAGTTTCAGACAAATGAACTTGAAATAGACAAAACATTAGACTATGCAAAGCAGACATTTTATACTTATTATATGTGATTGCATCTGAACGTATGTAACTATTGGTGTGGGTATCTGTTGTTTATAATTCTTAGGTCCAGGAAAGGGATACTGTTGTTTATTGCTTCTTCAATTGTGAATTTTATTAAAACACGTCTCGAGTTAGGTATGTTTAGAAATTTTGGTAAATTGAAGTCCGCTTTCACTACTGCAAAAATGTCGTCCACATATCTTAGCCAGATCTTTGGAAAATTCGTAAATTCCATTTTTAACTTGTTTTCGAAGTCGTTCAAAAACAAGTTGGCTAAGAACGGGGTTGCCCATTGCAGTAGTAAAAGTTTGTTTATATATTACATGATCAAATGAAACTGCACTCTGGTTCATGCATAGATTTGTTAATTTTAGATATTGAATAAATTTTCTACGCCATTATATTTTAAGAATCTCGCTAATATTTTTATGGTTTCATCCGTTGGCACATTTGGGAATAAAGCTGTAACATCAAAAAAAAGAGACCAATTTATCACCGGGTGACAATGTAACATTCTTTATTTTTGAAATTAGTGAGAGGTAGTTCTTAATTGATAGATGATTTTCAAATTTAAATTTGGATAATTGACAATTTGGCAAGATTATAAGTGGCTGAATCAATATTTGATACTATGGGCCTAAAATTATATTACCGTATTACCCAGTATTACCCGGTTTGTGGATTTTTGGAAGGCCGTATAATTTTGGAATTTGTAGGTTCGGATTCCTAAGTTTATTAAAAGAGGACACTCATGCAATGTTTGCATTCAAACCTCTTCAACGTATACGAGTTGAAGGGGTTTTTTAGCAAAGTTTTATACGGACTTGTTTTTAATAAATCTTTCATTGACTCGATATACACATTCTTATCCAAAATTACTAATGTGTTGCCCTTGTCTACTTATACATATACGCAGTCATTTTTGTACAGTTGTTTAACTAATTTCACTTCACTATAGAGTTCGAAAAAACAGGTTTTTTCAATACTCTCGACAATATGTTGTACAAATGTCTATTGAAGATGACCACGTAGTGATTGAAATGTACATTTAGCGAAATACATGTTGTGAAAAAGGATAATTTGTTATTTTTCTTTAACTATAGTGTTTTACTTCGTTTTCCGAAAATTTAAAAAAGTACACTTAAAGGGTTTCTGAAATAAACGATACATTTATCTGCATGATAAATTAAGAAACTTATAACGGAATATTAGTCTATAGACTTCAAAAATAATATGCATTTAAATTGTGCATTTGAAAACTACCCAAAATATTCTGTGAGCAAATATCCGGAAAATAAATATTTATTAAAACTGTATGAAATAAATAAAGCACTTTTAAAATTTCTAAAACTGTTTATATAGTTTACTCGCAATAATTGTTTACTTTATTTCATAATTTGATTATGAATTTTCAACTGAAAGTTGTAGAACATTCCCGAGTATAGATAATTGAAAAATAGTATAAACTAACTAAATCAATGCAGAGTAATTCATTCCCGAAAAAAAAAACATAATATAAATATTCTGAATATTCCGAAGACAATTTTCAGGGACACCTAAGTTCCGTAGAACACCAAACTTGCAACTAAAATAAAAACTAATTTGTATCTGTAAACATAATCTTGAAATTTTTTCCACAGTGAAAGAGTGAAAATATATTTTTTATAATCTTGGTATTAATAGTCAGCAGTTAATCTCCAAGTTTTCTCCCGAGACATTTCCGTGCCTTCGCGATTTTGATCTAGCGCTGAGCTCTCGGCGTAATCACGTTGCATGAAGAGCCGGGCATTCATCCCGGCTTTAAGCGCACACTTTATAATAATTGACGATCATAAATCCGTCCTAAAATCGCCAACAAGGGCAATTAAAAATTTTACGACGGTCCCGGCAATCAAGTGTTAATACACTGCGCCCGTCGTAACTCCGCGGGGGTACATCTTGTAGGCGCTGGGCAGAAGCAAAACAAGGAAATTCAATTTGCACGAGCCAGCGACAATCGTAGAAACGCGAGGCGCTGAAAATATAGGGCATAAAAGGGGCCCGTTTAGCATCCCTTATCTCAACCCTCGGGTGGACATGTCGGGGCATGCGGGCGGACGGCTGAAACGTGAGATGTGGGATGGCCGTGTACAATCTCTTGGCGAACGTCAGGCATTTTTGGTGTTTTATATACGAACGCCGTTTTCAGAAAGTAATCTCGGGAAATGAGATTTTATTAAGAATAAGGTTTCTTTTAACAAAAACATTATAATTAATAAGAAATGTTTCCGAACAAATTAACTACTTCTGCCGATTTTATATTTTTGCGAAGTAGTAGGAGTTGATGTTTTATTATACACTATTAGTTTCAGGCTTTCATAGATTTCCTCACATTCGTCACATTTTCACGGGTTCGTAGATTTAAAGAAACTCGTGATACCACTAATTACAGATTTTTATTAAAAAATAATGGTCACTACTATTTACACTATACACCGCTAATTATACGCAATAACGTCCGGTTACACACTATCTGGCTTCGCTTTCTTCGCGACCGACTTCTTGTACCGACTGCCTGGTCACGTTGTTCATTCCTTTTTATACCCCTCCGAAGTGTTTCTAGGCTTTTCTATTTCCAGAAGACCGGGCCTCGATTTTTCCAGCTAATTGCGCCAGAAACTTCCGGAGTGATGACTCACCCACTGCGTGAACTTTTGAAGAGGTGGTTGACCTTGACCCAATATGACTTCCGGGGCGACGGTTGTCGCATTATTTAGTACCTACTTTCGCTTACCGTCAACTATTCTTCTCTTCATTTGACTTTAATTTTCTCGCAATTCTTTTCTTCATTTGACTTAATTTTCTCGCAACGAAGTTTTGTGTTAAATTGGCAAAGATGTTCGACACGACTGTTATAAACAATAACACCAACTGACTGTGATTGTTTGTTTGACATATGTCGCGGCGCGTCGATGACGGCGCGGGTGGAGGGGCCCCTTCGCCACCCGCGAGTGAGTTGGCACCCCTTGGTGCTTGGCACCCGGGGCGCACCACCCCCATCGCCCCCTCCCCTTTATGCCCCCCTGCAGAAGCAGCTTCAGCATTAACTGATATACAGATCTATATAGATTCTCCAAGAAGAAGAACAAGAAATAGTACTGTTTTATGAACTTAAACTATGTACGGGCAGTAACAGCGAACTCTTATCATTTAGTAAACTACTAAAGCAGCCGTTTCGTTAGTTTCCATGTTCCGCAATTTGCCACACAATTGCATAAAGGGAAACTGTTAAGATATGTACGCAGCGTTCGAAAGCACCGCAGAGAACTTCCACTCTCTGGACTGCAAAACAGCGCATAAAATTCCTGAACGCGAATTATATATCAAAGCAATTCTTCACATAGCACCAAAGCACAGCGGACACGAACGCAATTTCTGCGGGATACTTAAAGTTGTATTTTTATGCCCGCTCGAAGGCTATTTCCAATAATAATTTATTTCCGCAATTTCGCGGAGAAATATATAAATAATAATTTTGTCATATGTTATTTAATACCACGTCTTCCGCTTGGCTCTAATAGCTTTGCATTTTCGAGTCGCGCTTTGATATCGGGCGTGACAAAAAGCACGAGGATTCTGAAGAAATCCACTGGATATTCATGTCATAAGTGCAGCTGAATTATTAACCCAATTCGTGAGCGCCTCTTTGAGAGCGGACCGCGCTTGAAGTGTATAATGGTATTCGCGTTTAAAAAGTTTCAAGAAGCAATTTACTTCTGTCGCTCTGAATCTGCATTATTATTTTCATTGTTGCTACCTTGATGAGTAGTTTGAATTTTTTGCAGTTACAATAGCCTACTACCGTGCACTTGACATTGGTTCAGGCGGAATTAAATCGTGCAGAAATTCTGTGAGGAAACAAATTCCGAAATAATGCAAAAACTACTTGCTCTAGCTATGGGGTCCAATAATACTTTCTAGCAAATTGTCTTGTCAAGCTCCCTATAAAATTTAAAAAAAACGGTTATTCTATTCAACAATATGAAATATAATGTTCAGAAACTTAAATATTGAAATATTTTAAACACCAACTGTAAAAATTGACAGCTGTCAAGCATTCGATTAATAATCGCATCTATTAGGTATAATTCATAATAAAGTTCTTGTTTCTACCTTGTTCGTAAGAGAAGTAGGAGCCATTTTTCAAAACGTCCTTTCGGAGTAAGAATTTTAGAAATTATTTTTTATCTCAACACTTATAAAAGACAATTGGGCATAAATGTATATAGGGATGTATGGAATTAAAACGGAGAATACAAAAATGCAATACTATATAGGGTTATCAATATCCGGTAGAACCTGAAGCGATAGAAAGTTGAAAATATTTGACATGAGAAGAACAGATTCAACTACATATGTTGAGTTGAAATTTCCTATATCTCAAATCCCGTAAACTTTTAATGATCCATTTGCAAGGAACACCCTTGACTATGAATAAAATAAGATAAATACAAATTCCATTTCTATGTAGTTTTAGCCGCATAATGCCTAGTGCTGCATAATTATGGTTGCTACAAAACATGTGCTGGTTAAGATTCTTTATACCTTTTATTCAATAATTTTTCAAAAACTGTAATATTTTAAGTTATTAATACCGTGCGCTCAACAATTATTTAGATAAGGGCGGCTATGACTGTGTCAGTGTTGTGGAACCTGCCAACAAAAATTGAAGAAGGACTTCTATATTCATCCCTACAAAATACACGTCTATCATGAATTGCTACCACCAGATTTTAAAATACATCTTGTACCCTAACAGACATTCTTCTAACATCTCAAGGCCTTTTTT
Source organism: Othius punctulatus (assembly GCA_951805005.1). Taxonomy (NCBI): domain Eukaryota; kingdom Metazoa; phylum Arthropoda; class Insecta; order Coleoptera; family Staphylinidae; genus Othius; species Othius punctulatus. The sequence continues at coordinate 99,606,421 of OX638139.1, forward strand.
TATCTAAATAATTGTTGATCGCTGGTATAATCATTGAAAATCGATACGTATTTTACAGAAACTCTATATAATTGCCCAATTCGTGGGAAATCCGTATGTTTTATCTAAATTTGATTATTACTTTACTATTACTATTTATTACTTATTAATAATAAGACTTAGTAATAAATACTTAATAATACCTTATTAAATCATAATATGATAAGATATGATAAAATAATCGTATCATATTTTGTTTCACTTCAAGATATATTTTTTTTTTCCAAAACTGTTTCAAATCTAGATTTTCTTCTAGCAATCTATATTTTGAAATTTTATTCAATTATCGTCAGCTGTTTTTGACTTATCGTGTCCACAAAAAATATCATATAATTCTGAAAATTTCGTTTTATCGTACTATGTTGTTATGCAATGAATAAAATTCATCAGTTGGCAACCGTTAAGCTATCAATAAAACTCTGATAACACACAATGCCTTTAAGAAAATTTAACAGCCAGCCTTACGTAAATAACTATAACGGACTTGGAGACTTGAAAACTAATATTTCTGTTAAATCTGAAATTCGAAAACTACTTACTTTCCTCATGTTGCAGAAATTAATTAGATTAATTAGATAATTAATGTGTATAATTAAAAAGAAAGAAATATTTCATGTATTGATAATCACGATATGTCTAATGACCATAACAATTAAAGCTTAAATGACATAAAAATAATAATTTCAAACCACCCAAAATCCAGTCTCAAATAAATATTTATAAAAAAGTGAGGTATATTGGAGGTAAGTACAGGAGTTTTGTTGTGGATGTCTTCAAATGTGTGTATTTGAATTCCGAGTGATCATTTGAATTTCCATGGATAACTAGATCTCAAATTTAAATGATCAATCGGTACTTCTGCTTCTACAGGGTATCCAAGATAAGGATCAACACAGCATGGGGATCTCGGAAACCACAAAAGTTACAAAGGCGGTTAAATTAGTGGTCAGAAATGTTCTGTTGAGAATTCCAGAAAATTCCGCTTACTTCGGGAGATATTCGACAAAATCCGAAATTTACGATATAGTTTTGATGTTTTTCTGAAATTATTTGAAAAAGTATAAGAAAACAAAAGGCACCTTCTCATTGTCACTTTTATAGCTCTACAAGACAGACTTTATAAAGTTTCAGCACAACGTTTCGTTTCGAAGAAACCATCATCAACATTATATTTTTATATAACCCGTAAATAGAGTACACCCTGTAGTAAATACAATTTTCTATTATAAATTCAACGATTTATATCACATTAAACCATAATGTATTCATTAGGTATTATTCAGAAAAAAGGCTTGTTAATGTACTTTAAATATCATAATGAGTATTCTTGACAAATTATTAAATGCTAGGTAATTTATTCAAGCTATTATTTTTTAAACAAAAATAATTATGAAACAGAATTTACTTTTTCAGGAGTCAATGTTACATCTTCTAAAATTCATGCTACTTTTTCTGAAATTGATTTGACTCTTTCATAATTCTCTTTCTCTTTCTAAATTTCATGCTACTTTTTTCTGAAATTGATTTCCCATTCTCTGAATTTGAGTTCATATTTTCTTTGAAAATTGAAAGTGGAAAAGGTTTAGAATCCAAAGCGGCAAAATTATTTTGTTTGATCCATGTTTTTGAATTTATTTAAGTTATCTTATTGGTAACACGAGTTCAACGAAAGAAAATAGTTATTTTTGTTATAGTTTCATCCATTTTGGATACCAGTTATTAATATATTCTGTACTGTTTTCTTCCTTCTTTATTGGATTACTTACTGATAGTTTATATGTTTAGATATAAAGATTTTTTTGTTTTTATATATTTTTAATTTTTATTATGTCTTCTTCATCTGACTAATTTCGGCTATTTTTCAGCAATCTTTGGAGGTGTTACTTCCACAATATATATTTAAATATAGAAAGATATCAAAAATAAGTTTGAATTTTACATATACTCATACACCATAATACACATACACCACATAACACACAAACTATTTTTTAATATACTTTCTATATTTATAGATATAATATAGAATTAACACCTCTTACGATAGCTGAAAGATAGCCGAAACTAGTGAGGTGAAGAAGACATAATAAACATAATAACAACTAAAAACATCTTCATGTCTAAACATATAAACTACCAGTAGGTACTCGAATAAAGAAGGAAGAAAACAATAAAAAATATAATAATAACAGGTATCCAAAATGGATTCGTGTCACCCATAAGATAATTAAAATAAATTTAATAATATGGATCAATGAAAAATAGTTATTATTATTACCAAATAATAATTTTTACAAATTGTTTTTTTTAATTATTAGTTGTGAATATTTGTCACTTTTTTATGGATAATCTTCTATGGAACCAAACAATTATCGCAACAAACCTCAAATCAATGTTCGATATACTATTTTCAATATGCATTGTTATAGTACAATAGTACATAAATAATATTTGCTGAGAACTACGTTCAGGTAAGTATAAAAATAATATATCTGTATCATATCAATATCAATATATTATATGCAACTAATATTTACAAATATTAAACCATGTTAAGACAATTTTCGATAGACAAGGAGTATTACACGGCGATTGAATTAATCTGTGCTGATCTATAATTATTTTAATGTCAATTATGTTTAATGTCAATTTTAATATGCTGTAATGTGTATCATATATTTATTTTTATACCAATGTTCTACTATTTTATATCATACATTTGTGTGTTATGAATTGTTTGAAAGAGTTATTCTAGAGAAGTTCTACTGTACAAATTGTATTGCGGTAGAATTTTAAATTAATGAAAAATATAAAACAATAAACTAATAAAATAATAATAAAAGAAGTAGTAATGAAAGTCAGTGCGTGAGACTATTAAGCGAGATGTTCTCAGTTCGATTCCCGAATAACTCAAAGTATATATCTGGGAATTTACCGTCGCAAGGGAATGAGCAATCAGTGAACGAGCAACGAATAATTCGAGAATGTACAATCGTGGATCATCTTTGACCATGGTTCAGTTACACAGGATACAATTGTTAATAAAATGGATTAAAAACTGAACCACAATCAAAGATAATCCACGATCGTACAACTGAGGCTCAATTGTACGATCGTGGATCATCCTTGTCCATTGTTCAGTTACCTAGGATACAAGTTAATACAGTGGTATTCTTAGATCCTGCACGATCAAGGATGATCCACGATTGTACAACTGGGCCTGAGGGCCCTATAAGTAGACCAATTTGATTTGATTTTGATACATGATACATTCTCTAGTGTATAGAAAATATATGGTATGTTTCTCTATGTGAATGTCTATGGTCTTAGCATTAACCATAGTAACTTTTAATATATAGATCAACATACTCCAGTAATATATTTTATCATTATACGGTGTGCTTGAGATAAGGAGCAAACATAGAGGTTTAACATTATGAAAATTTAACAAAAATTATAAGGATAATTTAATATTTAATATCGTTAATATCGTTCACTGACACCAACACATTTTCTGCGCGTTAAGCTGGCGAGCAGGAATTCGCAAAAATGTTAAAAACAATGCTGAATCCCTATGTTTGCCCCATATCTCAAACACGCTGTATAATAATTCGGTATTCATTACAGCTTGGTCTAATAGTTTTTCTCCTCCCTGCAAAAAGTTGTATGGTTCAAAAGTAGTTTAGGAACATTTTTTCCTCGCTTTGCCAAACCGCCTTTTTACTTTTTAAAGAGGTTCTGTGAGATCATTGTTGCAAACCATACAAACAATGTTGTTTTCTTTCTATCTACTGAACAAAAAAATTTTAAATTATGCACATATTTGTAAAACCCGCGTTCATCTTTTTCATCGTACGAACTGATGGCAATTGGCATTTTTAGATACGATTATATTGCTGTTACTACACAAATACTACGATCTTGTACGTCAGCCATAAGGTCAACGTTACTAAAGTAAGTATCAAAATACACATTGTGATGTGTACTGACTTCACTTTTTATAAATAACACTGTTATAAACAACTTACATATCCACTTCAGATCCACAGCATCAAAACAAAACTGTCTTTTGTCTTATACATTGGTTACTGGGCTTATTGGTTAGTAGATGATCAAAATATTTTACCATAACCTCGCCTGTTGATAACTATTTGTGATAAAATCCCCACAATTTTAATTCTACGTTTTGGGTATTGTTTGTCCATCGGTGATTCTTTTCTTGAATCTTTTACCATCTCTCGTTGTGTTGTTACTGGTTACAAAATGTAAATTTTGCTTGATTTTTTGAAATTGTGATACTTTTCGCAACCATTACGAACAAATCCCCACATTTCTACTCTAATTTTTGGGTATAGTTTTTCCAGAATCGACCTTGTCGTAAACAGTTTGTCGCCTCTCGTTGTGCTATTACTGGCTACAAAATGTGAATTTCTATTGATTTTTTGATGTATTGAAATTTATGGCAGATATTTTATTCAAATACCTTTTGGGATTAGTTTGTCCATCGGTGATTCTTATCTTGAACATTTTATCATCTCTCGTGGTGTAGTTACTAGCTTCAAAATGTGAATTTTGCTTGATTTTTTGATATTGTGATATGTTTCGCGATAATTAGGATACAATCCCCACAATTTCAACTCAATTTTTGGATTTAGTTTTTCCAGAATCGACCTTATCTTAAACATTTTGCCATTTCTCGTGCTATTACTGGCAATAAAATATGAATTTATCTTGATTTTTTGTAATATAAAAGTATTTGTCAAAAATTTGTGTAAAAATCTCCACTATTTCAATTCTACGATTTTGGTTTAGTTTGTCCAGAATCGACCTTATCTTAAACATTTTGTCGCCTCTCGTTATGCTATTACTGGTTACTACATGTGAATTTCTCTTGATTTTATCTTATCTAATCTTGAACATTTTGCCATCTCTCGTGTTGTTACTGGCTACAAAATGTTTCACCCTGTTTTTGTTTATTTTGATTTTTTAGGTGAAAATTGATCTAAATACAACATGGTTCTTTAGGAAGTTTATGGTAACCACAAGGAAATAAAATTCCTTCAAAACTTTCATTCATGAGTTCAAAGCATTTAGAGTTCAAGTTTTAAGCACATAGTCTTTACTCATAAACGTCTCTCATATCAAAGTGAGTAGAAATTAAAAAATCTTACGCTGGTGAGCTAGTTATACATGTTGTGTAAATGTCATACGATAGTCGTCTCTAATTATATAAAAGATGCGAATCTGGAGTAGGTGTACGATTCCATATCAAGTTACAAGGGTATCTCGGGGGCTGGCGTGTTTGTAAATTCAGAGGGTAAAAAACCGACTGCTTTACGGATATGAATGTGGCATGTTTTACTTTAACAGGAGGGATACGGCGTATTTGGACCTCCCTTTGATGTCGGATCTCGCCTTAAAATTTAATATACGTAACCGTTTTGGAGATTCAGTTCCAAGAAAATAGGCCGCGTTAACGCTGAAGCGTTTTCCGCGTGCAGAGCAAGAGAATATTGCAAGGTAAGAGCTGGAACTCGTTAGTGGACTTTAAGATATATGCGAAATGTCTTCAGTAGATGTAGAAGAGAATGCTAAGTTGACTAGTTCTTTGATAAATTACAAAATATAATCCTAGGCCCGTATCTATAATCCCTACTTGAGCACGAGTACGACTCAAGTCGTATATTTGGTAGCGTGTTTTTATACACATTTATGCACCAAGCGCAACCAAATATATGATTTCAGTAGAACTCAAGCTCAAGTACTGATCCAAGTATCCAAGTACAGTCTTCACACGAAGAGCGGGAATTAGAAGGTATGGAAGAAACACATAAACACACAGCAAGTCCTATAGAACGACTAAGACGCCCAGAAAAATGGAAACGAAATGTTGCTAAAACAAGACGGCAACGTGGAGAAAGCTATGTTTTCTCTAGGGGAAATTATGTACCTGGTGTTGCCATGAAAGATCCATGTGGAAATAACTGCAGAAGAAAGTGTAATCAGAAAATTTCACCACAAGCAAGACTGGAAATTTTTCGGCGGTATTATAAATTAGAGACATACGAAAGAAAACGCGATTTTATTCATTCTAACGCAGATAACATTGGTAAAAAAGCACAACAAAAGAGGGATCGAGAAGAAATTTTACTGTGGTTTTTTATTTGCCATAAAGCAACGAAAGGGTCCAAGTTTGTAAGACCATGTTTTTGAATACACTTAGTATTCGTAAAGGTGTTGTGGATATGGCTATGATAAAGAGAAAGTCAGAAAATACAAGTGATGGAGATAAAAGAGTCCAGCAGAAAAAAACTACTTCTACTGAACTGTTGGGCAGTGTGATAAACTACATTGAAAGATTAGCAGTTTTTGATTTCCATTATTGTCGCTCAGGAACAAATAGAAAATACTTAGATGCTTCGCCTAACATAACAATAATGTATTCCATGTATAAGGCAGTATGCACAGAAAATGATCATGTAGCGGCTACTTAAGCTACATATATAAACATTTTCACAGAAGAGTACAATCTAGGGTTCCACCGCCAAAAAAAAGATCAGTGACGTATTTGCATGGCATACAATACTTCCGAAAACAAAGATGAAATTAAAATAAATTATGACTCTCATATTGTAGCTAAAGATAGGGCCTGAGCCGAAAAAACGAGGGACAAAGAGCAAGCTGTAAATTCAAACGAGACAATGGTGATTTTGATCTTCAGCAAGTTCTCGTGGCTCCAATGGACCCTACTAACAATGCTCTGTTTTATAAGCAACGATTTAAATCTTTTAATTTCACAACATATGACGTCAAAACAAAACGTGGAGATTGTTTCATGTGGACAAAAGTACAAGGAAAAAGAGGCAGTTGTTAAATTGCAAACTGTCTATATCAATACTTTAAATCTCTTCCTCCATCTGTAAATCACATTTCCTGTTTCAGTTACAGATGTGGTGGGCAGAATCTTAACAAGTTTGTTGCTGCAATGTGCTTGACCGCTGTTCAGGAACTGCCTACCACAGAAACCATTGATCTGAAATTTCTAGTTGTGGGTCATAGCGAAATGGAATGTGAATCAATGCATTCGGCCATAAGTACGGAACAAAAAAGGGTCGAAAAAGTGAACTGGCCGGCCGATTGGTAAACCATTGCTCGAAGTGCTAGGAGGATAGGTGACTAGCCGTATGTTGTTGATGAGATTACCACTGAAAATATAATAGATTGGAAATCTCACCTGAACCGGCACATGGTTATCAGGAAAGAAGACTAAAATCGTAAATCAGTCAGTTAGCAAAAAATGAGCTGGTTGAATTTCACTAAAAGCAGGCCATTAGTCATACGTTTCAAAGAGAGTTTTGATGAAGAGTTTAGGGTACTTGACTGCCAGAAGAAAACGAGGGTCAGTAATCAGAAACTACCGTTATCAAACACAATGAAACCTTTATACATATCATTAATTCCCATTTCTAAAGAAAAATACGACAATTTGAATTTTTTATTTACGTCAGCCACTCCAGCTTTAGCGCTAGATTACAGACCATTTTATGAAAATTTGCCACATAAAGGAGACACAAAAAATAGTGCAGTCCGACGACAGGAATTTTCAGAAAGCGATGATACAGGCCCTGAAGATGAATGAATAAAGTATTCTCGTTATTTTGATTATTTTCAGAATTATAGAATATAAAAGTTGCGACTAAAACCACTTTAAGTTACTCCCAGTGTGTTTTCTTCCCAAAATCAAAAGTGAATAACTCCTATTAAACCAATTTTCAAGTTAATGCAGCAGATAGGTATCTCGTTTTTTCCAAAAATTTGCAAAATATCAAAAAATATCTTATAAACATTTCATAATATACTTCCTTTCTGATAAAGTCAGCATAACACAATAAAAATTATATTGAATGTTTATTAGCTGTAAAGCACTCAATTTTATGTAAAATTTTAAATCAGTTTTCTCAGCAATGTGCTTTTTAAAGTTATCCTGTTGTAGTACTAAGGTGACGATGTAATGTGCACTATTTAAATTTCAGATCTCCATCTCAAAACTTGTTGAAAGTAAGATTTTTTGTAAATTAAAACCTCTGTTATAATCCCCTTAACTTCAATAACTGAATATCATTTTCTTAAATTCTATCTCACATTTTTTTTATACTTAGGTTAAATCAAACACTTGGTAAAAGTTTCACTGTATTGGAAGAATAAACCTCTACAATTGTTTCGGCCTCCCGACCATTATCAAGAGTACAGAGATACTAAAATTAAAATTTAACAAATGTGCTATATATACTAAACTAGAAAAAAAAATTTTTTTACAACATGGCAATAAATGAATTACGGTCTTGGTTTTTCCGAACGGATGCCGCATAACAAAGGCGTATTATCAAAGATTAACTGTTCATTCACAATGTTATCCCCATTAGTGACCGCTTTTCGAATTTCTAGGATTTCGAGTAAATCTAGCCGTCTCCCTTTGTGTTCGGTGTGCATTACCTCCAGGCTGTCATTTCTGAAGAAATGATTATTCTCAATGCAATGCTGCGCTAATCCGGTGTCCTCCTTGTTTTGTAGAATTGCTCTCCGATGTTCTTTCATTCGTGTTATGAAATTCCTTCCTGTTTGGCCGACATAGAATGCATCACAATCCGCGCACTTAAGTTTGTAAATGCCACTTTTTTGTAGAGGATCCACTTTACTTTTATTGTTTGATAAAATTGCACCTAGATTAGACTAATTAACTACTATACATTTTAAGCCGAATTTACGTAACCTATTGCTAATTTTGGTACTAATATCCCCAACATAATTAATAAAGTACCAATTATTTTCCTCACCTTCACAAACGCTATACAAAAGATTACAAGATTTGCGTTTAGTTAATTTCCATATAATTTTATCTACTATATCCACCTTAAACCCATTATTTTGTGCGATTTGTTTAATAGTTCTGACTTCATTATCGTAATTAATTTTACTCAACGGAATGTTTAAGAGTCTATGCGCAAGGCTATAAAACGCCGAGAGTTTGATGTTCTAAGATTGATTTGAATTTGCCGGAATCACAACATCCGTATATGTGGGTTTTCGATATATGTTGAATTCTAATTTATTATGGACTTTAGTTATATTGAGATCCAAGAAATTAATGGAATCTCCCGTTTCCAACTCCATTGTAAAATCAATATTGCTATGAATGGAATTAATATAATTAAAAAACTGATCTAATAATCTGTCCGTGCTAACGTGTCGTAATGACTAACGTGTCGTCTACATATCGTGACCAAAATTTGACATATTTCTTGAATTTCTCGTTAGAAAATATTATGTCTTCAAAATGAGCCATATATATTTCTGCCAGCAAAGGAGATAAGGGAGATCCAATCGGTAAACCGTCTTTTTGTATATAAAAATTATCCATAAAATTAAAATAATTTTGGGTTAAGCATAGATTCAATAATTTATTTAACCCTTAATAGGTACCGATGTAAACAAACTGCGCACATCAAAAGAAACTAACTTACAATTATTTGGAAGATCTAAACCTTTGATTTTGTTGACCAAGTCTACCGAATTTTTCACCGCGAACTTTGATGAGAAATTTAAAATTTCGGGTAGTCTCATGTTTAGTCACTTACATATTTTATACGTGGGCGCATTGATATATGATACAACAGGTCTAATCGGTACATCTGTTTTGTGTATTTTAGGTAGACCATACACCAAAACACCAAAAACCATCTTGGACTCTTTAATTGGATTAAGTGGTTTAAATGCCAATGAAAAAATAGAGTTCAATAAATTGTTGAAGTCTATGCTTAACCCAAAATTATTTTAATTTTATGGATAATTTTTATATACAAAAAGACGGTTTACCGATGGGATCTCCCTTATCTCCTTTGCTGGCAGAAATATATATGGCTCATTTTGAAGACATAATATTTTCTAACGAGAAATTCAAGAAAATGTCAAATTTTGGTCACGATATGTAGACGACACGTTAGTCATTTGGACAGGCACGGACAGATTATTAGATCAGTTTTTTAATTATATTAATTCCATTCATAGCAATATTGATTTTACAATGGAGTTGGAAACGGGAGATTCCATTAATTTCTTGGATCACAATATAACTAAAGTCCATAATAAATTAGAATTCAACATATATCGAAAACCCACATATACGGATGTTGTGATTCCGGCAAATTCAAATCAATCTTGGAACATCAAACTCTCGGCGTTTTATAGCCTTGCGCATAGACTCTTAAACATTCCGTTGAGTAAAATTAATTACGATAATGAAGTCAGAACTATTAAACAAATCGCACAAAATAATGGGTTTAAGGTGGATATAGTAGATAAAATTATATGGAAATTAACTAAACGCAAATCTTGTAATCTTTTGTATAGCGTTTGTGAAGGTGAGGAAAATAATTGGTACTTTATTAATTATGTTGGGGATATTAGTACCAAAATTAGCAATAGGTTACGTAAATTAGGCTTAAAATGTATAGTAGTTAATTAGTCTAATCTAGGTGCAATTTTATCAAACAATAAAAGTAAAGTGGATCCTCTACAAAAAAGTGGCATTTACAAACTTAAGAGCGGATTGTGATGCATTCTATGTCGGCCAAACAGGAAGGAATTTCATAACACGAATGAAAGAACATCGGAGAGCAATTCTACAAAACAAGGAGGACACCGGATTAGCGCAGCATTGCATTGAGAATAATCATTTCTTCAGAAATGACAGCCTGGAGGTAATGCACACCGAACACAAAGGGAGACGGCTAGATTTACTCGAAATCCTAGAAATTCGAAAAGCGGTCACTAATGGGGATAACATTGTGAATGAACAGTTAATCTTTGATAATACGCCTTTGTTATGCGGCATCCGTTCGGAAAAACCAAGACCGTAATTCATGTATTGCCATGTTGTAAAAAATTTTTTTTTTCTAGCTTAGTATATATAGCACATTTGTTAAATTTTAATTTTAGAATCTCTGTACTCTTGATAATGGTCGGGAGGCCGAAACAATTGTAGAGGTTTATTCTTCCAATACAGTGAAACTTTAACCAAGTGTTTGATTTAACCTAATCATAATGTTTCACCAGTAGTATCCACACATAGTTTCAATTTTTTTTTATACGTTAAAGCACTAGTAGTATTATTCCGATGGTAATTGAATAATCCTAATTAGTTTCCTGGATGAGATTCTAACCGAAGCCTGAACACGTTACACCATAAAAGCTTTGTGATATTTAAAAAAAATATCGTGCATCCTATCCACTTTGAAAGTACTCTCGCTTCACATAATTGCTATCGGAATTCCGCCCATCACATTTGATACAGAAACTTTTCTGATTCGATTCGAATCGCCGTATCCGAAATTCGGGCCATTCCGCTAGGAGCTTAAAAATTTTCTGATCCCCAACATAAACCATCCGCTCACGGGCGCAGCTCGTGCCGTAAGTTGCGGACTCAAAGTCGTTCACAAACTTCCTCCCTTTCATTCGGCTCGATTTCAGTTTTCGGTAATCGTTCCGTGGCGAGAGGCGTCTTATTTATCCGCGATTTGCATGACTTCATTTTCCGAAACGGAATTGAGTTTTCAGTGCCGGGCGAATCGCGAGAGACACGGCAATATAACAATCCGAGGGGGGTTTCGTGTCGATTGGGGCTGTCTGTGTGTGTTACCCTGTCGGCTGTGTGGGTTAGTCGCGTGGGTGTGTGTTACGTGTGGCTGCAGGGAGATGTGCTATAATTCTCACTGCGGAAATTGCAGGACTGCCAGTTAATCACCTCGTCATCGCGACGTTTGATGTGCACTGATTAAAAACGTACAAAAAACTAGTCATCACCATCGCTGATATGAATATTCAAAACTTCATCATTGGTTCTGTCTACAAATGTAATTGTAGTACGTAAAACAATAAATAGTAATGAGCTTGTACCACACAGCTTACGAGTGGAGTAGGTATTTATTATTTGAGTGCAATTGTATAAGCATTTGTGTCCAAATTCAGCTGTCAGAATCACTATGCATAAGGTAAATTTTGTTTTCCATTTTTGTGTACTGAATCAGATGAGCAGCACAGTTGTATAATATCGATATTTTCTGCTATTAAGTAATAATAATTATAGACCAAAATTTATAAACAATAAATTTCTAATTACCTACTCCAATTAAGAAGAAAACAATTATAAAATAAATTTCCAGTTATCCATAAAAAAACACATGCTATGAAAACAAAACATAGCAAAATACTCAGTTTTAGATTATCTTTACCTTTTCTAAATATCTGATATTCTCAGTTGTTAGTTTTCTTCGAAAACAGGTTTTCTATCTATATCTAAATTTTTCCTTAAAATGTAATTCCGACGGCGAAATATTGTTTACGTCGATAGCCTAATAAAGATTGTACTACTACTACTATCATATCAAAATCATCTTGAGCTGTTTTTATTCAAAACATTATAAATTGTTTAGTCTAACAAGAACTATCTTCGAAGTTCGACACAAATATTTATATTGTTTACAACAGTATAGTTTATATTGTTTACAATAACATAATCTACATTTTTTTATATATGTCTTGCGAACACAATAAATAAAAATAAACGATAACTCATTTGTTTAGGATTAAATGGTTTTGACAGAAGTGAATGTATACTTTATAAAATTTATAGATATAATTACGAAGATATGATAAAAAAATTTGCGTGAAGTTTTTGCATTTGCAGGTATAGCAATTTAAAATTTTCATATACGTAAACAATTAAATTGTAAAATAGGAATGTGCATTTGGGAATTATTACCTGTTCTGGTCCCATCAGTCTGAGTCTACATTTTCCAAGAATTTAGCAATAATTGATGAAAAATGAGGGCTGAAAGACGAAAGTCGATAGCCCATTCCATATAGCATATCATATACTTCATTATCACCATACCTGTGATGTAACAAACAATGTAAAAAGCTATATTGAATAAATGTTTTTACTACTACTTGACGAAAAATGATTATTTGTACATTACAGAGATTTGTATAATATACCAAATTATTTGAAAATATTTTATTTTTTAAGCCTAAAGTTTAATTTTCATCAGATACACTAAAACAGAAAATTGCCAGTAGGTATCTAATATAGGCATAGAATTTTCCTAATTTAACTTCAATTTCTAACAAGATGGTGAAAATCCTAATGAAAATGCCCAAAACCGTTTGAAATGCCCTTTTAAAAGTTTTGTAATTCAAGCAAAACACAATTTTCCTTTTCCCACTTCCCTACTGTTATTCGACTATTTTCGAAAACCTAAACCTTTTCAAAACTAGATTGTTTACAATAACATAATCTACATTTATTTATGTATGTTTTGAGAACACAAAAAATAAATAATAATTTGTTTAGGATTAAATGGTTTTGACGAAAGTGAATGTACAGTTTATAAAAATTTTATAGATAAAAATCCGAAAATATGATGAATCAGTTTGTGTAAAGTTTTTGTACTCGCAGGTATAACAATTTAAAATTTTCATATGCGTAAACTATTAAATTGTAAAATAGGAATGTGCATTCGGGAATTATTTCTGCGGACAATTGGAAACCGGTTTCGACCTATTTGGGTCTCATCAGTCTGAGTCCACATTTTGCAAAATTCTTGCAATAATTGATGAAAAATGATTATTTATATATTTGATAGATATACTGGGTGTCCCATTTAACCTGACAAGTCAAAATAACTAAAAAAATACGCATTGTACGAGAAAATGGTTTTAGACAACAAATAAATATTTCCAAATGGGACATTTTCCAGTAATAAAATCAGCCCTCCCCCTCTACCGCCAGTGGATGGGGCGGGGGGCAACTTTGAAATTTCAAATGGAAACCCTAGTTTTTTTTTACTGATTCGAATTTTACAAAAAAAAAATACATCAGTTTTGGTCGATTGTTTTTTTTTTGAGATAGATGGCGCCGTAATCGCAAAAAAAAGATTTTTCATAATTAACTCGTTACCGGTGACGTGGAGTTTGCAAGACAAATTGTCTTTGTAAGTTTTAAACCGAAGCGCCGTACAGCAGTATTTTGTTAACAGTTTTCTCGTAAACAACTTTCAGGAGTATGCCAGACCACTATTTTTATAAGATATATATAATAACTACTACCTTTGTTAAGTGTTAGAGCTAAATTAGTTATTAATTAATGTTTCTACATACATTTAAACCATTTTAGAAATGTATAGTATTATTGTAAATAATTTAAAAATAGGGGTTTGGCATACTCCTATAGAATTTTTATAACTTCATAACAATTTCTAACGATATCGCAATGAAAATGCCCAAAACCTTTGAATGCTTTCTAATTTAAGTAAAACACAATTTTCCTTTTCCAACTTCTCTACTGTTTTTCTATTAAGTAAATAAATGGGTTTTTTTCGAAAAGGAAGATTGTGCTTCACTGAAATTTCCTTCCAAATTGTTTTCACAAAAATTCACAACATTGAATGCAATAATGGTTTATTCTCTTCGTAAATATTCATATAGGGAGATGAGTATTAATGAGAAAATCTTATGCTAGTCACATCAAATAATATTTCCTGTGTATCCAACTTTAATAAGTTAATAAGTTATCTTCAAAAAATTTATAAATTACAAAAGAAATCCCCCGATCAAACTTTTTAAGAGAGAAATAATTAGAATTTAAAAAAAAGTGAACACGCCATTTACATATTCTATAAGAATGTAATAAGTATAAATCATAAGTTTTTAAATCAATGGAATTTAAATAGCTATTATATATTTTTTATTAGTATATTTATTTCACTTGCATTTACGTAATAAAATGAAGTATTGAAATCATTTTTTTTTTGTGAAATGGCAGCAATTTACTTGGACAATTTCCGTTAAAAACAATTTGACATTTATTATCGTCCATTTCCAAGCCTTCCATGAATCAATTCGTTAAAAGTTAAAGGACTTCAATTTTTATTATTTACTTGGCAAACAAAATTACATCAATTCCGCGATATCTACATATGGCTAGATTTTCGTTAAAATTATTTACTTACTCTGATCGAGACTTTCTCGCTCTACAACTTTAGCTATGGACATTTTTAATGAAAATTATATTTTTGAAGTTATTTAAGAAACGAGAGCCCGAGAAATGAATTGTGCGTCGCGTCGAACTATAGCTTTCGTGGAAAACCATGTAATATAATTTTTCTTCGATTTTTTTTCCAATAAATTTACCTAATATAAAAATATTCAGGCGGTGCACCGGTTACGAGAAAATTTCGACGTTTGGGGGTGTTTTTTTCAATATTAAGGGATGAAGCCCCTATCGGGGGAGTACTTAAGAGTATATATACCAAATTTCAGACTATATCATTTATTTCCGCCAAAAAATCTGATTTAACTGTACTAAAGTATTGAAAAGAGTAGCATTGTTTTCAGAAAAGTCAGTGTCAGAGTAATGTTTATAAATGTTAAATTTCTAAATAAGACACTCCAGCTCTCTGTTATAAAATACTTCATAGAAATATTATATTTTCGAGATACCTTAAACAGTTTTCTTTCAATACAAAAAAGATCAAAAAAAGGTTTTTTTTAAAGGTCCACCAATGTCACAATTTCTCTGGAGAGTATAATTTTTTAAAAGTGTGTCTATCAAAATTTTGATTAATAAAATATTTAATCAATAAATCCTTGTATTTGTCCAATAGCATTTAAAAATACATCACGGTAGAATTATATAATCAGCAATTAAGTTTACCTTACATAATTAATTATGAAACCCCCTATATATCATCGCCTCAACAACAGTCACGAAAGTGCAACATTTTCAGAATTGACTTTGTAGTAGAATTAAGGAATGTCTGTCAGTGTCACCGACAATAAAACACGAATGAGAATTTATAGCACACAAACATACTTATTTAATAATTTTATTATGGAGACGACATGTGTTTGTGTGGATGGCAGAAATTTCCACTAGGAATGGAAATGGACATGGAAATATATTACTTCTATTATTTTGATAGAATTATTGGCGCCCTTGGAATTAATGCTACCTGAATTACTTGATATTTTGCTAACTTAATAATTAATGGCAAATAATTATTTCAGATTTGTATATTTTACTTGTTTCGTGAACTTTATTATTAAATCATCGATTTCCGAAAGTTAGTTTAATAAATTAAAACAAAACATTAGTCTCATTACTTACTAGTTTCATTACTTTTTCAAAGGATTGTTTTTTCAACTAATTGTTCAACCACAGCCCATTTTGCTGCTATAACTAATTAGTTACTGTCGCCAAGTAGCATTCTGTTTGAGATTTTATCCTCTATACAAATCGCTGCATTACATAGTTTTTTGTACTTACACTGGAATTGGTCCAGAATTCCAGAAATTTGTAATATTTATATGTACTAGTTATCTGTCTCAAAATAAAAAAAATAAAAAATACAACTCAGATTAAAATGGAAACCGACACTTGTTACCATCAAAATTGTTACATACTTTAAATCCGCAGTGAATCGTGCTCTAGTAATAATGAATTAAACGCGTAATAGCTCCAATATTACAATATTATTGCATTATCTTTTTTTTCTTATTTTTTATTCGGATTATTACCGCATTTTTTTCTGAATCCCTATTTTAATTGCTTAATACCGAACAACAGATAATTAGAATCTATTGAGGCTTCTCGCCTTATGAAATACAATTTATAATATTTTTAATTGCGCTGTTTAAGGATTTCTGTAATTGCACAATAAGATTGCACTGATTCACGATTTATTTTACAATACAATGACAAAATAATTACAACAACATTGCAACTACATTTTTTATTATCGAATAATTGAAGCTTGTTAATTAAAAATAATTTGAGTTTTTGTTTCAAATTTGCACTTTGTTAATTTTTATAATCCCTATTTTAGGTGTTATAGACACCTTGTATAATTATGAATATACACTTTATATTGTTTAACAGAGCAGCAGCTATGTATGACTACGGCCTTTACAAATTTACATAATTATTATTACATGTTATACAGCAATCAATAATAAGTATTTTTTAATATTTATTGTTTGAAAAAATAGCAGTCATAGTGCAGAAAGTTCACAAAATATATATGAAATTACAAATCACGAATTTTTGAAAAGCAAATATATATTATTTGTACTATTAAGTTATCATAATTATTACTGTTTCAAAAGTTTTACATTGGATGTATTACTTTTCTATTGCTAATCAAGCAATTATTATTATTATTATTATTACATGCATCTAACTGGGATTACAAAGTTATATAAATAATTAATAATTGTTTTAAATAATCGTAAAATTGCAAAAAATTATATACTCCGTAACAATAATACTAATAATATTCAAATTTAATTATAATTTTTTAAACGAAATACTGTAACTACAAAACTATTAATTTAACTATTATTATTATTAAACTATTTGTACTATTAGTGCATCATAATTATTACTGTTTGAAAGGTTTTACATTGGATATATTATTTATCTATTCCTAATCAACCTATTATTATTATTATTATTATTATTATTATTATTATTATTATTATTATTACATGCATCTAATTAAAATGACAAAGTTATATAAGTAATTAGTGATTATTTTAAATGATCGTAATTAGCAAAAGAAAATATTTACTCCGTAATAATAATATCATATCATAATATATTCAAACTTAATTATTATTTTTTAAACGAAATACAGTAACTACAAAACTAGTGTCAAATAGTAGTCATAGTGCAGAAAGTTCACAAAATCTATATGAAATTACAAATCACTAATTTTTTAAAAACAAATAAATATTATTTGTTATATTAATTTATCATAATTATTTCTGTTTGAAAGGTTTTAACATTGGATATATAATTTTTCGATTCCTAATCAACCTATTATTATTATTATTACATGCATCTAATTGACATTACAATATTATCTAAGTAATTAATGATTGTTTTTAATAATCGTAATTAGCAAAAAATTGTATACCTACTTTGTAAAAATTATATCAATAATATATTCAAACTTAATTATTAATATTTAAACGAAATACGGTAACTGCAAATTTTTCATTTGTAACTCATAATTATTTATTTGTTAATATCTTTTTATTATAGAGCTAGAGTATCAGACTGATTTGCAATTGTTATTATGATTATTATAATTGGTAAGGTTTAGTATTGTTCAGAATATATACCTAATATGTATTAAGTTAATATAACTATAACGTGAATTGCAAAATATAAGGTGTATGACCTAATGTCGTAAAACATATAAAAATATATACAAATTAAAAATTTATATGCATATATTAAATGGCGGTATCATCGTTCCGGTGGAATAATGACGCAAACTGAATTTTTCAGGAGAGACGAAGAGTGATTGTTAATTACTGATTTTTAAGGAAGTGAATACATTTTATTGGTAATAATATGTATTCGTCATAGCATTTCATATTAAAATCATTACTAATAAAATGTATACAGTTTATTTAAACTCAATACTTAACTATCGTTTTTCGTCTCTCCTGAAATATTCATTATGCAGTTGCGTAATCCACCGGAACAGCGATATAAAAAATAACTGTCAAATACGGACCATTAAAATTTCACTTAAAATAAATGCAAAAATGTGTAGAAAAATCTGTAATTGTCAAGCACTTGCTTAAAAATTTCGTTTTATAATATCTTTAATAACTATTGCGATATTCAATTTTTATATTAGAGTTTTTAAAGTTTTATCGGTGTTTGGTAAGTCTTGCTTTTATTGTATTTTCTTGCAATATTTGCAAAAATTAATTATTCCAATTGATTAATTAATTGTTTTTTTGTATGTATTAAGGTTTAATTTATTGTACAGGTTGTCTAGAAAGTTGGTATAGTTTTATTCTAATACATTTTTTTGGTTATAATATTTTCTATATTATCGATTTAATTAGTAGTTTACGTTGCAAAATTATATATTGTTTTTTGTTATGTGTACGTACTTTGATATCGGCTTATTTAGGGTGCGAGAGCTTGGAGAAAGTTGAGCGCCCTAGTACGCATTATTAGAAAGTAATAAGGAGAAATTCGAGCGACGCTCAAATGCGTGGTAATAAATTTAAGAACTTCGTCCCTAAGTTCTAAAACTTACAATTAAATAAAATTTCCTCGTGCGAAGTTTCCCACTCACACAAGTTCACGCGGCACTCACTGGCGATCACGTATGATGGGCACCGCGACGCGGCGTCGATCACTGGGTCGTCTGCTTCAAGAGACGAAAATCGCGAGTTCGGAGTTCGCGAGTTCGCCGGAGATGTCACCCACGCTCTCCGGATGGTCTCAGGACGCGTAACGGCGCTGCACTGAATCCCGGGCCGACGCCGTTCGTCCTGACGCCGCCCGGACCTGCGCCACTGTTACAAACATCCTGGTACACTTTTTGACTCGAAACTACACACTTTTTACGCCAGGATCAGGATCAGGAAACAATACGCGCATCACTCGCCATGCAAGTGTGTCGTCGCCCCAAGGGGATGCAAACTGAAAACGCGATTCGAATCGCGAATCCGCCCCTTGTTAATAACTTAACATTTTACATTCACTTGCCAAGTCTTCGCGTGGACCATAGACGCAGGGACGGCGTATCACGCTCATCCCTCCACATCAATCAACTAATTTATGCTCGGCATTTATTAGTTTAAGCGCGGCAGCGGCGAATATTATTAACAGCTACGCAAACAGTTTTATTTGCGAAGTTACACACAGTAAACGAATAAAGCGACCAAACCTCATGATCAATACGTAGGCTCGATATACGGTACCTCTAAACGAATTGATGGGAGTTTAATGTAGCACATTAACGCAGTAGATTGCACAATTGGCCCTTCTCTACATTATAGATATTAATCTGCAGCCTTCAAGGATTTATCCATCGATGCTTGCGGTGGCGCAATTCTTGATCCTGTACTTGGCGCACAATATATTTTTCACGTTCGATAAATACCGAAAGAATTGAAAACGCCTAAGTCAAATGCGTTTGCTTATTTACTCTATCAACATACATGAATTTTAATACAAAAATATTTATTCGCGGTTTTGAACAATTAAGGTTTGTGTGTACTTGTAAAATGTTGGAACAAAGAAGTGAAGGAAGAAGTTAGGAAAAAGATACAAAAATGGAAAAAATACACAAAAAACGTAGAAGACTACGAAATAAACAAGAAGCAAAGAAAGAGAGTAAAAGCAAAAATAAGGAAGGAGAAAGAGAGAAAATGGGAGGATTTCGGAACCAAATTAAAGAAACATTTTAAAGGATATCAAAAACTATTCCACAGAACACTGAAAAGCTGCACAAAGGAAAAATTAACAAACCTAAAGCTACTCAAAACCAAACATAGTGTACTAATGAAAGAGGAAAAACAAATCTTGAACCGATGGTAAGAGCACTTCCAAGAGCTTCTGTTTGGAAAAGAGACAACCAATGAAGGAAATGAAAACGAAGAGGAACAAGAAAATAGTAACGAAACAGAAGAAGTAGAGGGATCTATAACAGAAGAAGAGTTAGAAAACGTACTAAAGAAGTTAAAGAACGGAAAAGCTCCAGGTCACGACAAAATCAAATCTAAACAGCTGAAATACATAGGAAAGGATGGGAAACAACTACTACTACAGTTAACAAATAGAATATGGGAAACAGGAAAAATACCAGCAGACTGGCAAAAGCAGTGATCATCCCAATACACAAAAAAAGGAGACATTAGAAATTGCAACAACTTTAGGGGAATATCCCTGCTGTGCACAGCGCCAAAACTGAAAGGAAAAAAGAAAGGAAATTGAAAAACAATGGAAAAGTCACAAAGTGGATTCATGAAGGGACATTCAACACTAGACCATATCTTCACAATTCAAAAAATGACAGAAAAAATATTAAGACAAAACAACAAACTATACATGATATTCGTGGACTTAGAAAAGACATTTGATAGAGTCCCAAAAGGGTCAACTAGTGGTCAACTGAAGTAAGAGACTTGGTAAAAACAAAGAAACAGGCATGGAAAAAATACGTCAACAAAACGCAAGAAACAAGGTAAAGTGGAAAATACTCAAGAACAAACAGAAGCAATGGGAAGAATTTGGAGACAAACTCGAAAGAAAATAGACGGAAAACCAAAAACTATTCTGCAGCGCAATCAAAAGGAACAGCCAAGACAAAGAAGCAACAGAGAGTGTCATAAAAAGCAAACACGGAGAAGTACTAAGGGAAGATAGAGAAATAGCAGAAAGATGGAAGGGAGACTTTGACGAACTATTTTGAACCACAGAAGATGAAGAGGAGGGGAACAAAGAGACAAATAGAACAGAAGCAGATAAAGAAGAAAGAGAAGATATAACAGAAGAAGAAGTGAAAACAGTAAGGAACTGAAAAACGGAAAAGCGGCAGGAAGTGACAGAATCACCAGTGAAATGATCAAACACATGGGCATAAAAGAACAAGGTAGGCGACTGGCAGACAGCACTTATACTACCGATATTTAAAAAAGGGGATAAGAAAAAATGTAAACATTACAGAGTTAAAACCTTATTAAACACAGCGATGTGTTGAACACCAGTGAACACCAAAAATCATGGAATCCATAATGGCCGAAAGAATATCAAACTATATGGAAAAAAAATCATTTCACCATGGACCAGTATGGATTCAGTAAAGGAAGAAGTACAACAGACGCCAGAAGAAGTCGCCAGAGATGACAGAAGAAGTCACAGCAAGTAACAATATCTACGAATCCTTTGAAAAAAGTGACAGATGCGAAGCGTTGCTTTTAAATCTAACAAAAGCCTTTGACTCTATGTTCTATAAAATCCTGCTAGATAAGCTCTCCCATTGCGGTATTAGAGACCAAACGATTAATTTGGTACAATCATACCTGCAGGATCGAGAACAATATGTAACGCATAAGGGAGCAACACTCAAAACAAGAACAACAAATGGAGGTATCCGCCAAGGATCCATACTGGGGCCGCTATTTTATATAACACACATAAACGATCTACCATCATACTTACAAGAACGCTGCATAGTAATATACGTGGACGATACAACAGTAGCCATCCCCGACAACGACAAAAACCTGCTCAAGAATAAAATGGAGCAGATAAGTAACAAAACAGAGAAATGGATAGCATCAAATGAACTAGCATTAAATTAGAACAAGACAACACAAATAGGGTTCTCCACATCAAAAGTGGAACAAACAGATAAGATCTCGAGAAATCTGCTAAGTGTTACCCTGGACTCGAGATTGTCATGCAAGAACCACGTAGAGCAGATGCTGAAAAGATCGCCAAGGCTGTGTACCCAATACGGAGAATAAAAAACTGTGTAGATAAAAAAGCAGCAAAAATGTGTATTATGTAAATGTTCTACTTACGCATGACATATTCCATAGATGCATGGGGACATACTTCACATCTGAATAAGATCCTCATAGCTCAAGAGAAAGCAGTCAGAGCATTATAAAATGCGAGCAACCAAACATCCTGCAAACCTCTATTCGTAAAATACAAAATACTCACCGTACCAAGTGTGTACATCCTATACAAATTAATGTCTACATGGGACAATAAATCAACCACTGAAACATGGAGAGAGGTACACAGCCATAACACAAGACACAGCACTGAAAACCAGCTCAGGATTCCATACAGGAGATTAAAAATGTTAGATATTAACGAATATCTAAATCTAAACTTCCTACTAACCCACCCTTCTAAGGGTGGTTCGTAAGTTATGATTAGTTGAAAAAATTGGCAATATTAATTAATCACCCTGTATATTGGTTATAAAGAATGATAGACCCATAAAATATAGTTTATTCAGAATGACCTCGGTGTGCCGCATCTACCATTACTCTATGCGCATTTCCAAATGAGTCACCCTGTATATATCTCAGTCCACCTTCTACCTTCTTCCTATTCTGTTAATGTTTTTCGTTCATAAAGTTCTTCCATTTAGTCCTGTCCTTCGCTTGTTCTTTCGCTTCTTTCCATGTTTTCCCTCTTTCTTCTATTATTGTTTTCATTCCATGTCATTCTCGGTCTTCCTTTCCTTTCTTTTTGTTTAGCTTTGCTTCCCACACTTTTTTCACTATTCTTCGGTTGTCCATTCTTTGCATATGTCCCCACCATATTCAAGCTGTCGATTTTCTCATGCGCATTTCCGAGTGAATCACCCTGTATATATATTTAAAAAAAAACAGTTTTATTTGTGTGATTTAAATTTGAATTCATTTAACTATCTTTTTTTAATTGAAGCCATCATGGCATGCATAATTCTATTCTAAAGGTAAAAAAATAATTAAAATATTTTTCTAATATTAGTAAACAATTTAACTTTTATTAGTATATTCTACATTATATTTGCATTTGGAGGAATAATGCAAGCTTGGTTTTAGCTTTTGCATAGTGCTTTTTGCTTTATTTGTGTGATTTAAATTTATTTAAAAATGACCATTGCCACCTTTGCAAAAAAAATTATAAAGGTTAAGAAAGAATTAAAATACAGTTGGGTGAAAATATTGGTGAAATACTGTTCTAAATTTATTCGAAACATGTTGCCAACAAATTTAACCTAAAGCCGCGTCCAGTGCATTTGGGAAATTGACTTAACAAATTGCCATAATAATTCAGTTTTATATCATTTTTCCTGCTAAATGATATTGATATGACTCCTTAACCAGTAACATAGAAACATTTAATACATTTCAGCACGAAAAATCTCCTTTTCTGCAATTCCTTGAATAGCGTTTCTTCAATATGTAATGTTTCCAAATTTACAGAGTATATGCTTTTAATATCAAACCAATAAATTGCAACGTTAGTTATTATTTAGTGCCAAAGTCTGCAATGCAAACTTTACATATATGCAATTTGAAAACTTAGATTTAATTTTACCTGAAATTTTCTTATTACCACGTACAGTTACCACCACCACTTGTAGTGCTATGGCATACAATGGGACACCCTGTATGTTAAAACAGAATTATTGTGGTAATCTTGACTAAGCCACGAAAATCATCCATAGACCAAACTTAAGAGTGTAATGTGGGATGCTACAGGAATTGTTCACTGTTTTGTTAAATCACGTCATAAGACGAAATAAGTCAATCAAATGCTAATTTGTTATGACAAAAGGTGTTTTAATCTTGAATTATGGTTTTCTAAGTGTGATAATAATGGGACCTTTTTCTGTATGTGGACATGCAGAAATTCATTTTGTATAGGTATTGCAGTGGTAAAACGATTGTGAATTGGACATGAGTTCATTTATTGGCATTTTTTACTTGTTTTACCAATTACACCTTAAAGCGTGAACCACACCTTTTAAATCACCCTGTTAGTGGACAATTGCACTTGAATATTTTATAGATTTTTACATTTTAACACTGAGATATCAAAAATAAACGAATTTTGAGAGATTTTATAAGCAATGAAAATTGACAGGTTTTCACAGCTGCAGTTTTTGACAGTTGAAATTGAAAATTTGAGATTTCAGCAGAGTTTCATTTGAAACAATTAACGAATGTGAACAGTTGGACTAAAAAATCTGATTAAATAATGAACAGATTTTTAAAGCTGAAGATTCGAAATTTCAGATTTCAATTTCTCACTTGGAAAATTTACTTACCTATTTATTTTATTAGTTGCAATTAAAATTTTGTCAGCTTTCGACAGTTTTTAATTAAATTTGACTTGCAGGGTAATTCAAAAAGTGTGGTCCAAACTTAAGGCTTAATTGGTGATATTTAAATAATTAAAAATGACAATTCTTATAAGACATTAGCATGCCTTGGACTTATTTCATATTATGACATTAATGCCATTATTATGACATTATTATAATATTATTATGACATTATTATGACATGTTTTAACGGAATAATGATAAAAACAAAGAAATCCTCTGTAACTAGATAATGGTTGGAAATAAGGGATAAGTTGATTTAATTTTTTTTATTCGTTTGGCATCCTACATTACACCCTTAAATTTGGACCATACATTTTGAATCACCCTGTGTATTTTATTATTCTTACATCATAAAATTCTATTATAATAATAAGAAATACCGTTTATTGGTTCATTGAGTGTCGATATGTTTAGAAGTGAATTATGATATTGAGTAGATGTAGTAATAAAATATAGAATTTAGAATTGCATAATAATTAAACAAGATACAACTTTGTGGTGCAAAGTTTTCATAAAAATGGAAACTATCTTTCATTGAATTCTCTGAATGTAGCTTAAGTGGTCTAATCAGTTTCAAATGAAATTGTTGAAATACTGGCAATGGTTGTTTTTGGAATATACGGTAAATACATTTTAAAAGTGTAGTATACTGATTACTCCACACAATAAAAACGAAGATAGTGAAAAGTACTTCTGTGTTAAGACACACCCTCCCTTAGACTTATTGTTTAATTTACATAACGGACTAATTAGGTTTTTTTGAATGAGTTATGCGATTTGGATCTTTAAGCTTACTAAATTTCGCGCAAGTAAGCGGCAAATAATCGCGGCAAATAAGCGTACACGTAATATAATAAGTAGTAGTATAATAACACGTAGTATAATAAGCGTATTACAATTTGACAGCCAATACTCGTTCGGACATGTGATTTCAAAATTATGATTTGTATCAAGATATGCAACTAACTAATCAATTTTATTTCACACTGATTGAATATCGAGGTACATAATTGGGTAATTAATTATTTGGTTTGCGCCGCACTTCGGTCATTTAAATGTGTGTACTAAATCTTAATTATTTTTCCATATACATGTGCTATATTTTCCTGCAGTTTCTATTGTGATTGCCTATTATGAGCACTGCAAACAATCGGCTCTGACATTCTACGTTCCATAACAAGACATCAGTGCACAATAGAAAACAGAAGGAAGTTTTAATTGCGTTCGTTGCTGCAATTATGATGGCATTGAAGTGAGCCGCTGCTAGTGTTCTAGTTTAATTCTCGTCATAATAAAGTATTCATGCTTTTCACTGATTCACAGAAAACATGCTTATTCATTTCCGAGTCGATTAATTTATACCATAAAACATTTAAGAGAGCGGTTAATTTTTGACAACTTCATTTATAATTTTTAAATAAACTATAATCAATTAGCGCGGTTTATTATTTGATTACAACATTTAAATTCGGGTCGTATCTAACCAAAAATCCCTCAAAAAGGTTATATCGTAACAAATTTTAGAATATAATCAAATGCAGTTTTATTACATCACGCAGTGTAAATATCGAAAAGTCTGAAACTCAAAACATCAAAAATCACCGTAAATTCTATTTACTTCTGAAAACAACTCAACTTTAACTTTAAAACGTCCCAAGAAATGAAACGATGATTCCAGTAAAAAAATATGCTCTTTGAAGTGGAACTAAAATAAATAGAATTTGAGGGTACTCTTTTTGATAGGCAAAATTTGCCTCTTAAGCATTTAACACCATGTTTGTGGGCAAATATTTCCACAATAATTTTGTGTAATGTAATGTCCTATGGTTGTTTAGTAAATCAGTAAAACAACCACTTAGAACTGTTGCCGTTTTTGAGTTGAATTATAATGCGCAGAAACATCGCGTATTATAATTTTAAGGCCAGTTTGAGATCAAATTGTGATTGGTGTATTTCTTTCTGAGTGTTGGTACAGTTTTTTTTCTTTCGTATTCATCAGCAAACCTTAATTGAAGGTGCTGAATATTCGCTTCATAGCTAATCTAAATGAGCAGTGGGAACACGTTAAACTGTGTAAAATTCTCAACGCGTACGCTTCGAGTTTGGAGTGACCTCCACGGGAAAGGCTGCAGTGACTCAAATATTTGATATCTGGGGCTATAACTTCACAGAAGTTCATTTCAAATATACATATACATCTATATTAATTTTCATCAAAAAAATTGGAAATGGTCGAGCAGGGAAAATTTTCAACACAGGAATGACCCTAAAGCAAATCAAGATGAAGAGAACCAGTCACTTACTAATAGAAGATGAAAAGCAGTTAATTATTCGGTTCGTGGCACATCTTAGAAAACTGCAGTTTACATCTTCAAAGGAATCCCTTATTTAATAATTACCTAGTTTTTAAATTTTGTTTATTCTCATTCAACAGTTTTGTTAGATGTACTAATACTACCGTTCTGAAGTAACACTTCGATGGCCTGTCCATCCCGAGAGACCATGAAATGAGAAAATTGTTGCCTAAAGAAGTGTGTCGACAATGACCAGAAGCTGAAAAAGTGTGTCACCAATGACCAGAAGGTGAAGAAGTTTGGGGTCAATCAACTTTAAGCTGAAGAGGTGTGTCACCAATGACCAGAAGGTGAAGAAGTTTGGGGTCAATGAACTTTAAGCTGAAGAAGTGGGTCACTAATGACCAGAAGGTGAAGAAGTTTGGGGTCAATGAACTTTAAGCTGCAGAAATGTATCACCAATGACCAGAAGCCGAAGAAGTCTACAATGACCAGAAGGTTGCATAAGAAGCCAATGACCAGAAGCTTTGCGCGGGAAAAAAAATTGAACATAGGTGAGTTGTTGTTGTTTGTAAATATTAGATCAGACATTCGGTGGGTAGATGTCTCTCTCTCTCTCTCGTCGAGTTTAGGTTAGAGATCACTAGATGGCGCTCCTTTTGCGCGTTAAAAATTTGAACCAAGGAGCGCTATCTAGTGATGTATGGCCTAGCTTGACGAGAGAGAGAGATAGAGACATGTACACACCGAATGTCTGACCTATTTTTACAGACAACTCACTTTTTTATTAATTTTTTTTACCGCGCAAAGCTTCTGGTCATTGGCGACACTTCTTCTCATGCAACATTCTGGTCATTGTAGACTTCTGCGACGCCGTCGACGACGACGACATTCTGGTCATTGGTGACAAACTTCTTCAGCTTAAAGTTCATTCACCCGAAACTTCTTCACCTTCTGGCCATTGGTGACACACTTCTTCAGCTTGAAGTTTATTGACCCCAAACTTCTTCACCTTCTGGACATTGGTGACACTTCTTCAGCATAGAGTTCATTGACCCCAAACTTCTTCACCTTCTGGTAATTGGTGACAGACTTCTTCAGCTTCTGGTAATTGTCGACACACTTCTTCAGGCAATAATTTTCTCATTTCATGGTCTCTCTGGATGGACAGGCCATCGAAGTGTCATGTCAGCCCGGTAGTATTACAACTGTTAGATGACCTTAAAATATTAATTGCTAGGAAAACGATTTGATGTACAAATGACTTTTCCTATAGTAGACACTAGGGTGGTTCTTATTTTCTGATGTCGACTTTTTATTTTACTCGATCCGCCTAGAACGGTTCTACCTAATAAGAAAAGAACGCCTATAAAATTTTAGGCAATCGGATAACAAGAACACGTGTCGACGGGCAAAATTTTAAAATTTGTCAATTTTTTTTTACTCTTTTTGCTCGAACCTCCTAGAACGGTTCCCCATAATAAAAAAGGATGCCTGTTTTATTTTTGTGCAATAGGATTACATAAACACGTGCCGCTGGGCACTTAAAAATTTGAAATAAGCATCAATTGCATATTGAAATAAGAAGTTTGATGCCTTAAATCGGTTTTGCACGTATTCAATTATTTATATTTCACTATTATTATTCAACATACTGCTATTTTATAGCAGTAACCTAGCTTCTCTGCGAAATAATTGCAAGTACTATTTTTCATTCGTTGATAATATGGTATGAGACACAAATATTAGAATCAGAATAAATCTTTTTCTCGTTTTCATGAAAGGTTCTATAACACAAACTATAATAATACAAACACAAAAACGAATATTTTAATTTCAAAACACGGTTATTAAAAATTTTGTAGTACAGTCCCCTTTTTTGCATTAGGAAAATGACTGCTATAATCGCTTACAATTTGTAATATAAAATGTTTTTGATCTTCATCTTTTGTTATTTGAATATTTGTTATAATCCGTTGTTAACAATAAAATATATAAATTGGTATAACCAAAATATTTTCTTCAAAAACCTCAAAGGAATTATAAACAATATTATAAAAATAAACTTTATCATAAAACACTACAAGTTTGAAAATAATCATTACCATGAGTTCGAATTATAGAAACCCTTTTTTACTCTGTCGTTAATTACTTTTAATTTATTTGTAATTTCAAATCCTGTTCTATAGTCCTCGTTTTCTGGCCAGTCATTCGGCCATCTATCTTCTCGCCATCTATCATTATGAAATCTAAACTTATATTGAAGATTGAGAAAAAAAAATTGTATACGGTGTTCGAAGTAATAAGTCCCTTCTTAATAATGTCAGGCATTTGATCAATTTTCATTATCACTCGCCGCTTACGCTCGTCAGTTTGTTCTTCATTTTGAATAAAAACTTCAGCCATTTTTCTCTTTCACTCAATTGACACATTCTTATCAAAAAATGAGAGAGCAATAGTGTGAGGACTCAAATACCATAATTGCTTTTTAAATTTACTTAAAACAATACTACAAACTTCCTGATATAGTTTTTTGTAAGCAATTATTTGTCTTAAAAATTGATTATCATTGTTTGGTGCTTCAGCAACTACAGGTGCTGAAAACCATGCCTTTGCCATTTAAATTAAATTCATTTTTAAATAAAAATATTTAAAAAAAATATATGGCTTTTGCCATCCATCTTACATGATGTATGGCGCCTGGACCCCGAAAAGAAATTCCACGAGATGGAGTGTCTCCAAAACATATTGTGATTAATTCGAAAAATTCTCGATAGTCTTCGCGAGGCTGTTTATTTTCCAAATTATTTTTTGTGAAAGCAAGTATTTCTTCTTTCACATCCTTCAATACATTGTTAATTTTTTTGTATACTATTCCCAGGTTCAAGTTTTGCCTTGTCAATTTGAAGCCATTCGTTTAGAAAACGCTTAAAACTTGGGACACTTGGGCCTGTACTTGATGACATTTTAAATTCAAAAACGCGTTTGAGCATAATTTCAAAAATGTGATGTCTGCAAGGAAAATGTAATAGTTTTTTTGAGCATTTGTTCTAATATGCAGCAATATGTTGAATACTAACAGTGAAATATAAATAATTGAATGTAAAAGTGCAAAACCGATTATAAGTCACTCATTTCAATATGAAATTGATGCTAATTGCAAATATTTAAGTGCCCGGCGACTCGTGTTCTTGTAATCCTATTGCATTAAAATTTAACAGGCATTCATTTCTTATTAGGGAGAATAGTTCTTGGGGTTTGAATTTAAAAAAAGTAAAAAAAAAAAGAAAATATTTGACAAATTTTAAAATTTCAATTTCCCGGCCACGTGTTGTTATTCGATTGCCTAAAAATTTAATAGGCGATCTTTTCTTATTAGGGAGAACCGTTCTAGGTGGATCGAGAAAAAAAGTCCACATCAGAAAATAAGGATCAGCCTAGTTGACACACATCTAGGTCTTTTTTTCTTGCTAATGCGAGCGAAAAGTTTACGTTTTCTCAGAACCCTAACTTTGTCATGCGTTGCTTTTGGGAGCAATTGCAAAGTTCGCATAAACACTTTGTCGCTTGCTAATAATATAATCTCAGTTATAGTTCTCTAATACAGTTTCTTTACAAATTTAATTAAAAAGAGTTCGGCATTAACAATAAAACAATAAATTTTAAGAAACATATGTGTGCAATTCGAGCAGAAAGTGTCATTGTTGCTCTCGGGGAATTGCCCCAACTTTCCCCCAAGAGCAACAATGTACCACTTTGCACTCATGTTGCACAAATTTGTTATTTTAAATTTTTGTAATTTACGACCATCCTATGGGCACTCAGCAGTTGAGTTTGAGCTAACAGCCTTATTCTTAAAACTACCTATAATTACGACTAAATAGTCTCGGGTATCAAATGAGCCCTTGACATGATTCAGACATAATTCTTGAGGCTTGTAGCAAATATTTCCAACATCGGATGTAGAAAAACTGCAATTTGGTACACATACCTTACTGCTCTTGCACCATCATATTAATATTGTTTTGCCTAAATAGTAGAGAGTTTGTAATGCATTTTGCATAATGGTGATTAATAAAAAAATATATATCTATGTATCTACATAATATTTAATAATAATAATAAAGTATCTGATAATATGTATATATATCTAGTAAATCTTATAGGTAGGATCTAGTGGTTTTAAGAAACGTTCCGCACTTTCGTGTGCACCACCAGCTCGGCATCGATATGTTTTTATTCTCACATTTTCTTTGGCATACTAATACCTATCAATTTTGCGGTGATTTATGCACATTGAAACTATTTGCCAATTGATTATTCAAGTGTCAATATATTTGTAGCCCTCACTGGGAGCAATCGATCTGGGAAACTCGTACTGCCCCCGTGTGATTCGTTTGAACCGCGTCTTTTATTTTGGCAATATTAAATAACCATCCATCCGCGCACGACGAGAGAAAGCATAAGGCGCGGGCGTTAGGGTGCGTCCCATGCTTGAATCAATGAGTGCGTTTCGCAGTCCTGTCGCTTCCCAAAAGTGCGATACATCTGTTCGATGGCATCGTGACCAGCCGGCTGCATTAGAGCTGCCAACTTTTAACGTGGGCCGCTCCCAGAAGAACACCGAAATAGAACGGTAAACAAAAAAGTTTTTTGGGTCCACAGGCTGGGACATTAATCACGTTTGTTGATTAAAACTAAGGGACAATCGAATTGAGAGGTTTATTCCAGGCGGTGGATGTAGCTGGTCGAAATATCCTCAGCAGGTCTCCTATTTTGTATGTACATTAGCACATTGTGATATAAATAATACGTGAGAATAAAAGATGAAGAGATAACTTAAAAAATAAGATTACATTATTCGCAGCAATAACGTACCGAGCTTTAAAGCAGCATTCTAGTCGAAATTAATCTGTGCTATTATACACTGCAACAATTAACATTATCAAAAGGTCGTTGCATTTGGGGGCCGGCGGTACACGCTTCGCCGAGATGATCATCCACCATTAAGGGGTTGAATAAATGAGCCCACTTCTGAAAGCTCGCCCCGGACGCACATAAACGCCAGTCCTCGTTTTTTTTTCCACGATTTCTGGCGAAGAGAACATCCGAATTAATTAACGGCTGCAGTTTTTACCGCCGGAGACCGCCGTTAACGCGTGAAATATTAACCGCGGGGGCGGCGTGCCCCCCATTTTGCCTTAAAAGAATCGTTAACAGAACTCACCCCACTTGACCCGCGCCCTGTTTCGCGGACCGCGAGCGCGTTCGGTGCAGTGCCCCATTGCAGTTCGCGTTAAGCAGTGCGGTAAAATTGATGGGGTTTAAGGTTAATTGCGCCCCGCAGGACGTCTTATTTTCAACGCTTTGAATTTAATTGCATCAGCGATCTAGCTCATTGTTCCAAATACCCAATTAACTGCACGTGATTGTTGATGCGAAATTAACGTCTGGATCGGTTGTATTGATCAAGGTCCCGCCGAACCCTACGCGTTAATTAAATATTAATTCAATTAACTAAAAATCAAACTTGCCTGTGGAAAGCGGGTCTTCGCCGCAGACGCGCTTAGGTTATGACTAGGGCAACTAAACATATGCAAAAGACTATTTCCCTCAAAAAATTTCAACGAGATTGCAATTAATCATATTAATGCGTATTCGACAAATCACCTAACAACGAACCACCGAGTATTTGATGCACCATGAAAATACTCCGGTATTTTCATGGTGCATTAAGTGAACATTTTTTACATTTCAAATACATTCGGGCTATTAATTATCAAAATACATTTATTGATTTATATTACAATTCGTATTTAAACAATAATAATTATAGTTATTATTGAAAGTACAATTGCTATAAGTACTGGCTCCACTGAAACCAATGTTGGTGTTGTAACATCGTCTATTTTGGATTCTCCTCGCAGCTTTGCAATTAACTTCTCCTGATGACTTCCATCGACTTTCATTTTTTGTATCGTGAAATTCGTACTTTGCATAAAAATTTTGACGGGAAATAGTCCTTGATATATCCCTCTTGCATGCCATCCTTAGTATTTTTACTCGTGCACTTCGTGTACTCGTAAAAATATTCGCATATTTGGCATGCACTCGGGATTCAACAACTGAATGTTTTTTTCATGCTACTGAAATAATGGACTGCACGCAAACATTTTTCAGTGAGTTTCGAACTCTATTTATTACGGGATATTTTTGTATATTTGAACATAAAAGCATATTTCAGCATATTGAGTCTGATATCAACATTTTTCAGAAAATAAAAGATTTTAAACTTTTTCTTAATGTTTTTTGTTTCATGTTCTAATACTATTATTGAGCCCGCGGTTTTGCGATCTTTTATCAACGGATTCCTTGTTTTATCGTCCGGTATTCCCAATCGTTCTTTGATTTTAGTTTTTCTGTAGTCGTGTGATTCACTATTCTACCGACTTTTCATTCTCAAGGTCT
Organism: Othius punctulatus; assembly: GCA_951805005.1. NCBI lineage: Eukaryota > Metazoa > Arthropoda > Insecta > Coleoptera > Staphylinidae > Othius > Othius punctulatus. The sequence continues at coordinate 99,639,992 of OX638139.1, forward strand.
TATTATTTATGGGAGAGGCCTCCAATCTTTTGGCAAATACGTGCAATAATGACATCTGCAAATGCAACTTTTATAAGCGCAAAAAGCAAATACGTTGGTTAAACTATTTTGACAAATAATTGATATAAAAAAATATATACACTCAGATGCAAAAAAAAACGGGTCATTGGGTCGTTGTGTGCAAAAAACCCATTTTTTTAAATTTTGATGTAGGTATAGTCCTCAGAATGAAAGTTTTATTATTTTACAATCAAAGAGACCATCAGGATGTAGAAAAAAACAACATATGATACTTATCACTTTATTTAATAAGCGAAAATAACATTTAAAGGTATGCGTTCTTCACTACCTATTACTCATTCGGCATTATGCATAGAGGATCAAGGTGGCTACTGGGTTTTGACTTGTTTGTTTTCGATTAACTATCATTTTCATTATCAATCTGTGTTTAAGTTTTATTATTGCAGAAATGCATTTTCTTTTGTGTGTACGTACATTATCATTTTCGCTTATTAATGTTCATTAAATGAATAATAAGTACCATATGTTGCTTCTTTCTACATCCTGACGGTCTCTTTAATTGTACAACACTAAAAATTTTATTCTAAGGACTATACCAACACCAAATTTAAAAAAATGGTTCTTTTGCAAACAATGACCCAGTGACCCGTTTTTTTGCATCTGAATGTACATATTTCGAAAAATACTGAAACAAATGAGTAAATACTTTTTAACGTTTCCTAGGTTATTTTCTGTGTATTTCCAAAAATATGCTCCAACGGTTTCATTTTTGTATATTTTTAAAGTATATCAAATTTTTATAAAAAAACTAAATTACTTCATTGTTTCTTACGTCTAGAAATTGAAATTTGAAAATGTATTTCGAAAAATATTGAAACAAATGATTCTAAAATTCATTTATTAAGATGCATTTTAAGATCTCATAAAATAAATGGAAAACTCGTTTTGCAATCCGAAATTCCAGATATATACATGGTGATCCAAGAGGTGTGGTCAAAAATTAAAGGTGTGATATGGAATGCTATACGAAACAAAATTTGTTAATTAACCTGTGTCTTATATCCAACCGTTATCTAGTGACAGATTTTTTTTTACATTGTTTTGGTTAATCAACTCATATTATGTAAAAAAAAAATTGTTATGACTGAAGGTGTTTTATGCTTAAATTATTCTTGTTGTCTAAGTGTGGTGAAGATCGAGCCTTTTTCTGTGTCTATTATATCTGTATAATATTCATAAATGCATTTTGTTTAAGGATATTACATTGGAAAAACCATTGTGAATTGAATGTGTATTTATTGGAAATTTTTACTTACTTAAACAAAGTTTTAAAAAGCAATTAGTTAAGCAAAATTTACGTAGTGGTATAATGCACATTTGAAAATACTGCGTGGTTCTTCTTTCATTTTATTTTTGTTTGCAAGTTTTGCTTGTTTTTGGTAAATGACCTACTCAAGCAATTGTTTACTTGATTTCGATGGTCTGCCCAAGATTCGTCTTCTATTTATTGTCTTAGTTATATGCTTGCCATATTCAACAATTTCTTCCGATAAAGTTGATAAAAAGTCAATAAACTGTTCTTTCTGCCTACTCTTTTCTCTATACCGAGTCGCCCAAAAGTAGGTATACTGTTAGGTATACAGTTATTTATATATTTATTTATTTATATATTTATACAGCAATACTTTTATTATAGGTTTAATTACACATTTAATCCCGAATGTGCTCAAAATGTCCACCTCATGTATATAACTACTAAATACCTGTATACACCTGTATACTGATACCTACTTTTGAGCCACCCGGTATATAACTGTTGGCAGCTGCTACTATTGTCATTCTTTAATAGCTATTTATGTGATAAATGGATAAAATTTTGTTTATTCACGTGTATCATACAAGATTCTTTCAAATTTGCAGAATTTTCAATTTTTTTTATTGATTAGGTAATTTATTTATGTAAATATTATTGTACTATTATTAATTTGATGAGCTCTTAAACCAGGAAAGTTGACTCTCGTTTCGTCATAGTCAAGTATAGTGGAAGTTAAGTTGATTCTACTTTTGTCAGTGTCAAGTGCAGTGGAAATTCCAACCCTTTCATTTGAATTTATATTTGTCATTTTTTTTCTTTCAGTCACAAAATGTTTTGTACTCTTTTTCGTAAACTAATTTAGATTTTTCTGGCAATAAATTCGATACTGCAATCGTAGCTGCGTCCAGAACATCTTCTGGCATGGTTTCTTTTTGGTTATATGCTATTTCAAACACAATTTCGAACTTGCAAATTGAAGTATTTGCGTGAAATGTCACATGAGACATGAAACAATCGATCCTAGCAAGGAAAATTTTTAAGGTAGTGTGACGTTTAATTTGTTTTTATTTTATCATTTGGTGTCAATAGCAGTGTGAATGAAGTGTTGTTAGAAACATTTTAAGCACTGTTTTGATTAATTTTATTCATCTTTATGATTAAAATGTTGTTTTAATATTGAAATTAAATATATTTAATGAGCATTTTAAAAGGCAAAATTGAGAAAATTATCTTTTTCAACCATTTTGAAGATCCTCTTTCCAAATCATACAAAGTTGAGATTTGGTCAGCCATATCTACGCCACCCATATGTTGATTGTAAAACTCAATAGCTTTTGGATAAGTAGTGCTAATGGCCATATATGGCGATGCGCTTACGAAACCTAAAAAAAATTTTTGGACTATAAGCATCAATTTATTCACCGTTCTTTTCTTTACGTTTTAGAGCTACAATATCATTTGAGTGACAATCAGTCAAAACTAATAAATCTTTAGTATCTTAGGTACGGTTTCAGCACCCAAATATTCATCATCTGCATTTGTTTAAAAAGTTATCAAAATAAATGTTTTTGTTAGCGTGTGTTATTTAATAGTTACTAATATACAGGGTGAGTAAAAAGTAAGGAACCACCCCTCTGGAGCGTTGTAAACGCAATTCAGGGACGAAATTGCATCTAAATGTATGAATAATTTAAATATGAAACGGATTTTAAAAACTCAACATTGCAACCCGGTCTTCCGGGTAATCCGGAAGCGGAAATGCAATTTTTGTATTACCTTTATATAGAAGTCTTCTTGCTGTATGAAAAAGTTATTATGCATTAAATTGGGAAAACTTATATTTACGAATATAAAAGCCATGTCGAATATAAAAGCTCGACAGATATAAATTTTGTTTATTAAGAGTCGTCATTATCAATCTCGATGATGTGCCAGAGGTTTGCTATTGCAAAACCATAAATATAAGAAGTATACACATCAACATCCATTTCAGGTTGACGATTATTTTCTTAAATAATTTCACTTAGATTCTGTCCCCAAATTGTTAGTTTGAATAGATTACACAGGCCTTCATTTTTTTTTTCATACAAAAGTGTTTTAAGTTTAATTGGTGTCCTATAGTAAATGGGGTGTGCTGATTACGAACCTGTGCTTAGTTTTTTTCCAGCACGTCGGGTTTTCAGAAAATTACACTGCAAAATTGAGTTATTAATTAAAAAAACAATGCAGTATAATCTACGTTAGACAATCGTTGGCTTTTTTTAATAAAATCGTTCTCTTTTTCCCTCAAAACTGCGTTTTGTAGTTTTCTTTTTGTGGATTTTTGTGAGCGAGTCCCTCTTCCAGGTCCAGCAGAAATCAGCCATCATTCTAATATCCCTTCTTCCTTGGTAACGTTTCTCCATCTCTTTTATGTCTTGATGGTACCTATATCCCATTTCCTCGCTGAGAGCTCCAAGATTTTCGGGAAAACACTCAACGTGGGAATTCAGAAAATGAAGTTCGACGCTCATATTGCATCCCAGTTTTTTATAATTTTCGACCAAGTTGGCTACAATTTCTTTGTAGTTTGGAGACTTGTTGTTTCCAAGGAAACCGTCTATGACTTCTACGAAACGGCTCCATGCTTCAGATTCATCCTGGGTCATTGTATTTTGGAACAATCGGTCCGATTTTAAGGTTCGAATTTGAGAGCCTACAAAAAATCCTTCTTTAAGTTTAGCTTCAGAAAGTACAGGAAATTTGTCGCACAGGTATTTAAAGCAGTCACCTTGTTTATTTAAAGCTTTGACAAGCTGCTTCATCAATCCTAACTTTATGTGAAGGGGAGGCAAAATAACTAATTTTGTGTCAACTAATGCATCACGCAGCACATTTTTTTGTCGCGATACAAGTCTTTCTCTGAGTGGCCATTCTTTATTAACATAATATAAATTTTGTGCTAGACTGTCCCACTCGCACAAAAAACATGGATACTTTGTGAATCCAGACTACTGATCCAAAAGCATGGATATTATTTTGAAGTCACCACTGAGTTGCCAACAATATTCGCTGTACTTTATTGTATATAGCAACAGCTCAAGATTCTCATACGTTTCTTTGAGATGCACGGAGTGAGCAACAGGCACCTAGGCATAAGTATTACCATTGTGCAACAAGACACCCTTCAGACTTCTCTTAGAAGAATCAATAAATAACCTCCATGATGTGGAATCGTAATTGTCAGCTCCCAGTTTTATGACTACTTCAGGAATATTATTACAATACATCAGTGAACCCTCTTGAGAGAAATATTCTGCGAACTCTTTTTCACGATGCCTATACCATGAAAATGTGGTTCCTGGAGCCAACAGATTTTTGTCTTTCAGTCGTGATCCTAAGATTTGTGCAGCATCCTTCGATAGGCCTAAGTCTCTCAGTAAGTCATTTAGTTCAGCTTGGATAAACTGTTGAGGTTGGTCTATATCAGGATTGAATTCGTCGTCATCGGTTTTTTCGTTTGAACTTTCATCTGATGATTGCTGTTGGATGTTGTGAAGAAAAGGTGGAGGAATGGGAATTCCTGGTCCATGAGGTACAGGTCGTTTAGCGGACGGTAAATCAGGATACTGAATAGTATGTTTATATTTCGAATTGAAACCCTTGACATTGCAGGACCAAAGTAACAGTCGTCTCCATGGTTTTTTTGTTCCCTCCATACCATTGCCAAAGGGTAAAGAGCTACGTGTACCTTTTGTCCATTTTCTCAGTAGCTCGATACATTGAAAGCACACTTTGTGTGGAGCCCAAGGTTTGTCGTGATCACCAAGCTTTACACCGAAGTAAGAGTGATAAGCTTTCTTGATAAATTCTGTTATGTTTCGTTGATGCTTTGCTATCGTTAAATCACCACACACGTAACAAAATATGTCAGGACTGTTTTTGCACTTTCTTGATGATATTATGACGCACTAAACACTCAGAAAACAAAACACAACTCGATGCTACAAGCAACTGATGCTAACTAACTATTTTGTAAACAACTGCCAATGCCATCAAGTTGACCTTGACAGATGCGAAAATGAAACAGTGTTGTCATTGAAATGAAATAAACATAATATTATACTAAAATATTTTCTATCGATGTATCAAGTATTTCAATGCAATTTAGGAAATATCATAAAGGTACTTCTTTTCTCTAGTACAAAATATATCACAAGGTTTTTTTTTAATTTTGTGAAAAATCGTGACGTGATGAGCTCAAACAAAATTCACATTCAGAATCAACGTACCCGTATTGGCTAAGGACACTTATCTAATTCAAAATACCAAAAATCATGTCGGCCTGGGTTATGTTAGGTTGGTTTGTGTATTTAATTTAGGCAATTTGTAGACGCACACGACATATATAGTTTTTACTGGGCTCTTTCTCCGGTGCACTCCATTGAACCCGTATATTATTACGGTTTCGGGAAATGATGCTGATATCATTTTTTCAGTCAATAATCCCAAAGGTTTCGAGGCGAATAGATAAAAGTACACCCTGCGCTACCGCTAATAATTCATCTCATTTGCAGGGTCCGCGTGGCAATTTTTCAAAAAGTCCGGGTCAATAAATACTGACGGAAGCGGTAATTTCACGTGCCGATACTGCCCGTGTGCCGATACCAATCTGCAATCTAATAAAGCGATTAATGTACAAAATGACTCGTATGGAACATGCCAAGTCTGTGTTATATACGATACATATAGATATTTCGTATCGGGGGCGGGCGAGAGATGCTGAGATATGATGTATGGGGCAATTTGCGTTATTCCGCGATATAATAAACTGCCGCCGACACGCGTCCACATTTTTGACTGCCGCCGCCACCGAAATCGGCCTCGATATTAAAATGAAATATGAATTATTTAAAAGAGCGCGGCCGATTGTGGCGGTTAAACGGCCGATTTGCCGCCCCCGCTGTTTATTCACCGGCCGTAATTGCTCGAGCGGCTTATATTTAAGATTTAGCAAGTCGTCGAACGGTTCTGAATCAATATTTAATGTGCTCGAACTGGCGTCGTGAATGAGATTGTTGCCTGCCGCCTCCGAGAAGTGGGGCAGAGGGATATGGTCGCGATTTCAAACGCCGACAGTGACGAAATCACTCAATTTAATATTGAAGAGCTGCTTTTGGGTTAAGTCCTTCGTTTTTAAATACATCAAAGCCCCCGTAAGTAGTTAGGGTTTATGACGTATAATACAAGTCGACCAAAGTCGACGAGGTCAATCAATTTAATGTTGCGATTCTGTCCTCCGCCAGAATCGCACCATAGAAGTTACATGCTTAATTCCTGCAGGCAAGTGACTGGTAAGGTGACTAATATGTTTTAAACACGGAGTGTTATTTATACGTCTCATACCTCTCATACGTCTCATGTGTCCATACCACCTCATTTGGCCTTCTGTTATTTTTTTCTATATAGGTATTATTTTGAAGTTTTTCCTGTGCGTCTCGTTCCTTGGCCTATCTCCTCTTGTTTTGTTTTCTATTTTTCTTTCGAATCTCATCTCCATGGCATTTATTATTTTTATATTATTTCCTGTCATCGTCCCTGTTTTGCAGCTGTAAGTTAGCGTTGATCTAATTACGTTTGTGACTTTTTCTATTTTTGCGTCTCTTGATATCTCCTTCTTCCTAGAACGGGTATTTTTTAACATGTTATACAGGGTGATCACTTTTACGACGCCCACCATTAGGATCTATTATTCGGAAGTACATGCAGATTTGATCAATAGGGATAAAAATGTCTTATTTTTGTGCCTTTCAATATACTGAAACGAAATCAGGGATATCTTGCACAGTTCCTGAAATATCGCTGAAGAACTGAAAAAGTGAACTTTAATATTCCTCTTATAACCTTTATAATTTTGAAGGAAATTTTACAAAACTTGGCACGCTTACATTTTTCGACGTGAGCTTTTTTATGACATTACCAAACATATTTCGTGTCAACTAGATGCCCAAATTTTCATAGTCAACTTTTGATTTTCTTATAGCCGCAATATTGGATTTTATTGGCATTCAAAAGAACGAAAAAATCAAATTTCAGCCATGTATTACACATGGGTAATCGGATATTATTTACCACCAAAAATCGATAATTTAAAAATTTGTTGCAAAATTCAAACTGCTGTGGACTGCTCTAAGAATCAAGTCTGCATATTTCCATTTTCTTGACTTCATTCGTGATTATTGTTCCATTTTTATCTTTTATGTTCATCAAAGTTGTGTTCTTATTTTATTTTAGTTTCTTTAGTGTTCCGCAGAATATATTTTGATGCTGCCCAAAAATCTGATTCATTCGTTCACCAAATTTCGTCCATAATTTTTGTTTTGCTTCTATAATTATTTACTTTGTTTTGTTTCTCCTTTCTTTGTATTTAGCATAATCTTCTATTTTTTGTTTGTTTTCTTTCCCGTTTCTCTTTTTTGTCTTTTATTTCCTTTTCGACTTCCTGTGGCCACCAGTTTGTGTTTTTCATCTCCCTGTTTTCAAATTTTGTTGTTCTGCAGGTCTCCTTTGCCGCTTCAAGTCTGTTTCTTTAGAATGTTTCCGATTTCCCTGTTATGTTTGGCTTTTTTTCGCTTTATCTGAATTTATTTTGTAGTGTCTCTTTGTATTTCTCTTGTGTTTATGTTTCTCTTAATCTGTAGGCTTTTATGTTTTCTTTAACTTTTATCCCCCTCTTGTCTGTATTTTTGTATTTTCTTCCAACTTATGTACATTTTTAGTAGGTGGTGTCACCTCCTATTTCAGCTTGTTTGAAAATCTGACATTCGTTATTTTGCTCCAGCTGTTTCTATTAATTAGGTAGGAGTCTATTATCGATCTTTCGTTTCTGTTTGGCTGTTCCTTTGTGTAATTGTGTATGTTTTTGTGTTTCAATTTTGTTTTCGTTATCACAAGGTTATTTTCAATGCATAATTGTATTATTTTTTCTCCATTGTTGTTTTTTAATTTCTTATCCTTTTTTTCTCATTATCTCTTCTGTTCCGCTTTTTTGGCATCCTACTCTTCTATTTAGATTTGTTATTATCATTATGTGTTATTTTCCTTCGTCTACTGCCCTTTGTATGTTTTCAAAAAATGTGTCTTTCTCTTCTTTCTTTGCGTCTTCGTTCGGTCTGTATGCTACCATCAGTGTCCATGTTTCATCCTCGACTTGATTGATTTCTATGGTAGTTATTCTTTCATTTATATGTTTTTTTTTATTATATATTTCATCCTTTCTGGTGTTATTATAATTTCCACTCCTCCTTTTGCCCTTTCATGTTCATCTACACCGGTCCATATGACCAGTATCCTTCAGATATTTTTTCTATTCCGTGTCTTTTTTTTTTGTTTCTGTATTTCTTAGTATTTCCATTTTATGTTTTCCAATCTTTTCTACCAGTTCTGCTTCTTTTTCCATGTAGCCTCTAATGTTCCATGTCCCTATTGTTATTATTTTTATTATTATTTTCTTTTTTTTGTATCTTTTCCCTTCTTCCTTCCTTTTTATTTTTATATTGTTATAGCTATTTTGTTCTGGTTTTGTATTCTTTTCTGTATTACCTATTTTATCGTTCTTTTTTCATATCTATGTCCTGTGTCTTGCCGCTGTTTGTCTTCTGCCTTGGTTTTTGGTTTAGTTTCTGGACCATTTTTGCAACTACTACTACTTCCATTTCTTTTCACCATTTATTCCATCTGTATTCTGTTTCATTAATTAGTAATTTTCTGTAGCCCATTCTTACTTCATTTCCTTTCACTTTTTCTTCCTTCGATATGCTTCTATTCTCTTTGCACTTTTCTTCCTTCCAGCGCTAAATCATTTTCTATGTATATTCTAGTATACTTTATAATACTCTTGGCTTTCATGATTTGTTGTTTCATTTACCACGTTTCCACTTCTGCTTTGTACTATGTATGTTTAGGTATTTGTTTGTTTTGTATGCCCTTTTTATTTATATTTCTACTTTTAGTTCTCTTGTTAAGAACTCTTGGTAGGGTTTTTCATTTTGGGACTGAAGGTTCCTTTTAAAGCCTTCAAGGGGTTCCTTTAGTCCCTAAAGGTAAAACTCTACCGAACTCTCCTTTTACTTTTCCGCCTTTGTTGTTTAACCCTGTTATTATGATTTTATTTATCTTCTTTTATTTCTCTGCGTTTTCCACTCGTTCCTCTAAGTCTTGTATTTTTGTCATCAACAATTGTGTTTCTTTTTCCCACTTTTCTTCATTCTCATTTGATTCCCTTCTTATTGTTTCTATTTCGTATTTTAGTTCTTTTAGTTCTTCACTGTTTTTCTTTATCTCTTTTTTGGTCTTTTTTAGCTCTTCGTTGTCTTTTCTCACCTCCCGCATTAAATCTTGCATCATTCCTTTCAGTTCTTCCATTTGTTCTTTGTTTTGTTCTTCTTTATTATTTTCGCTTTCAGTTTTCTATTGGTTGGCCTTTCTTTCTTCCCGTTGGATTTTCCTCTGCTCAGGCGACCTGTATATTCTTTAAATATTGTGCTGGACTCGTTTATTCCCTGTTCCTCTTTGTCTCTAGGTCTGTTGTGCATGTCAGTTGTTTTGTCTCTCCTCTTGCGTATTTGAATTTGTTTTGTTCATTTCGCTTCAATAATTCGTTCGTTTCACAATTTGCACCTTCTGGGTATGTTGGGCTGTCAACTTTTACCGCCGATGTTGACCCCGGTCTACCCGTCGGAGGTCACGTCTGTTTAAAAAAAGGTATCCAACAATACAACAAACGACCGGAATCAACTAAAGCAATAAACATTATATCACTTAAAAAGAAGATCAAAAACAACCCAAAAACAATTGAAAAATGTCCCAGAGGGGCACCCTGGAATTAGCACCTGTGCAACACGCCATGACAAGTATAGGGTGAGCCAAAACAACAGGAGATAGCAGTCCCGAAGCAACACATAGGAGCATCAAGACGTGTTTGTTAGAAAATTTGTGACGTGTTATTTTATATTTGCAATAAACCTATATCTTAAAAAAAAAATAATATCACTTAACCCTATGTTTGCTAATTTTCTTCTCTCCACTCTCGTTGTCTTTAGCCACCACCACCACCACTTTAGTTTACTCGCCAGTTTTCTATTCTATTATCTCTATATCTTCACAAATATATTCAACACAGTAACGGAGCCGATATTTTGGTTATCTCGTTAACATCTCTATTGCTCTAATATGAGTAGAAAACAACTTTTTTTTGTACATTGTTTGAAAGAAAAATATGTTGCAGAAAACCTTATGTATTTATTCATCCTCTGTTATGATGAATCTTACCAGTTATTTTTGGAAACTTGCATCTGGAAAAACATTGGTGGGTCTATTTTTAGAATTTGATCTGACAGATTATTATGTAGTAAGTAGTATCTTGGAGCTTGGAGGTTACTACATCCTCGAAATTTTATTAGAGTTTCATAGATAGGTGAATTTTTATTTTTCTATGTTAGAGAGAGAAGTATGAATTGACGTAATAATAATAATAATAATAATTCACACTAAAACTCTGCAAAGTTCAAACAGCTGCATCTCTAAAACTATTAAGAACGTGAATCGCCCTGTATGTAAACAAGTGATTAAATTTCGTTGTTCAAAATTATTATAAATCAAGACTTTCTTCCATTTCAGTGGTAATAAAAAAACCACAATACGAGAAATTGTATTCTACAACGCAGATATGTGTCGTCCCTTAAGTATATAAAAAATATACAGTACTTTTTGCAAATCTCACCCAATTTGTAAACAAAATACTTCACCGTGCCAGCGTGACGAATGCAAACTGAGCTCCGGAAGGACGTAATTCACTCGCCCGGAATTCATTGCCCCGGACTATTCCGCACGACGGGGACGAGGCACTAATTTAACGTCCATCACTGAGTCCCGGAGGCCTGAAATTTCAAAAAGGCAAGAAGGCAAGATGCCGGGGGCGCTCGATGCCTCCGCCTCAAGTCCCGCGCCGCAGCACTGATTTCTTCTTCTTGCGGCGGGGGCCCCACGTCCTCCCCGTGTAAGCCGATCGCAGTTAATTACGTATAGTTTACGAAAACGTGCGCAAGTTTTGGGGGCTTCCTAATAAGATAACGTGTCCTCGGGGAGGCCCAAGGAGGTCTCATGTTTGCCATAATTGAATGGCTCCTCCGAGCGCACCGTTATTATTAGTCGAGTCATTCTTTCGGAATAATGAAGCGCGCGGATACGAGGACCCGACGGAAATGAAGCCGCGGTTCTTCGAAACTGTATCTAGGCAGGGATAGACTCAATTAACGTTGTTCCATGTGGAATTCGTTAAGTCTACAAGAGTACTTTTCCACTTCTTTTCGTCAATGCTGAGTATCATTGGCTAATAAATAAATTAGGTACACATAACAAGCATAATTACACGTCGTCATAAATTGCTCCTTACGCTAACCTTCTCAATAATTACAGAACAAATGACAACATAATAACCCCGACATTTTCAGATATATTTGACATGTATCCAGTACATACGAATATCCCATTTCAAATTTTGCAATGGCTGGAATTTAACTGTTTATCAAAATATGAAGAATTGTCATATGAAAAAGTTGAGAACATTTTACTTAGTATTCAATTCTAATTTTTCCCTAAAAATATTGAACAATATTTTTCACTGTATTTTTACACGGTTAAGGGAAACATGGGAGCATTCAGCCATGCATTTTTTTGAAAACTTATTTGAATCTACCTCTTAAATCACGAAGATCAATATTGGACACGTATTTATCTTCAATCTGAATCATAATGTAGAGGTTGCGACGTATTTTCCTGTCTCCTCCTACCGTTCGTAAACAATTGTATACTCTACTGGCTCTGGCCGCTAGCCGTCGATACAGTAGAGACGACAGGGTTTGGATGTTAAATTTATATATGAGCACCACACAATTTCCGCCACAGTAGAAAGTGATTATGCCCGAACCTCCCATTTAGGGGGGTTGCTCAATTTGATGATTTAAAAATGATAATATATAATCATGGTACCTTTAGACTTTGTTCATCTATTTGAACTTGCAAAACTGCCGTTATTTGTTTTATTTTGTAGTAAACTAAATATGTCCTCGAATGGGGGAAGGGGGGGGGGGTAGCTTAATTTTGTGTGTCCCCAATTGAGGACAATGTGCAGTAAAAGGTTTTTTTTTATAAATTTCATATACACATTTTTTAGCGTGAAAATGAATCAGTGGAAGAAGCCTCTACCAGAGAAAAAAATAGAAGATATTATAGAGAGTGGTATAATTTTCGAAGATAGTCTCAAAAGTATCAAAGACAAAGTTAAAAATGATAAAACACATAATATAACATTCGCTCAGCTAAGTGCTTCTATGAAAGAAAATCGTAGATAAAAATGTTATTGTTAGAACATAACAATAACGTTATTACGAAATTATTTAAGTACTGGGAAAGATAAAATAAACCCAAGGAAGATGTTACTGCGATATTTTATTAAATACTGGGAAAGATTAAATGAACACAATAAAAATGTTACTACGAAACTTTATTAAAATGTGGTAAAGATAAAATGAACTTAACAAAGGTATTATAAATTCAAAGAATGTATTATTAAAAATATCAATAAAATCAAAAAAAATAAGAAAAATGACGAGAATAATACTGTTCAGGGAATAAGTATAAAAATTAAAACAATAATAGGTATATAGTATAATATTAATCGTGGGCAATAAAGTAAAACTTAAATCAATTAAGTAAATTCAGTTATAATTAATTTTAATATTAAAAGGGTAATACATTCAGGAAGCTAATGAGTAAAATTTAGTAGATAATCAGTGGTCGTAAATTCACAAATTATTATCAAAACTGTATTTCAAAACCTAATTAATGCATCCTAAAGTAATAGATGCAAAATGGCATTGGAAGGCACAAACAGTGACATATTGCATGAAGTGGTGATATACATTTGTGACGTACCTGAAGGGCAATCAGCGCGTTAGGCCGTGGAGCGAGTGGAGGGTCCTTTCGAAGCAGTGACGAGGGCCAGGCTCTCGGTGTCAGAGAGTAGGGGGGTTAAAAAAGGCTCCACGTAATTTTAACCTCGTCCCTACTTCGTCGCAAAGGGAGGCTCCACCCTACCTGCGTGGGTGGACGGCAGACAGTCAGCGAAGTTCAGAAATCACGAACTGTCGCAACGGCTGACCATATGGCGCCAACACCACCAGATTTAAATCTCGCCGTGAGAATAGGAACTGAAAACTGAAAAGAATGCCCGATCGAGAAAACGTGGGAGGAACAAAAAATAACAGGTGTGAATTTTGTGGTGTAAAATATAGGCGTTTATTCACACAAACGACAGGACACCGTGCCTACGCTTCCTGAAATAAATACCTCCGTCCGCAACCCTATCACGCAGGGTTCACCATATTCGGCCGAATATCGCAAACTTCTTATCGCGCGATTCAAAGGGCCTTCGGAGCAACCTTTCTCTTACACAAGCGCAAAACACGTACGGCGCGAAACACGTAACGCAAATTTTACACAAAAGAAATAAACGATATATCACATAGGATTAAATTCAATTGAGAACAAAAAATAAACATAAAGGTCTGGCCTGTGTTCCTCATCTGCGTGGCTTCGCTGGCGGGCTCTGGTTCTTAGGACGGGCGGCGGCCGCGATCGTCAAAAACGCCGTCGCTGGATTCCAAACCTCAGAACCACTCTGGCCGGATGCTCGCTACCCCCTTAGCCAAGAACCTGGCTGGCTGGGTTACTTAGCCCGTACCCAGAAAACGCCTGCAAAGCACATGGCCTTAGTGGTATGGTAACAATGGCCGGACACGTCGCTTTACGAAAAGGAAAAAACTGTCGGGCTTAATTACTTACTCGGATGTTGTGAGCGAATGGATAGTACCTTGCCTTGTACTCGGTGCCTCAATCCCCTCAAGGGTGGTTAAATGAGTCCTCGTTTATTATCCCGGAAACCGGATGGTGGTATACCAATTAAAACGGTTCCTCTGCACGTCTGTACTACACGGAAGGCAACTGATTTCTCTCCATGGTGGCGTCTCGCCTACGATTTTAAAACTCACACAAATATAGGGAACTTGTCACCACAACAAAAAAGTGTGAGTACGGTCCCCTACAGTGGAGGTCTGTGCGCCAATTAATTATTAAAAGGCAGTTTCTGTCGAAGGCGTTTCCGGACCGTTACAAATTGAGTAGTTATTTTAGAATTGATCAATCTGTGAAGTCATTGACGTCACTAGAAATATCCAACTGATGTGACTGACAATGTTGATGGACACATTTCTGTTAACATTTTCTATGCTGTGGGAACTTACAACAACGAAATCACTACGGGCACAGAGGTGTCGATCTCTTTGATGTGTAACCTGCTGAAATTCATTTTTATCCAAAAATAATTAATCATTTTTGAGTAAATTTTTGAGTAAATAAAGCAATAAATTCTGAGTAAATAAAGAAAGTGATTAAATTTTAATTTGGTGTTTAACTATATTGCAAAAATCCTTTAAAGTAAATAAATTACACTCAATCCATAAATCTGTGTCTTTATTTGATTAATGTTAATGTTACTAATCCACACATTACCTCTAAAAGGATTAGAAGTTATCACGACAATGATTTAAAATCAAACACAACGAAAATATGTACTGCCATTATACGATCACATAAAATAAATATTAAAGAAATAAATCACGAGGCAAAATAAATATCTTAAATTATAAGAATTTAAGAGCCGAATTAAGTATCTAATTAATCAAATAATTGGATATGTCGATACCTTACATACTTGTATCTCATGATACAAGTGCTATTTGTATCTCGTGACTGTATTTGTTGGATCTAAGACCTTATAAAAAGCTAAACTTAAGAGCTAATAACACAAAACAACTATGTTTTGATAACATTAATAAAAATCTGTGTTTCTAGTAGATTTTTCAATGCTGAATTCAAATATGACCTCCAAAATGTCCAGTCACGTAGAATTGTTATGTTATTTTATCTCCATTAATTTTGACTGATTTAATTTATATATCGTACAAGTGTTACAATTTTTTATAATTTATGCTAAAAAAATTACTTTGGGAGTTGGCGTACTGTGTACCATAAAATATAACATCACTTTGACGTATTAACCTCGTCGTTTCAGAGTTTTGCTGCATTTGTGACGTGCTTGAAGGGCTATTAGCGCGTAGGCCGCGGAGCGAGTGGAAGGTCCCTTCGAAGCAGCGACGAGGGCCAGGCTCTCGGTTTCGGAGAGTGGGGGGGTTAAAAAAAGGCTCCACGTAATTTTAACCTCGCCACTACTTCGTCACAAAGGGGGGCTCCACCCTATCTGCGTGGGTTGACGGCAGACAGTCAGCGAAGTTCAGAAATTACGAACTGTCGCAACGGCTGACCATCTGGCGCCCACACCACCAGATTTAAATCTCGCAAGGAGAAAAATAAGTGAAATTGTAAAGAATGCCCGATTGAGAAAACGTGGGGGAACAAAAAATAACAGATGTGAATTTTGTGGTTTTAACTATCTGCGTTTATTAACACAAATGACGGGACACCGTGTCTGCGCTTCCCGAAAGAAAATACCTCCGGCCGCAGATCTATCACGGCGCATCTACTGATATTCGGCCGAATCTCGCGTAACGCTTTCGCGTGATGTGAAGGGCTGTCGGAGTCACCTTTTTCTTACAAAAACGGAAAACACGTACGGCACGAAACAAGCAACGCAAATTTACACAAAAGAAAAAAACGATATATATAAAAAAAAATAAAGACAATAAAGGAGAACGAAAATTATAGATCTGGCCTGTTCATCGACCACGTGGCGCCTCCGCTGCCGGTTCGGGGTTAGGCTCTTGAAACTGGATGCAGCCACTAGCTGCGGTCTTCAGATAACTCTGGCAGGGTGGTCGTCACCCCTAGCCAAGAACCTGGCTGGCTGGGTGGTTTCAGTCGCTACCCCAAAAAAAAAACGCTCTGGTGTTTTGAGCGTGTATAGCTGATTCTTGCCTTGTGCCGGTGTCGTCAATCCCTCATAGGGCGGTTAATGGAGGACACGTTTTAAATCCCGGAAACCGGTTGGCGATAGCCCTGAGAAAAACTGTGACCTCTTGACACTTTTGCACTCTGAGAGATTCAGCTATGTTCAGCGTGATCTCAGCACCTCGTGGCTGAATCACAATTATACGCATGTCGGAAGCGCATCGGCATTTTTAATAAAAACGTGTGCGTACCGATTGCATACGGTGACGGTCCGTGCGCGCAATTAAAAATTAAAATAGAATTCGTCTTAACTGACCGGATTCATAATTGATCCGTTACACATAGGTATTCAAAATGGACAAAAAACACATCGAACTTGTGTTAATACGAGATATAGATAGATAAGTAGAAAATTAGATAAGTAGATAGATAAGTACTATAGATAGTGCCAGAGAAGTTATGTTATGTGTATGGGCAATTAATTATCAAGTATCACTGGCGTTCGATAACAAAAGCATAAAAAACAGTGTACTTTTATTACTTTGGCTGTCATGTAGGTGATCAAGACAAAAAATGTGCACCTCATGTGTGCTCCATTACTTGTTATGTTAACTGGCCCTAATGGCTCAAAGGCAACAAAAATTAACATGTAAACAATGGGCATGATTCGTCCACTCACAAGCAATTTCTGGTCGGCCGCTAATAAAAACATAACCCGAACTTTCAGTGTGTCCTTAGTACAAGTACGTACATAATTGTGGTTTGCTGTTTGAAAGATGATAAAGTAATCTAAATGAATATAGGTATTAAAACTGTATATTTAGCTTCTTGGTTTTTCTGCTTCACCTGATGTCTCAATCAATTCATTATATTCCCTTCCTAAATTTAATTCGTGGTGTTCTCAAAAATTGATGATGATTTTAAAAATACAACTCATTTCAACCCCAATCTTTGGAAAATACACCTCGTCCTTCGGGCTTGGTGCATTTTCATCGTTGGGGTTGAAATTTGTAGTATTTATAAAATTATTATCGATAATGAGAACACCACTCGTTATATTGCCCCTGGAAATACACCTAGATAAATACAACCCAGAGGACTTTACCAATCAACTATGTATTTGATGAAAATGTAAATTTAAGCATTAAAAAATTTGGTAAAGTCTCGTTGATTTTTGGTTGAAATTGTATGCTTGTTACCTAATTATGTTTATTTGTTTTTGTTTTGCAAATACATGCTAAATCTCTGTTATTGACAACCCCCATTCAAACCACGGTACAATCAAAAACATTCAAACTTCAAGTGTATAATTGAATCGTAAAAATGTTTTAAGTATATATTAAAAATTGTACTGGTGTAACCCTCTAAGCTTTGGTCAATACTTTATAAAATCGTACCTCGAAGCCTCGCCTCTTCCAAACTCAATACGCGGGGATCTATTACAAAATCTATTGTCGCAGGGTGGAATAGTTGGATATTGTGGCACTGTGTCATTCGGTTTTGTGTTTAAGGGGCGCCCGCATGGAAGACAAACGGCCGGCATTCGAGAGAGTCCAATTATACGGTTAAAGTTGTAAGAAGCAATAGATTCATAGTTTCGGGGTTCCTTGCGGTCAGGGCCCCAGCCGCCCCCTCGCCCGGTGACAAACGGGACCCGACGCAAAACGCAGCGACAGCGTAATATGTTTACCTCATTGCACCCTCGTCTAGCTGGCTCTGGAATTTATGCGACGGTTTCTGCGGTCCGCTTTCTCCCCCCTGTGTACACACGTACACGTTGCACACAATACCTTCGTTCCTGCACCCCACGTCTACTAGCCCAACCCAACGCAACCCAATATAACCCAGGATGACCCAACCTAGCTTTCTGCTGGTGAATGCCTACTTCGCGCCAGCAAGATTTACAGTGCGCGGAGCTTCGCACGGCGAATGATGCACTCCTGGAGGACGCCAATAAAAGCACGGCGATGCCCCGGAAAGAAACACGCTCAATTCCTTAAGGTAATCGCTAAAAGCTCGTGTACGTTCACCGGCGATGGAGTACGTGGTTTGCCTGCGCAGACGGATATATCAGTCAGCTGAAATTGCTGAATGGATAACTACTCTGTATTACCAGCAATTTGTGCTTTGAAAACGAAGTTTTCGCGTAAAATTCTTGATATTTCTTGCATTTCCAATTATACGCACCACTGCACTTAAAATATTTTTCAAAAATAATAATGATAATAAAACAAATTGTGGCAGAACTGTACAAGGGTCAAAATAAGCTAGATTACAGTTAATCGTTCAGCCATACTTAAATATGAAACTCAATTTGACAACTGACATTGTTTGTCAAATACCCAAACTATCATAGCATTTTTGTAATGATTGAAAAGTAAATAATAAAGTACTTGTATATTTAATATAAGCTCATTAAAATTGTTTGTCGTTTTTTTTTTGGTTTTGAGTAATATAGAATAAACAAGTTGTATTGTGTACATATATTGCAATGTTATTTATATTAAAATAGTTTTACATAGTTTGTGTGATATGATATGTTATGTAAATTGTTTAATTATTTTCATAATACTATACTGTTATACCGTTTTATGAGAACTAAAAAAGCGCTGTAATGTCATGCTGCCCTTAAGAATTGAAAACTCTGATGCAAGAAGGGGATATGTGCAAAATTGTGAAAAATTAGATTATTCCGCCTATAGGTAACCAAATATGCTCTTTCGCTGTGGGGCAAATATGGTACAATGAATAGCCACTAAATTATAATAGAAAAACACATATCCCCTATTATATACTGGTGCAAGAATGGTATATGTGGTGTGTTACTTATCCCACTCTTGCACCACAAATAAATTGTACTTTTTAAATGCCCAAATCTCTTCTGTGCACCTGTAAAACGGCCATGTTTGTTTACCAACTAACTAGTGCGTAGTACCACCGGAGCCGTTTTTGCCTTTCTGTAATCCAGCTATTATCCAAAATGGCGAAACGTAATGAAAGTGCAGGACCAAGGGCAGGACTAAGTAGTGATAGTGAGCAAGCTGAAGGTGACAGTGAAAATGATAGTGAACCCTTTCAGAGTTCGGGTAGCGAATACGGGCCGAACTCGCCAAACTCGTCTTCTGAGGATGAACCCGTAGAACTCGTAGAAGGACCACAAACAAGCAAGGCAGGTGTTCAAAAAAACGTGATGTGAATAGTTGAAAAAGGAACGTGCAAAAAGTAAAAAGGGCCAAGGGAGAGAGCTATACATCCATGATCTCAGGAAAAATGATGCCGGAACCCAAACAAGGCACTGACTTTGAAATGTGACAAAGAGTGCTTGAAAAAGCTTTCTCCAGGTGAAAAAAATTAAATACTGATGGCATTTGTAACGGTCCGGTTTTGCCTCCGACGGAGAAAGGGCAACCGTTACGCACACGTTTTTTTTTAAACGTGACGTGTTTCCAATATGCGTGTGATTTTTAAATCGTCGGCGAGGCGCTGCCATGAGGTAGAAGCTAGTCACCTTCCCTGGAGTGCAGACGTGTCACGAGGTCACAGTTTTTCTTTGGTCTATCACCAACCGGTTTCCGGGATTTAAAACGTGTCCTCCATTAACCACCCTAAGAAGGATTGACGGCACCAGGCACAAGGCAAGGGAGGGTACTGTACTACTCGACTGTACACGCTCAAAACATCAGAGTAAGTGATTAAACCCGACTTCTTTTTTTATTTCGTAAAGACACGTGTCCAGCCATTGTTAATAAGGCCATGTGTTTACACGCGTTTTTTTTGGGTAAGGGCTGAAGTAACCCAGCCAGCCAAGTTCTTGGCTAGGGGCAACGACCATCCGGCCAGAGTTGTTCTGAGGACTGGAATTTAGTGACGGCGTCCCCGACGATTGCCGGCCGCCGCCCGTCTTAAGCACCGAGCCCAGAATCGCCAGTGGAGTCGCCACGAGGAACACAGGCCAGATCTATGTTCATTTTTTTTGTTCTCATTTATTGTTTTAATTTCATTTGATATATCGTTTTTTTTCTTTTGTGTAAAATTTGCGTTGCGTGTTTCGTGCCGTACGTGTTTTGCGTTTTTGTGAGGAAAAGGTGGCTCCGACGGACGGAGTTGCGGACGGAGGTATTTCTTTCAGGAAGCGTAGGCACGGTGTCCTGTCTTTTGTGTGAATAAACGCAGATATTTTACACCACAAAATTCACACCTGTTATTTTTTGTTCCCCCCACGTTTTCTCAATCGGGCATTCTTTTCAGTTTAACTTCCTATTCTCATTGCGAGATTTAAATCTGGTGGTGTGAGCGCCAGATGGTCAGCCGTTGCGACAGTTCGTAATTTCTGAACTTCGCTGACTGTCTGCCGTCAACCCACGCAGATAGGGTGGAACCCCCCTTTGTGACGAAGTAGTGGCGAGGTTAAAATTACGTGGAGCCTTTTTTTTAACCCCCCCACTCTCCGACACCGAGAGCCTGGCCCTCGTCGCTGCTTTGAAGGAACCCTCCACTCGCTCCGCGGCCTAACGCGCTGATAGCCCTTCAGGCACGTCACACATTTAATTACCTTGCGGATCAAGAAAAACAAGATTCATTCCTATCAAGTTTAATAACAGTTAGCCAGATTAAAAGAAGTCATAAAAATGTTTTGAACGCCAATTCACAACGAAATAAAACCTTCAAGTACAGGGTATATTTCTAGGTATAAATTAATAACCTTGTTATAAAATAACATAAAATTTCTACGTGACTGAACATTTTGGAGGTCAGATTTCAATTCAGCATCCACAAATCTACTAGAAACACAGATTTTTATGAATGTTATCAAAACATTGTAGTCTTGTGTTAATAGCTCTTAAGTTCAGCTTTTTATAAAGTCTTAGATCCAATGACAGTCACGAGATACAAATAGCACTTGTATCACGATACAAGTAAGTAAGGTTTCGACATATCCAATTATTTGATTAATTAGATATTTAATTCGGCTCTTAAATTCTTATAATTTTAGATATTTATTTTGGCTCATGATTTATTTCTTTAATATTTATTTTATGTGATCGTATAATGGCAGTACTTATTTACGTTGTGTTTGATTTTAAATCATTATCGTGTTAACTTCAAGTTTTTTTAGAGGTAATGCGTGGGTTAGTAACATTAACATTAATAAAATAAATTCACAGATTTTTGGATTGAGTGTAATTTATTCACTTTAAAGGATTTTTGCAATACAATTAAACACCAAATTGGAATTTAATTACTTTCTTTATTTACTCAGAATTTATTACTTTATTTACTCAAAGAGGATTAGTTGTTTTAGGATAAAAATGCATTTCAGCAGGTTACACATCAAAGAGATCGACACCTCTGTGCCCATGGTGATTTCTATGTTGTGTGTTCCCACAGCATAGAAAATGTTAACAGAAATGTGTCCATCAACATAGTCAGTCACATCAGTTGGATATTTCTAGTGACGTCAATGACTTCACAGATTGATCAATTCTAAAAAAACTAGTCAATGTATATCACCACTTCATGCAATATGTCACTGTTTGTGCCTTCCAATGCCATTTTGCATCTATTACTTTAGGATTCATTAATTAGGTTTTGAAATACAGTTTTGATAACAATTTGCGAATTCACGACGATTGATTATCTACCTGAATTAATATTATTTAATTTAATTTATTATTTAAATTTTACTCATTACCTTCTTTCAGAATTTATGACCATTTTAATATTGACCTGAATTTAATATATGATTTAATTCATGTACATTTAGTTTGTACTCATTACCTTTACTGAATTTATTACCCTTTTAATATTGAAATTAATTCTAACTGAATGTACTCAGTTGATTTAATTTTTACTTCATTGCCCATGATAAATATTATACCATATACCTCTTTTACCAAGATGTTATCGAAATTATTCGTTTAATGTCTATACTTATTCCCTGAACTGTTTTATTCTTGTCATTTTTCTTAATTTATTGATTTTATTGATATTTTTAATAATACATTGTTTAAATTCATAATACCTTTATTAAGTTCATTTTATATTTCCCACATTTTAATTAAGTTTCGTAGTAACATTTTTATTATGTTTATTTTATCTTTCTCAGTATTTAATCAAATTTCGTAGTATTTTTTTTATTAGGTTTATTTTATCTTTCTTTATATTTAATAAAATTTCGTAGTAACATTTTTATTATGTTTATTTTATCTTTCCCACATACGAGCATTAAAGCGTCACCGAGTATTTAATAATATTTCGTTGTAACAATTTTGTTATGTTCAGTTTATCTTTGCCACATGCGCGAATTAAAGCGTCACTGAGTATTTAATACAATTTCGTTGTAACAATTTTATTATTATGTTCATTTTATTTTCCCCAGTTCTTAATAAAATTTTGTAGTAACATTTTTATTATGTTTATTTTATTTTTCCGACATGCGCGCATTAAAGCGTCAATGAGTATTTAATAATATTTCGTAGTAACAATTTTGTTATGTGCATCTTATCTTTCTCAGTACTTAATAAAATTTCGTAATAACGTTATTGTTATGTTCATTTTATCTTTCCCAGCTTTTATTAAAATTTCGTAGTAACAATTTTGTTATGTTTATTTTATCTTTCCCAGTATATATTAAAATTCTGTAGTAACATTATTATTATTTTCATTTTATCTTTCGCAGTATTTAATAAAATTTCGTGGTAACAATTTGGTTATGTTCATTTTATCTTTCCCAGTACTTAACAAAATTTCGTAATAACATTATTGTTATGTTTATCTTATCTTCTCAGAATTTAATAAAATTTCGTACTAACATTTTTATTATGCTAATTTTATCTTTCCCAGTACTTAAAAAAATTTGCCATAACGTTATTGTTATGTTCATTTTATCTTTCCCAGTATTCAATCAAATTTCGTAGAAACAATTTTGTTATGTTCATTTTATCTTTCCCAGTATTTCATCAAATGTCGTAGTAACATTATTATTATGTTCATTTTATCTTTTGCAGTGTTTACTAAAATTTCGTGGTAACAATTTGGTTAAGTTCATTTTATCTTTCCCAGTATATAACAAAATTTCCTAGTAACGTTTTTATTATATTTATTTTATCTTTCCCAGTATTTAATAAAATTTCGTAGTAACATTTTTATTATTATGTTCATTTTATCTTTCCCAGTACTTAACAAAATTTTGTAATAACATTTTTATTATTATGTTCATATTATTTTTCCCAGTACTTGACAAAATTTCGTAGTATCATTTTTATTATTAATCGGAATGCAAGTTTTATTTAACTTTTCATTATAACTTGAATAATACTCTTTTTACTGATACTTTCATCGACTTTAACTTGTGGATGCTAACGTGATGTTAGCTTGGTCACTCCGGGTCAACTAGCTCGATTAATTCAAAATCTCGCCTTTTTGTACTAAATCATTCCCACTATTTTCCTCTCTATAATTCCGACTGGACTTGCACATCCCACTGAATTTACCAATCTCGCACTTGTAATAATAATTATAATTCTCACGTTCATGAATTCTCACAAGCTGAACAAACACATCTCGCTTTAGTTGTTCAGTCTAAACAAAAATATTGTCCGCTTTCATTAAATGCAACATTGTATTCATTTTGGTTGCCCTTAAGAAACTCCTACCACCCACTTCATAATATTTGTGTACAATTCCTTGGGAATTCCCATAACCCATCGTCGACCCTAATCTCAAGTGTAATTTTTCAGTCACGCTGCTCTAGAACCTTATACTGAATATGCACAATTGCGTATTATTTTCACCTGGCATATTTACTTCAATTATCCCAAATAATATCATTTATATTTCGTGGTTTTATATTTAATTAATTCTTACTAAATATTTATATTTTGGTCATCTTGGGCCTTTACAAGTACTTGCATGATTGGTGTGCATTTACGATCTCAATTGCAGTTATTGAATTAGTCATTTTTAGTACGTTTATCGTAGATTTCACCAGGAGGGAGGGATTAAATGAATAGAAAAGGACCCCCCTTTTTGGCGGCGGCCCCTACACAATACGAGTAATATTTAAATTTATCAATATCTGTGCATCGCGGGGGTTAGTCGGTACAATTGCATGGCATAAGTGGAGGTGGTACACAATTTCCGACTGGCTCTGTTTTGCACCTATTTTGCCCCATGGTAAATTTGTAAATATGTCCTTTGTGTATTTTTGTGTGTTTTTGTAATATATGTGTGTCCCTCGTAACAACAGTTTATTTAGCGTTGGTGCATTGATGAACGGAATCAATTTACGTTGCTGCGCGTCATTTTGGTAGAATTCGTCCTTCGACGGTAACATGTGTTACAACATGCTAAAAATTATTTACTCAAATTAAATGCTTTTATCTTTGGAGTCTGATTTTTAAATAAGAAAATTACTGGGTTTCTCCATTTACAAATTAAGTGCTTATTCATTGCTGATAAACATAATTTCAAAACCAAATAATTGCAATTTCCCGGTCATGATTTAGAGTCGTTAATGTGATTAAAAAATCTTGTATGCTTTGATCTCCCAGCGCAGGTGATTTAAAATTTAATGCAATATGTTGGCGTTTACTGCGTAATGCAATTATTGCGGGTGTGGCGCAAGTAAATAACTTAACTCATATGAAATATTCATACCTGTAATTTGATTGTACGAACCCTTTGTGGTGGTGGCAATTTCAAAACTTTCGGCGCAGCACCGCTAGCTGATTACGCTCTCAAGCTGCGTCTAGACGTAATACATCTTGACCCGAAACGTAATCTGATCTTTCAGGCTGCTTCCGTCCGCATCACATATTAAAAACAATGGCGATAAATTCATCTGGGGCGCTTTAAATTTTGATTTAACACTGACGCCCATATCACTTATGGGCCTCGAGATGATGGAGCAAACGAGGGCGTAAAAAGTAAATTAATCTCCGGGGAAATTATTCCATTTTTGCTCTTGTTTAAAAACATATGAAGCCGATCTACGCACGTAATATTAAAATGAAATGTATAATTTTTATATTCGCATGAAAGCGAAAATGGATAAAATGAACTTAGCCGCATGGCAAATTAAACGTATCAAATTCTTTCTGAAATATCAGTTTTCGCAGGGGTGCCAACGAATCTCGCACAGTCTCGCGCCCTCGTCGAATTCCTCTCCACGGTTTTGCTCCCGTTTCGGATACTTAAGAACATGACCGATACGGAACCTTTCATGTCCTGGTCAAGGACCATTAACCGGCTCCACCTCCCCTTAACAAAACATTTCTCAATCTGCGCCTTCCCCTATACCATGCGCTCCAGGAGCCTTGGAATGGGGCTGTGTTTGCGCCCGTCCATTACAATGCGGGAAGCTGCATCGGCGAATGGTCCCACTCGAAATCACGAAAGTGTGCCCTATAATGGGACACCGGTCGATTTACTCCCACTCGACGATGCAAATGGCCCGGGCAAAACTGACAAGTAGATTCTACTCATGATTTAATGGCTGCCCGTATTAAATATGCAAGATATCCGCATGCGAGGAAATATGAATTGAACAGCACAGTGTGTAGTTATGTGGAAATAAAATGAAAGTTGGAATACCTGAAGACTGAATTGCCAGCGATATCCGAGCATATAAGGGAGAATTGAAGAATTATCTGAGAAACGCTGTGATTATATTCAAATAAAATGAATGTTGATGGAGCTTAAAGCAAGCATTAGACGGACCCCACCCCTCCAATTACCATAATTGCAACCCACTATAACCAAGGATGGTTTGATGGATGAAGAAAAGGCGGGGTGAGATCGTTAACAGAGGGTGTATAAACTGCTTAATAAATCTGGGGTGCTGTGCCCTATGCTCGCCCTCCATTACTCAATCCAGGTCCAGGACGAACGTCTATTTGGTATATTGAGTTTAAGCTTTGACTTTTAACCCTTCAATCAGGATTCGATAATAACCCTGGGCAATATTCAAATAATCAAATTTTCCTCAGATTTTGATGGTTATGTTTGAATGCTAGCTGGTCTCAGAAACGACTAGTTTTAAGATACAGTGAGATGCTACTGCCTATTAAATTGGAGTTCTTGTTGTGCAATTATCATCCATAAACAAGGATATTATTTCTATTGTAAGAAGAATTTATAGGAAATGTCAATCCCGGTTTTTGTATCGGCACTTAATTATAGATTGCGTAGTTTCTTGATATAATCTGCGCGGATCAAGTCATTGGAATCATATAAGAACAAGCAAAATTTATATCTCACAAAATAATTAGCTCCAGTGGCGATTGACACTTATAAGAAATAGACCGTCACTTTAATAAATCCAGTATAATTTTATTAGAATTATACATATCAGCAACTCCTCAAAGTAGATGATCGTCCTCGCAGACCAGGTCCGTTACGTCCATCATGTCTCTTCTACGAAGAGACGTATTACGAAGTATTACGCATACTTCTGTCTGTCATACATACGTTGACCATTATTATTCATAGCTATGCATTGACTAAACTCAAGACTAAACCCAGACACAAAATAATGTTGCCCATGCATATACATCAGTAAAATGGTGACGACATTTTATTGGTACAGAAACTGTCTTATCAGTCACAGAAACTGGTGGAGTAATAGGACCAAAGAAGAAGAAAAGATGCATATACGTCATGGCATTGGGTAGCTCAGCGGAGAAAGGGGGTTGGATCACGAAAATCTTGGTACAGAAAAACACAAATTAGAATACAATATTTATAGCCTGGGGACTCCCGTGCTCTCATTTGTATGCGACGACACGAACAGGTTACTATGCAGGAGGCGCGAGTAGGTTGGGCATAATTTATATTGCATTAGGTATTGACACGGAACATGCGCCGTATAAAATTACAAATCGATGCCCATGTGACTACCGGCCATCGATTATCTGCTTTACGCTACAGATGTTGTTGTACGAGCTCTAGTACTACGTCAAGATAAGACACTCAATACGAGAGTCAACTGGATACCATTGACCACGAGGCATCCAGAGGGGTCAAAGACTATCCACAGATGTTTTCGGCACGAGTTCAATTTTAGGACTGAACCAAAGAACCGACTCACAGATTCTCCCAGGCGATGCAAAGCCATCGCTGCAATGTTACCATCTTTGATATCAATTCCGAAAGTTCAGCCTATATCAACCATACATAACCTAATACCTTACCTAATATATAACGTTTTATTATTATTGTAACCCAATTAAACAAATGCATTAAGTACATTTATGTCTACTTGGAATAACGTGGGTGTTGCTTAGAATCATGTTCCAGGAATTTCTCATATTTGCTCATACACCGCTTCTGTTCCACAGTCCGCCTTTGATTCGACTTTGTACCAGATCCTATCAATTGGGAGCGTTCATTTTTCCATTAACTCCCCCTCTCTTACTATATTTAGTACGGGTACTTTAGAATTTAATAGAATATTTTATTTAATTTAGAATTTAATTAGAATACTTTAGAATTGAATAATATAGGTTTAAGATCATTCAAAGTTCTTCTCTTAGTGAAAGCCAGTAACGATGTTTTTGAGAGGTTGAGTTTTAGTTCAACCTCAGTCATCATTATTCTGCTAACTTCAGAACTAGTTTATATTAATAATATTGCCATTCATGTCTGCAACATCAGTATGGTTAATTTAAACTGCAGGATTCTGAGATCGCAATGCTTAAAATGAAAAAGAAAACTCACTCTGTGTATCTAGTCCTCTGTCTCTGTGTATTTTGTCCTATATTTATATTTTCATCTATCATGGATAATTTTGGTCATCTCGGTTTACACCTCTTCTTTTGTTTACTTCTGTATTTTCATGCATCTATATATGAATACATATATGGTAAATGATTGTTTTATAAGGTGTTTTTTATATGTCGTCGGCCCTTGCAGGTTTCTACCAAGACATATTTCTTCTTAGTTTACAGAAGTTCCATTAAAAACTTTTAAGTCGGCTTGTTTTTTTAACTGATATAAATATGTGTCGTTCATTGTTAAATTAACTTATCTCAATCTTATTGCATGTTAAAATATTAAGCGTTTTGCACAATCATCTATAGAAAAAAATAATGAAAGTAGTTTTTATTGATTACGAACGTTTATTATTTATGAAAGATTCAAGATTATAAAAACATTACAAATGAGTAATTGAGATCAATATTTGTAATAAGTATCGAATATAACTATTATTCGCTGTTATAGTGACTTTTGCTCTTTAATCATAAGCGATTTCATCATTGGAAGTACGCTCATTGACATTAGATGTGCTTCAACGAGATTCTGTTCCACAGTGCGTCTTTGATTCGACTCTGTACCAGATAATATCAATTCGGAGCGTTTATTTTTCGATTGACTCCCCCCTCTCTCACTAGATTTAGTACCGGTACTTTAGAATTGAATAATATAGGTTTATGATCATTAAAAGTTCTCCTCTTAGTGAAAGCTACTAACGATGTTTTTGAGAGATTGAGTTTTAGTTCAACCTTAGTCATCATTATTTTGGAAGGTTTGTATAGTACCCGTGATAATTTGGTGGAATGTACGATAGAAGGTAGAAGATCAAGCATATCTTTCTTCTCTGCAGTAGTGATAGGTCTTCTTGATAGATAAAGTGGATCCTGCTGAAAGTGGTTCAAATTGTTTATTGGTCGCCCTTGCTTCTTTTTACTTAGGCCTACTTCGTAATATGGTATATTTGGGTTTAATGATTCTTTAAATTTAAATTGTAAGGGATGAGCTCTTTCAAACCTCAGCCTTCTAATGTTTAGCCAATTAAACTCATAACCACATGTAGTCTTTTTTTCTGTAGTATGTAGTCTGTTATGGATTTTTCTAAAGTAGCAGTTCTTAAAAAATGAGTTTGATTCATTTGGGAAACAATAAAATTGGGTGCCTTTCGTTTGGCCGTTATTATTATATTAATCCATTGATCCGGGATAGATTACTCCCAATTCCCAACGATTGGTAACATACGAGTGCCCAGATACCAAGAACTTGTGGTCTAAAGTGTCAATACTGGTCTCAAGGTCTTGTACGAACTTCAGAAGAGAAATGCTTGTTATAATGTTGGGATTTTGTCCAGTACATGAATCTGAATACATAATAATCTGCTTTTTCAGTGTGTTAACGCACTAGTCTTTAAATGCTTAACAAGATAAGACGCAATGTCTTGATATCCCATTACGCCTTCAATTTCGTCCCAAACATACATGTATTCCGTATTATTATTGAAGCTATGTATTCCCAGATTATATAAATAAAGCTTTCTTTCATAGTATGCCTCTGAGGTGGTTAATTTTGGGTAGGCTACAGTCAATAGGTAATTTTAATTTATTTTCTTAGACTCATCTTGAAGGTTTTCTTTTGCTGAATCTGCTTTTCGTTGATGCAACTTTCTTTACTTCTCAAGCTCCTTCGTAAGTTTTACATTGTCTGCTCCCTGTATTTTCATATTTAAGTCATCGAAAGTCTTGCAGCTGTTTTGTCGTGGTATTTTAAAATGGAGGTTAAATTTGATGTTGTTGGTTAAACTTGGAATATTTTAATATATTATTTTAGTTTCTTGGGTTCAGTTATTTCGGTTTCGCATTTTTCATTATACAGATCGTACATCTTACATATAGTTTAATAATATCTATTTTGCCTCATATGTAGAGACAGATAGATACAAAGAAATAGTTATAGTCATATACAAATATAAAAGCAGTGTTACTATACAGTTTGTCACAGTTGCCATTTTACATTTGAAATGTCATTAATAAATTGCGATAATGATCTTTCTTCCTTCTTTTTACATTACGCGAGGTGGTACCTGTCAATCGTAGCTCCGCATAAATGATATATGCAATCCTCCTCTAAGTAATGAAAATGTGATTTGCCGCAGATGAGGTGGTGGAATCCGTGCAGACATATTGTATAAACGTATAGTCAAACCAGTATTCTAATACTTTCTATTAGGATTATTTTTTCATGTATAATGGTTTTGATAGGCTAGAAAACTTTGAATATTGGCAATGACTTCGGAATCATCAAATTTTCGCAAACTGGTTGTACACGTTTATCATTGGTTTGTGAAACATCATTTTTAGAAAGTATTCGATATAATCTTCCGTCATTTATTTGAAACGTCTTGAGAAAATATTTCTTACATACAGATTGTGTCTTACTGGACTTCATAAAATACTTAAACGAACTATTTTTTTTTCAGCACGAGAACGATCTTTTAGGCGTTTTTTGTTTACTGTTATTTTTTGTATTAATGCATATAGATGTGAATTTTGCAAATTAAAATCTTTTAAATTCCAGAATGATTCAAATACGACTGTTCTTTGAATGTCTGTAAATAACATAATACATTTTTTCGGACAGCCACAATCAAAATTTTCGAAAAAAAAATCCACGAACATTTCCCTTCTGCAGTAAAATATTCTTTACCACTATTACGCAACAACTTCCTTTTATTATTAACTGCCCATCTTCTTCATTAATTGACCTTTTTTTTGATGGCCTAGGTTGAGGGTTTAGCTACTTAAGTACTGTTTTACTATTACTTGTATCTGAACAGTATGTTACTTGTATCTGAAAATGAAGAGCAGAACGTATTTAAACGTTAAATGACTAGTTTTTACCTAATATTTAATGCAGCCATAGAGTATAAATCAAAATATGCAAATATGCAATGAAATAATTAAAAAAATGACATTTAGAGGTTATGGTTAGAGTAACTTTTGTTTATAAATTACCAGATTCTGTAGAGATTTGTTCAGTTGTAAGACTGATATTCAGACCCAGAATCACTAAACTCTTCTGTATTGATAGTAAACAATATCAATATGTGATTGAAAACACACTATTTCATATACGTACAATCACATGTCAAAAATTTATCACATTACAAGTGAATCGTATCCGGACTTACTTCACAATTATGCTGAGTTGTGACTTACTGCACTATTATAATGAATTATTCAGATATTTAAGTTCACGTTAAATAACTAGTACTTATCTAATGTTTAATGCAGCCATAGAGTATGAATCAAAACATGAAAATATGCAATGAAATAATTTTAAAAAAATGACATTTTGAGGTTATGGTAAGAATAAATTATGTTTATAAATTACCAGATTCTGTAGAGATTTGTTCACTTGTAAGACTGATATTCAGACCCAGAATCACTAAACTTTTCTGTATTGATAGTAAACAATATCAATATGTGATTGAAAACACACTATTTCATATACGTACAATCACATGTCAAACATTTATCACATTACAAGTGAATCGTCTCTGGACTTTGTGACGTGCCGGAAGGGCTATCAGCGCGTTAGGCCGCGGAGCGAGTGGAGGGTCTCTTCGAAGCAGCGACGAGGGCCAGGCTCTCGGTGTCGGAGAGTAGGGGGGGTTAAAAAAAAGGCTCCACGTAATTTTAACCTCGCCACTACTTCGTCGCAAAGGGGGCTCCACCCTACCTGCTTGGGTTGACGGCAGACAGTCAGCGAAGTTCAGAAATTACGAACTGTCGCAACGGCTAACCATCTGGCGCCCACACCACCAGATTTAAATCTCGCAATGAGAATAGGAAGTTAAACTGAAAAGAATGCCCGATTGAGAAAACGTGGGGGGAACAAAAAATAACAGGTGTGAATTTTGTGGTGTAAAATATCTGCGTTTATTCACACAAAAGACAGGACACCGTGCCTACGCTTCCTGAAAGAAATCCCTCCGTCCGCAACCCTATCACGCTGGGTCCAATAGATTCGGCCGAATCCCGCGAATATGTAATCGCGCGATGCGAAGGGCCGTTGGAGCCACCTCCTCCTTACAAAAAAGGAAAACACGTACGGCACGAAACACGCAACGCAAATTTTCACAAAAGAAAAAAACGATATATCAAATGAAATTAAGGTAATAAATGAGATCAAGAAAAAAATATATAGATCTGGCCTGTGTTCCTCGTGGCGACTCCACTCTCGATTCTGGGCTCGGTTCTTGGACGTGCGGCGGCCGGCAATCGTCGGGAACGCCATCGCTAAATTCCAATTCTCGGAACAACTCTGGCCGGATGTTCGTTGCCCTTAGACAAGAACCTGGCTGGCTGGGTTACTTCAGCCCTTGCCCAAAAAACGCTCTGATGTTTTGAGCGTGTAGAGTTGAGTCGTACAGTACCCTCCCTTGCCTTGTGCCTGGTGCCGTCAATCCCTCTTAGGGTGGTTAAAGGAGGACATGTTTTAAATCCCGGAAACCGGTTGCTGATATACCAAAGAAAAACTGTGACCTCGTGACACGTCTGCACTCTAGGGAAGGTGACTAGCTTCTACCTCATGGCATCGCCTCGCCGACGATTTAAAAATCACACGCATAACGGAAACACGTCACGTTTAAAAAAACGTGTGTGTAACGGTTGCCTACGGTGGCGATCCTGGCGCGCAATTAATAATCAAAACAGTTTCCGTCGGAGGCAAAACCGGACCGTTACAATTTACTTCACTATTATGCTGAGTTGTGTCTTACTACACTATTATAATGAATTATTCAGACATTTAAGTTCACGTTAAATAACTTGTATTTATATTATGTTTAATGTAGCCATAGAGTATGAATCAAAATATGAAAATATGCAATGAAATATTAAAAAAAAAAATGACATTTTGAGGTTATGGTTAGAATAAATTATGTTTATAAATTACCAGATTCTGTAGAAATTTCTTCAGTTATAGGCTGATATTCGGACCAAGAATCACTAAACTCTTCTGTATTGATAGTAAACAATATCAATATGTGATTGAAAACACACTATTTCATGTGTCATGTCAAACATTTATCACATTACAAGGAATAGTCTCAGGACTTACTTCACTATTATGCTGAGTTGTGACTTACTACACTATTATAATGAATTATTGAGACAATTAAGTTCACTGTATGAAGAAGTAACGCCACCTAAAGAAATGATGGTGCAACTGGGAGTTGATTCACTTTTATATTTGAAGATATAAAAAAAAACGGATCCATTTGCGCAAGAAAATAAAATTTGAAAAATATTGACTTACGCCACTATTACAATGAACGCTACATATATTACTCTATAATCAGAAATACTGAGAATTTTTTTAAAATTAAATGAAAACTTAAAAAAAATAATAAACAATAAATTTGAGACATTAAACTTTTGGATGACTAGTTCTCGAGATTTTCCTTTTCACCTTTCTACTGTACAAATATCGAGCGTTCAACAAAAATCGACGACAAAGTTCACATTGACAATCCCAAGTCATGTGTACATTAAGATCAAATTTGACATGTTAACATGACAGCTAGCGTAGCATGCGCACGCCTATGATTCTAGTGCAGACATGACTTGAGATTGCCATCGCCAATTTCGTCGTCGAGATTTGTTGAACGCTCGATATAATTGGACCATGGCTTTCATGAACAACCTGACTGGATAATTGCACTATTAGTGACTAATTTTTAGTTTTTTTTATATATCTTGGTATCATTGTGATGGATCATTTTTGATGTTTTATAAGTTCAGTTTCAGTCTTCAGAGATTCAGTTTTCAAAATTGCGTCAAACAATGCAAAAAATAATCATTCATTGAAAAGTAGTTTTATAAGTTTGTATTAGTGTAGTAATTGGTGCAAAGACATTATATAATACATTTTGAAATTAGAACTTCACAGTCAAGAAATTTTATAATGAATCTAACATAAAAATTGAAAGCAACAGGTTCCCTTTTTAATAATTTTGAAGGTGTGCTCTGTTGCAAAACAAGTGTACAAAACAATTTATAACGAGATAGAGAAGCAATCCGAAGAAGTCCCACAAAATATTTTCCACGTTTTAGCAATCTGTGGACATAAGCATTGGATCTAGGCAAAATGAATTTAAGATATTGCCTCACAACAACCTACTTTATCAACAATTCAATAAACGAGCCATAGAAAATCGGTTATATTTTACTAGGGATTTCTGTGTTTCTTTCGAAACAGATCCAGTTCCCATGAACAACATTAGGTTTATACACAAAGAGCATTTTTACCTCACTGAAATAAAATCAACGAATATTGTGAATCCAAATCCCCACGATGACGTTCTTATGCATAAAAATAAACTAGTCCCTTCCATATTAACGCCTTTGTCATGGTCCGGATGGTAACAAATTTTTATTGTCACCAGGCCGACAACGAGCGCCAGCGATATCAGTAAATTCTATTTTTAAATCGCGATACGTAACCTATCTGAGGCGCACGTGGCTAGGCGAACTCAATTTGCATTGTGGTTCTCCGCATAGTACGCGCGAAAATCACGATGGACCATTTGGTATTCAGCTGACAGGTTCGGTATATATGGGGATGCCCCATTGTCCACCATTATCTCAACCCTACGAGGGAGAGTTAGTGATAAGTGTGGATATAAGTCGAAGAGATTAGCCGCAATAGCTCTAGGTATTGTTGAAAATAAATGTTTAGAGATCACTTTAAATGCAGCTCGTTATGTTACACTCCTAGGAGATATTTTTTCTCAGCTTGTGTCATTCAAGGCATATATGATAATTTTGAAGACTATTATTTCAGCAAGGCACTGCAAGACCACATACAGTCAATAATGACAATAATGGGCATCAACTGCAGACTAATTATGCCGTAACAAACAATGTTTCAATAATTTCACATAACTACGAATTTCAATACATATCTATTAAAACAATGGGGCTGTTCAACGTTGCAGTACAGAAATTACATATTAATAACGCAACCATGTGGGTACACAAATGGATTTCCGCCTGGTGTTTGATTAAATATCACTAATTAATATAAACACGTAACTGAAACCTGAGCCTCAAATACGTGTTTAATTTAACATCATTATACGCATATAAGATATAAAAATTGCATGACAGACATCTACGCCAATTAACATTCAAATTAAAATGAGATCATTCTTCTGAACAACAAACAACTCAGATATGATGGCGATGAAATAATTGATTGTATAAAAAAGTATCAGTTGCAATTGCTCACAATTACTTAGAAGAGCATTTTATAAGACATCAAACATTTTATTACGTAATATAATTATTGTCCATGCGTGAAACTACAGAAAAATGTCATTTGTAACGAGGATTTTACGGAGTAGCTGAATGACCCCGGAGTCCAGGAATCCACTAGGTCCCAGTGGTGCGGTTGCTGCCGCTTTTCAGTGTCCGGTTCCTTTTTACTCGTGCAGACGTCGTCCTGCATTCAAACATATTACATACATGAATCGAATCTGCTCACGGAGTTGGGTGTATTTATTTTTTTCAGCTGTAGAAGTATTGATTTCGGGGCAGTTCACGCACTTTTACGCGAATTAGTGCTCGAGGCTGTGGCGATAATTCCCAATCGATAGTGCGACGGGTGTAATGGGAACGGGGTGTTAAATGAGGGATGATATTTGATAAATGTAATGCTGCGGTTGGTGACATTTCGCCAGAGGGATTTTTAATACTGGCATTGAAAGTGCGATGTGAAAGCAAACCACCACCACTTTGAAGTTTTATTTACAGAGAGCTTTCATTTTCGAATCACTTATGACACATTGTATCGATGTATGTGTAGTTAAAATCACATCACCTTGATATTATTAATTATGATTTCCAATATCCTGTTATATAAAAACCAGTTGGTACTGCTGCATTTCATTCTGACATCCATTGTGTAGGATTGGATAATGTCGGCAAGGAATGCATTGACGTCATATTGGTTCGGAGCTATGCAAGAATTCAAAGACCTTACAGAATACAAAATATATATTGTCCAAAAAATTAAGAGACATAATAAATGTTTAAGTTGACAATACTCAATAGAGGTGGCATAAACAATGCGATAGACATATTGTTCCACTTTAAGTGCCTTCTCCGCTGCGAAGTTTGGACATATTATACATATTTATTAAGTAGAAACAAAATAAAAATAGAATTAGAAGCAAAAAAAAATCTGGAAAGAGAGGATTTCGATGAAGCACTATTCCACAGTAGTCAGGTTACGAGGATGAAAAAGATTTTGTGAAAATACAAAAAGTAGATTCTGAACATGAAATTCTTATATTGATAATGTCCCAGCTTCATGAATGTCTTTAAAAATCTATACGATTCAAGCTAAATCAAAAAACCAATTAACTTAATCAAATAGCCTACATGTTGAAGTAGAAGTAGATCTAATTTAGGCAATGACATCTAATCAGATAATTACGTGCCATTTTTACAATTGCTAGCTGCTTGAAGCACATCATTGTTTATAATGAGGTCTCACTGAAGACAAAAATGGTTGCAGATGGTCAACATTATAACTACGAGGACAGAAAATAGGTTGTGCTCGGAATGTAGTTTACGTACCTGTTAGCAAAGGATCTGCCATATTTACACCAGCAAATTTTTTCAAATACTTTTTCAGGAATGATACATTAAATAAAATAGTTTTTTATATAAACGAGAAAATCACCCTGTACTCGTATAGTGTAAAAACTTTGATAATTAGCGACACGTGCAAGAGAAAGTAATTGCAATTTTTGATCTTCTAATAATTACCAAAGCAATAACATTTAACCGACTACCTAGAATACCTAAAACATGTTTGATCCTGAAACAAATAGAGCTACAATGAGTACAAAAACATGTTTGAGCCTAAAAAATGTAGAGCTACAATGAGTTGAGATCGATTCTAATTTCGATTAAATTATTTTCGTTCTAATGAGAAACAAACAAGAATTGACCGAAAAAAGTTAACCGATTTGCTCCAATTGGAAGAATAACTATTTGTACACCATCATATACACAATACTCATATACTACATCTAGCTATATTACTTGGGATGAACTTTTGGCATTTAGAAGAAAGTGCGAATTTTACTATTTGTTCATCATCATTTACTTAAGTAATCCCGTCGAGAGTTCACAATGACTTATCGCTCCAATTTCCGGAATTCCACATACGTTTCAAATTCCATTTCATTTCTCTATTACATTTACCTTAAGCATGCGAACGAGTGTAGAAAATGCGATTCTTTATTCGAAAAAGCATGAGTCATTGTCAGCTCTCATCGGGACGACCTATACATCTAGCTATATGACTTTGGATGAAGTTTTCGCATTTTTGGGAAAGTGGGATTTTTACATGTCCCCCAAATAATTCAACCAACTATGGCATCAAGCTGGCTATGTTATGCGATGTGCCATCAAAATACATGATAGATGCAGAACCTATACTATGAAAATAAACTAAAACATATAAATTATGTACCTCTCAGACATGAAGTCTAAATATTTATTTCATAACAAAAAACTCGGCAAAGAGCATACATAGTAGTAACAGAGACAACCATGGATAATAATTTGCTTATTACACTAAGTATAGCTGATGAAAATCTACGCTTCTTGTAACGCTTGACGCTGTAAGCTACTTACAAATTAACTCTTGTTGGAATGCTGAGAAATATAAAGCGAAAATTCCAAAGGATATTTTGGAAACCCGATAAAGAAGTCCAGGAAAATCGATTTTTTTTGTTTGTTTTGTCACACAAAATACTATGGTATCTTATTTATTAAAGACAAAGAACAAAAATCTTGAGACGATAGAAGAATAAACAAGACAACAAAAAAGCCAGAAACTTTCACTTTGGAATGTAACAAAGAAATTTGGAGAAATCGTCCGATGTGAATTGTAGACGAAAAACCAGAAAATGTGAGATCATAAACTTAACTTCTCTTAATTTTATCATTACAAGTATGTAAACCCTAATAGAATCAAAGTTGGAGAAAATACTATGTCAACGATAAAATTTATACTAAATTTGAAAGAAGAGTTAGTGAAACTTCGATTACTGTATTTGTTCTTTTTACATCGCTACCTTTGGTAAGTTTTCGCCACTATAACAATCTTCCTGCATTCCTCTCTTTCCCATTCCTCACGACATTTCTTCTCCAACCTCTCAAATTTTCATCAACATCGTCAACCATGTTTTCTTAGTCTGCTCATTCTGTAATCAACAACTTTGGAAAGATTCCTACAGCTTTCCAATTAAAAATGTTCTCCTTTGGTTTACCATAGCTCAGCTTCATAAAGGCACTTGAAGGCCCAAATAATTGCATGGACAGGACATGCAATTCTTTGGGCCTGACATGCAATCCTTTGGGACATTATAAATATAACTATATAAGCTCCATTTTCTAACCTATTTAACTCGAATTTCAAACTTGATCCGCCAAATTTTATTCTCATTTAGAATTATTGAATAATTGAAACTATGATTACAACTAGGAGAAAATATCCCACTTTGCATCGCCCAATTAGCAAGACTTGTGTAATATCTATTGATATTACCTGAAAGGCCCACACAAGAGAAAAAGAAGCGTGCAATTTGCCCTTTTTGCTGGGTGATATCTTTGAAAAATGATTACAAATTTTAGTAGCGCCAGCAATCACGCCATCTGTGGAGAACATCGTGCTTCTTGTTGCCATAAATGTGAAATTTAATAGTGATAATGTTCTATGAAGTTTCCGTTTTGTCATTTTAGTTTTTTTCTGACTTACTATTTGCAAAAATGTTATATCTTATATATATTTATATATATAAATTTATGGGATCGGTCTTATATCAAAACTAGTAGACAAAACATTAATACAGAAATTTGTGTGTAATACATGAAGATTTTCAAACCTTCTTGCATACAGGGTTGCCCACCTATCCTCGCTCGGACCATTGCTGCTAGAATAATGAAAATTTAGGAAAACATCTGAATGGAAGTTATTGGATATTTAATGTGCTACCTTTTAAAATTATTTTCGAGTATACAGAGTGTACCATAAATCCGGGATACAACATTTGATCTTATTTTTAAATGGAATACACTGTATATTCTTAAATTTTTGGAATCTGGTTCATGTGGGCTTCACAAATCAGTTTTATTTTTAGGGATCAGAACCAACGTTACCTGTTATTCACATTGTAATAAAATTTAACGAAAAATAATAGAGCAGGAAAAAAATTCAACAAAACCTTATTATATGAGATCAATGAAAAAATCTGGGTATGCAAGTACCCAAGTACTGTGCCAAAACATTTACAATATTTGGAGTCACGTTGCGTATACAGGGTGTTCTTAAACAACGATCCAATTTTGCTATTTTCAAAAGGCTAAAACATATTGAGAGTGATCGTTATTTACCTATTAAAAAGTATTATTTGGTTGTAGTCGACATATGCTACCATTGAATACCTCATCAGATGAGCACTCAGAATATGATGCTATATACAGAGTGTTCTATTTTAAATAAAATAGTTGTAGTCATTTGAAAATAGCAAAATTGTATCGTTGTTTCAGAACACCCTGTGTATTCTACTTGATACAAAATAATGTGTATGTTTTGATGTTTTGGTACATTGCTTAGGTACTTGCATACGCACATTCTTTCATTGGTCTCTTATAATAAGGTTTTGTTGAATATTTTTCCAAGTCCATGATTTTTCGTTAAATTTGATAAAAATGTGAATAACTTCGCAACGTTGCATCTGATGAAAAATAAAAACGATTTGTAAAACCTACATAAAGCAGATTCTAAAATTGAAGTAATATACGGGGTGATCAATTTAAAAAAGAGAAAAAGAGACCAAATTTTGTGTTCCGGATTTATGGTACACTCTGTATACTCAAAAATAATTTTAAAAGGTAGCACATCAAGTGTCCAATAACTTCCATTCAGATGTTTTCCTAAATTTTCATTAGTCTAGCAGCAATGGTGCAATTTGAAATTTGTGTACAGGCCCCAGTATTAAAGTGCTTTAGATGAAGATATTCTAAAACATAGCAACTTAATAGAACATTTTTATTTAATATTTATTAGATAGTAATATTTAATAGATAATCAAATATTTATTTATATATTTATTTATATATATATTTATAGATATCTAATATTTATTAGATAGGAATGACACTTAATAGTGTCATTCCAGAGTTTTTGTTTTAAATTTCAAACTAAAGAAGAAATCAACATTTTATATTTTTGCAATTTTGCGCAGGGGGTAGTATTACAGGTGCTTCAGATGATGATGTGCTAAAACATAATAACGCTAGAGAACATTTAAATCTAATTGTCATTCATGCCTGAATCCACTAAATGTTGTATTTATTTAAAATGAAAGAATAAAGAAATATTTTCTATCTTGCAATTATAGTGAAGGCGCCAGGATTACTGTGCTTTAGTTGAATATATTCTAAAACATGAGGAATGCAATAGGATATTTTAATGTAAGTTTGATGTATGCCAGAACATGTTTTTATTTAAAATTAAGAGAAAAATAAATATTTTATTTTTTGTAATTTTGGTGTAGGCATCAGGTTTACAATGCTATGTTTAAATATGTTCTAAAAGTATAGGACTAAATGGAAAAGTTATATTATATTTTTTATTGTGGTCTCAATCCAGAAAGTTATGTTTTTATTCAAAATTATTGGACAAACAAATATTTTATATTTTTGCAATTTTGGTGCTTTTTCTATGTTTGCCATTTTGGTGCTTGGTGCTTGGTGCTTGGTCCTGAATACAGTGCGTTGATGAAATAAATATTTTCTTTTTCTAATTTTGGTGGAGGCGCCAGGTATACAGTGCTTTGTTTGAAGATTCTCTAAAAGAATGGGAGTCAATGGGAAATTTTGATATATTTTTTATTGATTTCTCAATCCAGAAAGTTTTTATTCAAAATTATTGGACAAATATTTAATATTTTTGTAATTTTGATGCCTTTTCTATGTTGGCCATTTTGGTGCCTGGTCCTGATTACAGTGCGTTGATGAAATAATTTTTTTTTGTAATTTTGGTGAATGCGCCAGGTTTACAATGCTTTGTTTGAAGATGTACTAAAAGTATGGGAATAAATAGAAAATTTTATTATATTTTATATTGAGGTCTCAATCTAGAAAGTTATGTTTTTATTCAAAATTATTGGACAAATAAATATTTTATATTTTTGTAATTTTGTTGCTTTTTCTGTTTGCCGCTTTCGTGCTTGGTGCTTGATCATGATTACAGTGCGTTGATGAAATAAATATGAAATAAATATTTCCTTTTTTGTAATTTTGGTGGAGGCGCCAGGTTTACAGTGCTTTGTTTGAAGATTCAAAATACTTACCATACTTTGTTCAAAAAGTATGGGAGTCAATGGGAGATTTTATTATGGTTTGTATTGAAGTTTCAATCTAGAAAGTTGTGTTTTTAGTCAAAATTATTGGACAAACAAATATTTAATAGTTTTGTAATTTTTGTGCTTTTTCTACGTTTCCCATTTTGGTGCGTGGTGCTTGGTCCTGTCCAGTGCGTTGGTTGAAGACCTTGTAAATATGAAACTCGATAGAAAATTTTTATCCAATCTTTATTCATGCTATAAACCATAAAGTTGTGTTCTTATTCGTTAGATTATGCTAGATGTTAACAAATAACCTTTAAATTTCAATATAAAATCAATTACGAAATAAAGTTTTCTTTTGTTTTATTAAAAATCATAAAATTTGCTATAAGTACCTATTTCTATTTTATTTCATAAAATCATATCATATCATAAAATTTGCTTTAAGTACCTATTTCTATTTTATTTTGTAGGCACTGTTGCTGATATTAAATTTTACATATAAGTAATGTATTTCTAACATATATTTATCATCCATTGTTATAATAAGCTTTTATAAATACACATTATTCAAGTTAATACTTACTAAAGTTTTAATTATATAAACTAATTTGTAATTGTATATTACAATTTAATTGCATGAACTTAAGTTGTTATATTGTTCATCATGTAAAACTGTTACTGGAACATGAAAATACGTCTGTAAGATTAAAGGTTATGAGAATAGTTAGGTTTAGTGTGATAAATGGCACCGTGCGCCAAAATTGACGTGTAATGTTTCTATGAAAATTAAATATTTAATACGGTATAACAATGATGGATACAGCGTCAAAATCCGTGTGTTCGTATATTAATATCTTTTAAGCAAAAAAACGACGTTGGAAAATAATACAGCTTAAAACGCCATGCTGCGCCTCCTTTGCCCTCGCCAACACACAATCTAAATCTAGCACCTCAGAGACCCACCACCAATCGAAACTACACTCATTGTCTCCGGGAAGTTGTCCCGAAATTCTATTTGAATAGGCTTATTTGAGAATCCGTAAAGTTGGCCGGGGACCCGGGACTCTCCCTAGTACCTATAATTTGTTAGAATTTATGACGTGTATATATAGGCGGCTCCTAATTGTATGAGAGCCGGAACGGATCGGTTTCGGATACAGATCGGAGCCGGCTGTGAGGTATTAGCCGTCCCGGATAGCCTCGTAAAAAGTTACGGCCTCACCATTGTGTGCTCATTTGAATCGCCGCCGCATTATGGGGGTTTTTGTCCCTCCTCGCAGTTTAAATCGGCGGTAATTAGCGTACGGGCTGCATTATCACAGCTGCAGTTACTGCTGCATTTTATTAAATGAAACAACTCGGAGCCATCGCCGCCCCCACTGTTCAAGACTCGCACAGTTCGCCGGGGTCGTCGTTTAACATTAATGGCCCCTCCATATCTCCCAAACGAACGTTTAATGCCCACGAAAAGTTTTAATACGTCTGCACGTCATTGTTCGGGCTAACAAATCGGTGGTGTTAAAAATGATAACAATAAAAATCGGACGGAACACCCGCACGAATCGATAGCCTGGCAATTAAGCCTGCGAAAACAGGAAACAGAAAACAGACCCGTTGTTACGCCCGAAAAACTCCGGCACAAAGGACGCCCCCCAAGTTTTAATTGTTACTCAAGTTATTATCAGAAAGAGATTCCCGCGGTGCATTCTGATGGCGGCCCGGGGGCGTGCGCGCCGCCGCCCCCACGTAGCCCCCTCGGGCTTCCCGTTGTTAATTGTGAGTTATTGCCGAAATTAAAATTTCGCCGCGCGCAAATTTCAGCCGCGAAACAAAAGCCGAACAAAGTGTATTACAACAATCACGTCCGGATGGTTTATGGCCGCAGATGTCAAACGATAACGGCCCGGCACTGAGCGCATTTTTTACCGGAACGCGAAAAACGCGCCACCTGTTTTATAATCGCCGCTGAAGTGCGCCTCGTTAAGGGAAATGGAAACATCTCATTACGCTAAATGCCGAATTTGTTTCCACTGCACGCGCAGCGTATCGATCAAAACCCCGCAGCAGATATAGCCAAGAAAGTGATGCGTCTAACGCAGGCAATTCTTGCCCTGGATACTTGGATAATGCGTACACAGAACAACAATCTTCAAACTAGGGAAAGAAGCAAACAGGTTTAAGACCAAACTACCTAATTCACTAGTGGCAAATTAGTATAGCTAGGGTGACCATATTTTTTTTAGAAAAAAAAAAGTACAAAAATGATAGATGTAGAAATGATAAACTTCTTGTAGTACTCCTTGATTATGCGTGATTCAAGGAGTACTACAAGGAGTTTTATTGTTTTCTTGGTTTTTGTACAGGATCTACCAGAATCTGTCACAACAGAGGAAGTAGATTGCCTGATGTATGCAGATGACCTCGTCCTGTACTCCAAAAATCTTCAACAACTGCAAATAAGCATGAACCGCCCCGATGAGTGGTGCAAAGCAAATAAATTGGTCATAAATCAAAGCAAGACCAAACTAATGAAGTTCAGGAAGGGGGGCCGAATCAAAACAAGCGAAAAAATTTACATAGGAAATCAACAACTGGACCATGTCAATAAATACAACTACCTGGGGGTCACGATGCAGACCACGCTAACCCTCACCAAGCACATCAATGCAAAGCACAGAAAGACAGCCCAGATTACCGGTTCTATGAAGCACTTACAGAACTTAGCTTGGAAACAGCCATTAAACAGCCAATAAACTGTATAATATAAAGACATGGCCGACAATGACATATGGGTTCAAATAACTATGCCCTTTGTTACAGCCTAAACCTCTCCAACAATTAGATACTATAAAAGCAAAATTCCGTAATAAAGTTCTCGCATTACCAAAAAACGCCTCGAACACTTTCACCTACCAACTGGCAAGTTCAAGTACTATGGAAGAGGAGATCCTAAGGAGCTTCGAAGGAGTCACGCACCAAAACCCGTAAAGAGTACGAACAAGCAATTGCAGAAAAGAACATGATTTTCGTAGTAAACAACTACACGGAGGGACCAGGCCTCAATACACATAAGTGGAAAAGAACCTAACCAGAAGCAACGACATCTAGTAACATGCGTCTCACTCCATGGTTTCCATCATATAGCATGTGAAAATCCATATTTCCATCAAGCGGACATAGAAGAATGTATTTGCACACTATGCAGATGCCCTGCAGATAGGTACCATCTATTCAACTGCAGGGAAAGGAAGAACCGACC
The DNA here is from genome assembly GCA_951805005.1 of Othius punctulatus. NCBI lineage: Eukaryota > Metazoa > Arthropoda > Insecta > Coleoptera > Staphylinidae > Othius > Othius punctulatus. The sequence continues at coordinate 99,684,776 of OX638139.1, forward strand.
ACTTGCTCAATTAATTAGATATATCAAAATAGTATCCATCTTGTACAAACAAACATAATTATCCTTGGCTATAACAATGTAGAAATTTGTCTGTTATAAATTCTATATTAATATTTTTTATACTGTATTCATCTGCTTTGGATCTGAGGCGAACAAATAAACGATTGCGAAATGATAAACTAAACGCGAAATTCACGTTCTTTAAGTTCAAATGGGGTGTAAATAGTACATTACATACCGAGCGGGGAAACTGATCATTACAGCCAAGTGCATCTTAGAGTAGCTATAAGCACGAAGCTGAAATGATCTTTCCCGCGAGGTTTGTATACTATTTTACTCAAATCTAGCATGATTAATAAAAATTTAATAAATTATTTCATCAATAAGATCTGTGAAATTGTTGCCAAGGGAAAATGGCGAATTTGTCATTTCTTCTTCTTCTTCATGTGCATATCCGATTTCGGATGTTTGCGATGAGCATGACTATCTTCGCTTTATTTATTGCTATTTTGAAGAGCTCGTTCGACGTCTTCTCGTACCACGCCCTGAGATTCTGCAGCCATGAGATTCTCCTTCGTCCCGGCCTTCGCTGGCCGAGTATCTTGCCTTGAATGATGACTTGTAACATGGCGTATCTGTCCTCGTTCCGCATGATGTGGCCTAGATATTGGAGTTTGCGGGTTTTGATGTTGTCCATAATCTCCTTCTCTTTCTTCATCCTGCGGAGGACTTCGATGTTAGTTACCCGGTCTTTCCAAGATATCCGCAGGATATGTCGATATAGCCACATCTCAAAGGCTTCAATATTTTTTGTTGTTGCTTTATTTAGTGTTCAGGACTCGACTCCGTAAAGTAATATTGGGAATATGTAGCACCTCAACATGCGTACTTTGATATCAAGATGGAGTTAGTGATTTTTGAAGAGGTTATTCATTATATTGAAGGCAGCTCGAGCTTTCCCAATTTTACTTTTTATCTCTTGGCTATTGTCATTTGGCAAATGCAAATATTTTGTCAATCAAAAATTCTTTCGACTTCTAGGTAACACTCGGCAATATAATTTACAGCAAAAGCATGGCTTGACGATAACAGTCGGTATCAATAACAATAATAATGTAACCATCAATATTCATTTTTTTTAATAGTTTAATACTGTTCTTAATTTACTTTAAAAATTTTGAGATTTAGTGACAGTGACACTTGCTAGCTGGGAAAATGTATTCCCGGCTAGCCGGGAAATAAAATTATACAATGTGTCGTTTCCCGACCGCGTTAAAAGGCATAAATATGCATATTTTCAACTGATTGCAGGTAAATGAATTTTCGCTATAAAGCGCATTTACTTATTTTTATCAAGGAACACAAAATAAACATACATATAACATAAAATTTCACCATATCCATTGTCGAATTAACCTCAGCAGATGGTCGAAAAATATAGCCTAAACTAGCAAGTAAATGCAAGTCAAGAATACACATTAAAAATAATAAAAACAATAAAAGATCTTTATACCGGGCGTACATTTCAAAACTAGCCAGTCTCAATAACATTTAAATGCAAGGTAACTTGATAAAAATAAAAAAACAAGTCAATTGACTTTTGGAGGGGGAAGTTTAAAAACAATGTCAAATAAATTTTAAGTGTCACCCCCTCTTCCCTAGCCACCCCCACTTTGAAATTTCAAATGGCACCCCCCACCTTTTGATACCTCATTTTAAAGTTTAAAAAATACCTAATCTAGCCAGAAGGTGAAGAAGTGGGAGTTCAATGACCTTAGCACCCAAGAAATGTGAGTCACCAAATAAAAAAATGACCAAAAGGATATTAAGCTAAAGAAGTGTATATAGGTGAGTGTGTGCTAATGCCCAGAAGCTGAAGAAGTGTCACCAATGACCTGAAGGTCTTCGTCGTCGTCGTCGAAGATAAGTCTACTACAATGAACTTTGCGCGTGAGTAGTCGGTAAAAAAAAATTAGGTTTCGCTCGTCGAGCTTAGGCTACACTTAGATCTTTATTTAAGATCTTAAAATAAATTCAATCTAGAGGTTTAACAAACATATATTTACGTCACTAGGTTTCCAAAAACAAAATATATTTTTCAACTATAAATTATGTTTGCACATTTTTTTTTAATTGAGTCAACAATAAGGTATATTTGTTTATTGATTGTAAAAAAAAAAATGTAACTAAATTGTGTAAATGTACATCACCGTGACTTATTAATAAAATTGACTTACTTATTGAACTTATTGAGACTGATTTCTCCTGAAATGAATGTCATCATAATTTATTTTTGAAAAATATATTTTGTTTTTGGAAACGCGGTGAGGTAAATATATGTTTGTTACACCTCTAGATTGTATTCTTCCCTACTCACAAAATAAAATCCAACTTTTAACACTTACATGATAAATAACTATTTTTTTATCATTGATGCATCATATTGCTTGTTTAAAACATCGTGTAGCGTGCATAAAACAGGCTTTCAAAAACGCGCGTTTCCTGTAAAGGTTTCCATGGATACAAATGGAATGTATTGCCCACATTGTTGACGCCTTATAGCATGTAGACATTTTCTGCATGTAAGCAAGAATCATTCTTTCATCTACAGTTTTCACCTCCTGTTCGTCCATCCATTTTACCAATTTATCGTATTCCTTCTTATATGCCAATTCCGATTTTTGGGGAATTTAACGCCTCTCTGCTTCGGAGCTTAATTGATCAATGTTTCGTTGCATTTTCAACCAAAATCAAAACTGACGCCAAATTGAAAGATTGTTACATACGATATTCAACACTTTGACAACCAAGGCTAGAACGATTGCATAGTATCAGCCGCCATGTTAGCTAGTTATTTATTCAGTATCTTAGCAACGATACTAAAACTGTACGGCAAAATCGACGGCACATCAGATTATAATTATAATTACAAATGTTTAGGCCAATTTACGGCATCAATGATAAAAAATAGCGTAAAGTATGCGTGGATATCTGGCCTTTCAAGCACTCACTCTATTCAAAAAACCTCCCCGCCTCCCCGCTGCGCGGGGAGCGACGGGTCGGTTTTTTGAAAAACGTTCGAGCTTGAAAGGCCTTGATATCCACTTATACTTTAATATACTATAACATCTGCCGCGAAAACTGGTTCGGCTTGTTTTTTTGTTTCATTGAAAGGAACTTAGATTTTTATAATATAAATTGTTTTAGAATTTTTCTTATTTTTTTATTTTTTTCCAAAACGAATAGACAAAAATCTTATTTTATTGCGCCAATACATTTGTTTTTTTTTAAGCTTTAAACTGAAGTATCGCAAGGTGGAGTATGCCATTTGAAATTTCAAAGTGGGGGTGGCTAGGGAGGAGGGGGTGACACTTAAAATTTATTTGACGTTGTTTTTAAACTTCCCCCTCCAAAATCAATCGACGTGTTCTTCTTGTTTTATCAAGTTAGCTTGCATTCAAAAGTTATTAAGACTGGCTAGTTTAGAAATATACACCCGGTATAAGAATTATACAGAGCGTTCAAGAAAGTGGGGTCCACTTTAGCAATTAGTACGAACAGATCCCTTGACATAAAATATTTGTGATATATGGCCACATCACAAAACAGTATCGAAGCTGGTTCATAGATTTTGTTACGCGACGCAAAGTTCCGCTGTGACAATGCTAGAAACATTTCAGTAATATTGAAGGACGTATTTATTTTGCATATTAAACAGTGTTATCTATTAGTATCCATCGTAAAAGTGGACACTGTTTTCTTCAACGCTCTGTATCTATAATAGATATTGCAAATATCCCCAAACATTTATTGAGATTCAAATCACAACATTTAACTTTAAATTTTATCATCATCTTATTATTCATTATGAACACCTTATAACTCCCAATAAATTCTATCGTTAAGTATATAAATAGCAATAAACTTTTATCTGGAGGATCATGGTCCACTTTGAGTAGAATCCGAATCAATTTTGCTAGATGTACACACTTGATCGTTTAATAAAAAACAAATCAATTGATATGATACTGGGATTAGTCATACTTGTAATTTATAAATCTGCATGTTATATGCGAGAAGATAGTATACAGAGTGATTCAAAGCGTGTTTTTCAAAGTTAAGGGTGTGATGTGGGGACCTATAGGAAACAAAAAAAGTTTTAATAAACCTATGTCTTATTTTCAAGCGTTATCTATTAACAGTAGATTTCTTTGTTTTTATCATTGTTCTGTTAAATCTATAGTAAGTCCAATTTCAAGATAGAGTTAATGTTAATAATCTTACACGCGTGATCTGCAAGTGGTCACTTCAATACAAGCATACGTATGGTCGCCCTGCAGTCTACTGGCCAAACGAATCGGTTTCATAGTGCAATCGCAGTTACTCCGCTGTAAATTGTCGCCGTTCACATGAATTTATTTTCATGGGGTCTATCTTAAAATTGGACAGAATATAAATATAATAGGAAACAAGTCAAAAAGCTAATTTGTTATGACATAAGGTATTTCAAGCTGGAATTATTGTTGCGTGGTTACGAAAATGTGGTTACGACGGAGCCTTTTTCTGTAAGTGAATATGCAGAAATTCATTTTGTGACGTGCCTGAAGGGCAATCGGCGCGTTAGGCCGTGGAGCGAGTGGAGGGTCCCTTCGAAGCAGTGACGAGGGCCAGGCTCTCGGTGTCAGAGAGTGGGGGGGTTAAAAAAGGCTCCACGTAATTTTAACCTCGCCGCTCCTTCGTCGCAAAGGGGGGCTCCACTCTACCTGCGTGGGTGGACGGCAGACAGTCAGCAAAGTTCAGAAATTACGAACTGTCGCGACGGCTGACCATCCGGCGTCTAGAGAATAAGAAGTTGAACTGAAAGGAATGCCCGATCGAGAAAACGTGGGGGGAACAAAAAATAACAGGTGTGAATTTTGTGGTGTAAAATATCTGCGTTTATTCACACAAAAGACAGGACACCGTGCCTACGCTTCCTGAAATAAATTCCTCCTCCCGCGACCTTATCACGCAGGGTTCCCTATATTCGGCCGAATATCGCGAACTCGTAATCGCGCGATTCAAAGGGCCGTCGGAGCGATATTTTTCTTATAAAAGCGCAAAACACGTACGGCACGAAACACGTAACGCAAATTTTACACAAAAGAAAAAACGATATATCAAAATGAAATTAAAGCGCAAATGAGAACAAAAAAATATATATAAAGATCTGGCCTGCGTTCCTGGTCCGCGACTTCGCTGGCGGGCTCTGGTTCTTATGACGGGCGGGCGGTCGGCGAGCGTCGATCGTCGCTGGATTCCAATTTTCGGAACCACTCTGGCCGGATGTTCGTTGCCCCTTAGCCAAGAACCTGGCTGGCTGGGTTACTTAGCCCGTACCCAAAAAAACGCTCGGATGTTGTGAGCGTATGGAGTTGAATCGTTTAGTACCGTCCCTTGCCTTGTACTGGTTAAATGAGTTCCCGTTTTATATCCCGGAAACCGGATGGTGGTATACCAATGAAAACGGTGACCTCGTGGCACTTCCGCACTATAGGGAAGGTAACTTGTTTCTGTCATCATGGCGGCGTCTCGCGACGTCCAAAAAAAAGTGTTAGTATGGTCGCCTACAGTGGAGGTCTGTGCGCCAAATTAATTATTAAAAGGCAGTTTCCGTCGAAGGCGATACCGGACTGTTACAAATTTATATATAAGTTCAAGTGCAATTATCCATATTTAGGGTGATTCAAAATGTATGGTCCAATTTTGAATCACCCTATATATGGACAATTGCACTTGAACATTTGATAGATATTTACATTCTAGCACTGGAATAACAAAAATGACATTTTTTTATAGATTTTAGCAGAATCTATTGAAAATTTGACAGGTTTTCTCAGCTAGAGCTTAGAATGTGACAAATTTTGACAATTTCCATGTAAAAATTGATAGATTTTGACGGTTTTTATTGAAAATTGACGTATGTGGAAAATCTGACAGATGTTTACAATATAATACTGCGATATCCAAAATTTACAAATTTTAACACATGCGGGCAGTATCTACTATAAAATTGATAGATTTTCACAGCTGAAGCTTAGAATTTTATAGATTTTGAATGTTTCTATCGAAAATTTTAACCATTTTGAAATTTCCTAAAAATTTTACAGATTTTGATAGTGGCAGTTGAAAATTTGGCAGATTTCGACAGTTTTTAATTCAATTTAATTTCCATGGTAATTCAAACGGTGTACTTATTTACTGTGATAATTATTTTATTTAATTCTTACTTGTAACTGATGGTGTAATTGGTGATATTTCTGTCATAGCAAATTAGCATTTGTCTGACTTATTTCCTATTAAGACTTGATTTACCAGAACAATGATAAAAACAAAGAACTCCTCCGTGACTAGATAACAGTTGGAAATAGTACATAAGCTCATTAAGAGTTTTTGCTTTGTGCATCCCATATTATACCCTTTAGTTTAGACCACAGCTTTCGAATCACCCTGTATATAATTAAATATGATCAAATCCTTTCGTTACCACTTTTATGGTGTTGGGTGTAAACTATTATCGATGCAGTCACATTTTTCACACTTTTCAAATCGTTGCATGCTTTTGGGTATGTCCATGTTTTCCCTTTTTTTTTGAAGAATTTCTCTTACTGTTCTCATTCCTGTGTTTCTAGGTCATCCTTTTTTTGTCCTCTTCATTATTTCTGCTTCCCACGTTTTCTAACGTCTTATGCTTTGCACTCGTTGTAGATGTTAACACAAACTCAGATGTCTTTTTTTCTATAAATTCCATTATTAATTCCATTTATAGGTCTTCTCTAATTTTTGTATTCCTAATTTTAACTGTGTTTGTAACTCCTTTTATTCTTCGTAGGCATCTAATTTCTACTGTTTGTATTTTCCTCTTTTGGTTTTTGTGTAATACATGAATTATCAGTATTACACAAAAACCATACGTAACAGTAGAAATTAGATGCCTACGAAGAATAAAAGGAGTCACAAACACAGTTAAAATTAGGAATACAAAAATTAGCACCATTATATCAATACCACTTTATAGATTGACTTAAAGCTGTCTAAGGTTTTGAGAGATTTCATATCGATAAATTTCTGGTTCATTGCATTATACAATTTCAGTGTTTTTGATATTCTCTTTTTTGTTTTAGCTTCTTGTCTTCTAATGCTCTTTATATTTACTCACAGATATTGGAACATGGCAACTTGTTGTATCTCTACATTTTCTATATTTATTTTTATTGTTCATATTTTATTAATAGGTATTACCTTTCTTTATATTTATTTATGTATTTCTTGGTTAAATTTAATTCCGTTGCTGTTTAATGCCATATTCCATGTATTTTGATTGGTTAGAACTGTAGATATTTTTTGCTTTCAGTCATTAGCAACTCTAAATATACTAATACATTTCTTCTGCACACATTATGTGATTGGTATATCATAGCTATTTGTGCAATAAGTTAGGAAATGTTTTTTTTTTTTGTACTAAGCATGTGATTTTTGATCGAGGCACACGTGTCCTACTGTATCAGACGGACATGTGTGAGTCGAATTCGAGACAATACGATTGATGAACAGCATGTCTATATCAGAAGTAAAACAAGACTCACGGGCATTGTGCCAGCGTGAGGAGCTCAAATCTAATAATCCAAAACTTTCAACAAACCCTAAACGCAACTTGATCATAAGGTTGGGTCAGATGGGGGTCAACTTTTGCGTTCAAACCATATGTTGTAAAACAGAATTCCGCAGTTATCCTTTTTTTTCAATAGTTTATTTTATTGTAAATACATATTGTTACAATCGTCAGTCTAGATATATCTGGTTTTTGACTTTATAAAATTTGACTTTAGATGTAGTAAGTCAAGTGTCAAGTATATTTTATAAAACAGAATTCTGTAGTTATGCGAAGTGTGAAACCATGAACCGTCTGGTTTTATGCTTTATAAAATCTGGCTTTAGATGCAGTAAGTCAATTGTCTGGAGTCTGGCTAATCCGTTTCTACGATGAATATTATTTATAATGGCAATAAATCACGAATTCATAGGTTTAATTCATTGAAAGCATCCATTTGCTAATCGTGGAAAACTTTAACTGGAATCGAACATAATTTCCTCAACTTACATGTCTATATTGCCTTTATAATTCGATTTCTGCCTAAGATGGAAAATAATCGCGTACGCCTAGATGCTTTGCCTAGGCTTAGTAAAAACAAATATCTGACCCAGTACTAGTAATTATTCGGTCATTACACAACAAGTACTGGCCAATCATTGAGATAATATTTGAGCTTACAAGGTAGTACTTTTTTTTTTACTTTTTTTTTTCTTTCACATTTTTCTATCACATCTCGTTCAATTTATGTCAGCAGTGTGGCTAGATTTGAAGGAGCAACAACGGCCATTACAATACAATATGTTCTTATTATAACAGCAAGACAATGGTCGGATTTGTCGAGTGAATACCCCCCATTTCATAAGCAATCGATTCGCATAACTTAGGCCGCATTTTGTGACGGTGGTTAAAGCGATCGTGCAAGTGTTCAATGGTTCTTTTGCTCATTTTTGAGTTGAAATTTATAGGTGTAATTTATATGAATTTATACAAATGTATGAATTTTATTCTCGAGTTACGTGGGGATAGAAACATAGATCATTGGGCATCTGGAAATGGTGATGTCACCGTATAATATAAGAGGGGTAGTTTGCGAGCACTATTTACATGAGAAGTTGGCACTTGGAAGCGTCCACGTTTTATTTGGCACACACGTTGAATATTTTAACGCCCCCGGCGGGGGCGGCAAAAAATAGTTGAGGCGTCACGCCCGGCCTCCCCAGCAGTTCATTAAACGAAAGTTTATTGTTGTCGCAATAAATTCCCGGCAAAAATGATTAATGCGTGCGTTTAAATTGCGCCCCAGCCCCCCACCTAGGCGGTGCCGGGGGCGTAATTTTTAATATTCAGCGCGTGTGTGCGCCCCCGCCAGGGGGGTGTATTGTTCCGTCGCGAAGCCGCAAAACCTCTTCATTAGTGGAGCATCAGTCAGGGGCTTCGGTTTACGTCCGTCACGAGTTGGCAGCGTTGAATAACAATGGGCTCGCCTTTCAATATCCCCGGCTTTAAACCTACGTGAATCGGAATAAAAAAAGGGTGAGGAAACACGAGGAAAATATCGTACAAACATGACGCCGCGTGGGAGACACTTAAGAAGACAAAAAAAATGTAATCAGAGTTAAGGTGGGCGAGATAGAGGAAATTTGTATTTTCAGATACGATCTATAAGTTTTTTTCTTGCGGGGTGTAATGAAAAACGGGACGAGCCGCAGGATTGCATACGGCTGTCCCTCCCCGAGGGGCATTAATATAAATATTTCACATGGAGGCGGCGTTAAAACAAGATTTTTCCAGGCCCCGACGCCCCGACTTTCAAGATTGTCCTCATCCGCTCTTGTTTGTATTACGCGGTGTGCGAACTATATGTCAGCACCTGTCGGGAGTTTCCGTTTTTGTTGACAAATAGCTTTGTTCCGACACATCGGCCTCCGCAGCCGTTCAGCCCTCCGGTAAATTTAATATGAACTTGGAGAAACCATTACGGTCGGATAAGCGTGACATAGACGCTGTTTAACGTATAAAGGGACGCAGAACCCGAGCCTTATATCCCTTTTACAGTCCGCTTATTAAATAATTGACTCGCACCTATAAAGCTTGGCGGTACACATACATACAACATAAACAAGTCGTGTTACTTGACATAATATATTTATAGTAACTACACACAAAAAGCTACAGCAAAAAAATGGAACTTATTTTTATAATCTCTTGAGCGTTTCATAATTGTCTCATTTTATTTATTTTAGTAACACGAACCTTAATTCGACGCCTAATTTAATATAAACAATAGAGATATTTTACATTTTAAAATATGTTAGCTTATAATATTGCGCTCTTAATTGTGATTTTCACTTGATGAATGTTAAATAGAACTGTCGATTCAACGTAATTAGCAAACATACAGCTATAACATTTATGTGTAGAAAGAAATACTGGCACTCCCACAATTAGTACAGTAAAATTGTAGTTATACCTCAGAAAAAAAATAGTACTTCAGTTCAAAAGTTCAAATCAAAAACCAAAAAAGCGCATCCCCACTACCGTCGGAAGGTGCCGCCATTTTCAAAAATTATAATAAAAGTCAACTTATCTCGTTTTCTATTGATTGTAGACAAACACTTTTCAGACAAGATGCACATAAAATTTTACACATTTATTGTCATTAATGCGATACTGTATAGTTGATATTTCGAATGGTAGAGGTCGTCAAAGTTATCAAAAATCATTTTTTCCCAATTTTCTCCCCGTATGAGTCGTTTTTTTTTAAACATCGCAAATGTAAATCTTGTTGAACTTGAAATCTTTTCATTTGAGTTATGTGATTGCTGCAAACAATCTCCGAGTTACAGCGTTTTAAAGTGCGGTTGGTGCAAGAAATTGAACAACGTTTTTGGAGTGGGACTTCACATTTTCTCCTCGTACAAATCGCTTTCTTGAATCATCGTAAATATAAAAGTCATATGATTGCTGCATATTATAGTCTCAGAGTTACAGAGCTATAAAGTCCAGTTGGCGCAAGAAATCGATCAACGTTTTTGGAATGGGATATCTCGACACAAGCTATTGAATGAAAATCGGCTTTGTCTGTAAACATCTGCCTTTTAGGCTCACCATTCCACAGCATACATTCCATTTCCATTGCATTTCATGCCAGCGTTAATTCTTCTATTTTGCTCGTAATATGTCTATTACATTGCATAGTGCTATTACACGAATGCAGTACGTCTACGCAGGTCGAACAAAGAATGTCACCAAACGTTCATTTCGATGCTAATACAATTCAGCCAATTTCAAAAGAACAATTTTCGCGAAGCAGTTAAATTTCGCAAATTTCTGAATAGCAGTTTCGATAATCAGAGTTTGCATCTTCAAATACTTGATCTAGGCCAGTGGTTCCCAAACTTATTTGGTCTAATGCCCCCCTTTTCAGAAGAAAATTTATGAGCGTCCACTGAATATACCAAATTTTAGCGAGCAAAAAGAAATATGTCACTACATTGCGTTATTTTATGATACTATACAGGGTAGTGACTTTTACGGTGCCCATTATTAGGATCTATTAAACGGAAATATATACAGAGTTGGTGAAATGAGATAAAAGTTTTTCATTCTCGAGCCTTTTGATATACTGAAACGAAATCCGAAATATCTTGCACAGTTCCTGAAATATCGCTGAAAAACTGATAAAGTGCACTTTCCATTTCCTTTAATAACTTTTTTACTTCTGATTGAAATATTACGAAACGTGGCACTTTTACATTTTTCGACGTGAGCTTTCTGATGACAGTGCCAAACATTTTCTGCGCCAACAGTTTCGTAAAATTTTCTTCAAAAGTAAAAAAGTTAGAAATGGAACATGAAAATGCACTTATTCAGTTTTTCAGCGATATTTCAGAAACTGTGCAAGATATTCCGGAGTTTTATCCTATTTGAACAACTCTGTATATATTTCCGTTTAATAGATCCTAATGGTGGGCGTCGTAAAAGTGACCACCCTGTATGTATATTAAGAAAAATGTTATCGTAAACAAAATGCCTTAATATAGTAAAGTTGTTTAATGAAACCAACATGAATATCCTAATGCGAGATATTCGGCTCCATATTTGCTAAAACCAGCTTAAACTGCCGAATTGGCTATTTGCAGCCTTGTTTTTTTTTGTTAAAAGATTCATTACTACACTGAACCTACGTTCCACTTGATACGATAAAGAAAACATCATATTTTTGTTTTCGTAGAATACTGTGTAGGAATCTGTTTTTGCACCGAGCATAGTTGGTAGCCAAATTTAAATTTACATTTCATCTCTTCATTCGTGGCATTTTCTTCTTCTTCTTCTGTAGTTATTTATGTAAATTTAGTAGATTTCTCTAAATCTGTACGTGAAAATAGACCCAAAACCTAATCAGGTATTTTTATTTTCAAAATATCCTCAAATTGTTGGTCAAAGTCTCGCCTCTATAAAACTTGACTATACACATACATACAACATACAACAGAATAGTTGGTAGATAAATTTAAATTTCATCTCTTCATTCGTAGCAATGTCTTCTTCTTATTCAGTAAGTCATGTACATTTGTAGATTTCTTTAAATCTGTACTTGAAAATAGATCCAAAACCGAATTAGGTATATTAATTTTCAAAATATCCTCAAATCGTTGGTCAAAGTCAGAATTCAAAGCATCAAAGTGCTGACAATATGTATGAAAATATCGTCGGTGTTCTGGCAAAAGTCACCAAGTCCAATAAAGTGACTTTTCAGGAGACACATTTTAGAAGTTATACAGGTACAAAAAATTGCTTATTTGAGATTATAGGAATCTTATGTACACCATACATGTACGTATGGTACACAGAACGTTCCTATAATCTTAAATAAGCGATTTTTCGTACCTGTTTAACTTTTAAAATGTATCTCTTGAAAAGTGACCTTATTGGACTTGGTGATTTTTGCCAGAACACCGACGATATATTATATTTCTTTCCTTGTACTTACTGGTAAATAATTAGATAGAATTTTCTGATGAAAGTTGGCGTACTGACCATAATTATTTTTTTAAGGTATTAGTTTGTACTTACTGGTAGAATTATTTGTTATTTTATTTTATTATTTATTTATCATCAATAAATATAAATAAATAATAAAATAAAATTAAAAAAAAACTATACCAGTAAGTACAAACTAATACCTTAAATAAATAACTGGTAATATGGATGAAACCTTAAACTTAATAATTATTTTTGTTATAGTTTTATCTATTATATCAGAAATATAAATTACATTATATTTCTGGTCCTGTACTTACTAGTACAGATTTAGACATTTTTTAGAATATTTAGATGATTTTTTATTTTAACAGGTATAGTGGATGAAACTATAATAAAAACATTTTAGGGTAGTACACCTACTATGATCCAAATATGCTATCTAATTCTTTACCAGTAAGTATAAGAAAAAATATATAATATAATTTGTAGAACTGGTATAATAGATGAAGCTATGAATGAAATGGACGATATGAATGACAACAAGGACGAAATAGTATGTATGAAAGTGTTCATTGGCTTTTAGGCTGCTGAAAAATTTGGGAATTGGATGAATTTCCCTCATTCTAAATTTCATTTGTACAGAAGTTTTCCCATAAAAACAGAAATCAGCTTTTGTTTATATTAGACTCAGTGCATCGGCTTGAAGCTGCTTGACCTAAACAAGTCCGTTAAATAAGCTACGTCTGTCCGTTTAGAATCAATCAAACTTGGTCGTAATGTCTTATTTTCTGGAAACTGTAAGACGATATCAAAGAGTTTATAAGAGATCGATTCAAACAAGCAACTTTTTTAAGAGCCAGCGTATCTCTGTATGTCGGCATATAATACCAGATACAAATAAAATAGCGACCATCACGAAGATCAAACGAGAAACCGTAACAAAATATGCATGCCTGGGCATAGTCTAAAATTTTGCCAATAAGGAGTATATCACTGGGCGGCAAAGGAATGAAACCACATCCAACATACGATGCAGGCTAGAGATTTCAAGACATTCAAGAAGAACATTACGAGACTGCTAATTGGACTTTCTCTGCACGGTTTCAAAGATTTGTTTCTTGTGGGTATCATCCAGTTGTATGAACTTATTGACTCATGATTTTTGATGTGTTTGCGGTGTCGTCAATGTTATTTTAACCATTGTATTGTATTATTGTAGTATTGTATTGTAGAAATCTATTTAATTGAAAACAGGTCATAGTCAAAGTCACATACAAGTCAATTAATTTGACTTGTGTAGGTTGTATGACGACAGGCATGAAAATATATTCTAATCTGTGCTGTATGAAGCAGTAAACAATTAAATTCTTCATCAATGGTCATACAGAGTTGTATAAACAATCTAGCATTGAATGAATTGCTTTTGTCGATTGCTTTTATGACCTAATACGAGGCAGAGTCAAATGAAAGCCTTAAAATACGTATAATCAAAATTTATTCAAGCAAAGTCAAAAATAAGCTTGACATTTTTCGATCCTCTTCGATTATGATCTCTTTTATAAATCGCACGTATGCTAAGAGTAAAGCTTCACTTCTCGAAAAAGTTAGACTCATCAAGCTGTAAAAAAAACTCTGATGTTTTCAATAATACAGTATGACTCTTCCACATCTTGAGCTATTTAATCAATTTTTCTTTGCACTGTATTGCCCAAAGCTATTTTTTGTAATTTCGGAGGATATTTTGTGAAACATGCGATGATTTTCCACAAATGATTATCATGATTTGCTATTTACCTTCACGAATTAACATTCACGATTGTTTCCCTACGATATTTTTTTGTTTCAAGGAAAAACTAACGATTTTATCATTATTTCAAAAACATCGGGTTCCTGTGACTCACCCTGTATTATCTGTAGAGAAGTGAATCAAATCAAATTCATTTAGAGGGAAAATAGTATCTTGAAGCTTGTGAAAGATTCGTGCAAATGCAAGCCTTAAAAACAATAAACAAAATTTATTCAAGCCAAGTCAAAAACAAACATGACAATTTTCGACCCTCTCCAATGATCCTCTTTTACAAATCATCATCATACTAAGAGTAAAGCTTCACTTCTTGGTAAAGTTTGACTCATCAAGCTGTAAAAAAACTCGGATGTTTTCAATGATACAGGATGATTCCTCCATATCTTGAGCCATTTCATCAATTCTTCTTGGCACTGTATTATTACCCAAAGCTGTTTTTTGGTAATTTCGGAGAATAGTTTGTGAAACATGAGATGATTTTCCGCAAATGATTAATTATCATGAAATGCTATTTACCTTCACGGATTAACATTTATGATTGTTTTTCTACGGGATTTTTTTTAAGCAAACACTAACGATTTTATCATTATTTCAAAAAACATCAGGTTCCTATGACCCACCCCGTTTTATCTGTCGAAAAGTGAATTAAATCAAATGAATTTAGGGGGTAAGTAGTATCTTGGAGCTTGTCAATGGTTCGTAGAAATAAGAAAAACAAAAGTCATTTTTCACAAAACACATTTATTCAATCTAAATGTAGATATATTTCAATCATTACTGCAGTAATGTTTCTTCTGAAGATGATCGCATAGCGATTGAAATGTACATTTCGATTAAATAAATGTATTTTGTGAAAAAGGTGTTTAGTTTCTTATATTTCCATTCAGGGGGTGTTTGTGATTATATAATTGTGATTGTGTGATTATTTTTAGTGTTTACTTAAATTTTGAGAGTAAGATAATGCATAAATATTTACATGTTATTGCTGTTTTATTGAAACAACAATAATATAATTTATTTTATACAGGGCGTCCAAGATAAGGATCAACAGCATGTGGATCT
Source organism: Othius punctulatus (assembly GCA_951805005.1). Taxonomy (NCBI): domain Eukaryota; kingdom Metazoa; phylum Arthropoda; class Insecta; order Coleoptera; family Staphylinidae; genus Othius; species Othius punctulatus. The sequence goes on from OX638139.1 coordinate 99,700,261, forward strand.
AGCAAACCGTAAACGTTATAAAGGCGGTTAAATTACAAAAAAGTTGGGCAATTTAGTGGTCAGTAATATTCTGTTAATAAAACCATAATGTTTTTGCTTACTTTCGAAAATATTCGAAATGCCCCATATTCCCCATGCTGTTGATCCTTATCTTGGATACTCTGTATGTCATTAGTACAGCGCCTCAAAGTTGGCCAAAAATTATGGGGTTCTTTCATATGACGAAAAAAAAGCGAATCAATTTGTTTTATTTTCAATATTTGTATTATTAAAAATAAATTAAAGTATTATATACCATTAAAGTCTCTATTTTGATACAGAAATTATACACGTTACTGCGTTTTTATCACTTTATTTTTCGTTGAATACGACTGCAGTTTTGACCACAATTGGGTCATTCTCAAGTGATTCAAGATACAAGAACGAAGAACTTTACCTTGTACTTCCAAATCTACCATTCGTCATTATGTGAAATTTAAAAATATTTCTAGATCCGTAATACCATCTTCTTATACATTGAATGGAATATACAGGGTGGTTACTTTTACGATGCCCATCATTAGGATCTATTAATCGGAAATATATACAGAGTTGGTCAAATGGGATCAAAGTTTCTCATTTTTGTGCCTTTCATTATACTGAAACAGAATCTGGGATATCTTTCACAGTGATATATCGCTGAAAAACTGCACTTTCCTTTTCTTTTAATAACTTTTTTACTTTTGAAGGAAATTTTACGAAACTTGGCACTCTCACGTTTTTCGACGTGAGTTTTCTGATGACAGTGCCAAACATTTTCTGCGCTAACTAGATGCCCAAATTTTTATAGTCAACTTTTGATTTTCTCATAGCCGCTATATTGAATTTTAATACCATTCAAAAGAGCGAAAAATTCCAAAACAATGATATTTGGCGATAAAAATGTCAGATTAGACATGTGTTATACATGGTTAAAATCGGAGTCGGAAATCGCTCTTTTGCATGCAATTAAAATCCAATATTGCGTTCACAGAAAAATCAAAAGTTGACTAAGGGCATCTAGTTGGAGCAGAAAATGTTTGGTACTGTCATCAGAAATCTCATGTCGAAAAATTTAAGAGTGGCAAGTGTCGCAAAATTTCCTTCAAAAGTAAGAAAGTTAGAAAAGGAACAGGAATGTGCACTTTTTCAGTTTTTCAGCAATATTTCAGGAACTGTGCAAGATATCCCGGATTTCGTTTCAGTGTATTGAAAGGCACAAAAATGAGAAACTTTTATACCATTTGAACAACTCTGTATATATTTCCGATTAATCGATCCTAATTATGGGCGTCGTACAAGTGATCACCCTGTAATTGAATTGTAATTAATCACATTGAACAGTCGTAACAAAATCTTTGATTATTTTGTCACCGACTACTTATTTTTATTCAGGACCCCCCACCCCCCTGTATTTCTCGGTGGTCTGATTTTACACTCCCATATTCTTTATGTCCGAACCATTTTAGTTTATTCTTCTCAATTTCTTGTAGTACTGGGTTTACTCCTAGTTCTGCACTTGTGTCGTCATTTCTTATTCTGTCCACTATAGTAATACCTTTTACTCTCCTCAGGTACTTCATATCTATTTTTTGGATCTTACTTTTTTGTTTATTTGTTAATACCCATGATTCGCTGCCGTAAATGAGTATCGGTCTGAATATTGTCTTGAACACTGTAATTTTTGTTTTTGTCGATACTTCTTTTCTCCCAATAAACGCTTTATTCAGTGCATGATACAACTTTGTGGCATTTTATATTCTTTCATTTATGTCCGTTTCGTTATTTCATTTACTATTTATAGTGACTCCCAGGTACTTGAATTCATCTATTTGTTCCAATTTTGTGCTGTCTATCTCGATCTTAATTTGTTTTTTTTTCTTGTGTTATCCCTAGTATTTTTATTTTTGTTACATTTATTTTCATGTTGTACTGAGATAAGACTTCTTCTTTCCATGTTGTAATACTTTTCTCTAGTTCTTTTTCCGTTAGTGCCAGTAATGTTATGTCGTCAGCGAATGCACATTCCGAAATCTGTACCTATTTCATGTTTGTATACCCAATCGATAGTTTTTTGGTGTTCTCTCTGCATTTCCTTGTTATGTCGTCCAGTATAATGATGAAGAGAATTGGGCTAAATACTGCTCCCTGCCTCAGTCCCTCTTTTGTGGTGAACTCTTCTGACTGGGTGTTATATGTCCTAATATAATTTCTGCTTGTTGTATACATACTTTTGATGGCTGTTACCAATTTCAGTGTAATCCATCTTTTATATAGACTTTCCCACACCCTCTTTCTGGGTACTCTATCAAAGGTCTTTTCTAGATCGATGAAGGCCAGATAGGCCTCTTTATTCTGGGTTCGTATTTTTTCAATAATCTGGTTTAGGGTAAATATATGATCTTTGGGCGTTTCTGAAGTCACTTTGCGAGTAAAGAATTTGGTTGGCGATTTTACTTCTACGTTTTGTTTCAAGTACACTTTCATATATTTTTCCCGCTACACTTAAGAGAGTTATGCCTCTATAGTTTTGGCAAACCGTCTTGTCTCCTTTTTTATAGATTGTTAGTATATCCCTACTTCCCAGTCTTGTGGATCTCTTCCTTCCTCCCATGCTCTCTTGAATATTTCCCACAGTATCATTTCAGATTTTTTTCCCATGTTCTTTATCATTTTAGGAATAATGCCATCATGTCCACTTGCCTTGCTTCCTTTAAGAGTCTTTATTACCAATTTGATTTCATCGAGTTTTATTTCTTCTTCTTGGTCATCGATTGTTCTTTCATAGTTTATTGGGGTTATTACTATATTTTCGTCTACTTCTATGTCTAGGAGTTCTTTAAAATATTCGCGCTATCTGTCCATCTGTTTGTTCTTTAGTCTACAATAATTTTCCAGTCTTATCTTTGATCGTTATCTGTCTTATTTATCTGTCTTTGCGTAGGTTCTTGATAACTTTGTAGAATAGTTTCTGGTTCCTATTACAGTCTTCTTTCATTTTTGTTCCGAAAACTTCCCACGTTCTCTTCTTTTCCTCTTCCACCATTTCTTTAGCTTTTAGTCTCTCTTTTTTGTATTCTTTATAGGATGCTTTGTGTGTGCTTTCCTGGTATTCATTCCATTTATTTATTTTCCGCTTCACTTGTTCTCTTATTTCCTCTGTCCACCATTTGGTTTGTTTTCTACTTAGGTCTATCCGTGTTGTTCCGCATGTATCTTTGGCTGCCGTAATGTGTACGTTCTTAAAGATTTGCCACATATCTTTTAATTCTATTGTTTATTGGAGATTATTATAGATATTTATATTACTTGATAGACATACAAATATAATTCTTTCCATAAAGGTGATGGAAAAATGTGGATTAAAAGTGTTAAAATCTTACATTTATTTAACCTCTTTTATCGTGCACAGACATAATTTGTTTACAAAGTGCATAAAAACCTTAATTGATTTAGTTTTAGGAATATTGTTAGCTTAGGTTCAACATTATTTCACAATCAGTTCTCATCTATACGAACGAATACATATTGAATTGTGACACAATACTGTGTGCCTTTATACAAACCTTACCTTACCTTACAATTCCCGGGGAATGCCTGTAGAGCCATCCGCAAGTTTTAATTTATGAGGTAAATTGGTGGTCGTCTATTTGTATACGAAATTGATTACGATTCCCAATTGGGGAACGGTATCGGGCCAGATTAAGGCAAAATATTAATGTCGAGTCGGCATTAGAGATCGAGGCGGCGATTCTGGGCGCCCCCGTGCAGATACGTTCCTGCTGGGGGCGGCGGGACGGGGGCCGTGTGAATGAGCAGTCCGGGATTGACCTGTGCCGGCGGGCCCCCTTTCGGCGGACCCGGGATCCAGTCCTGAACGGTTACCTAACCTTTCAGTTTCAGTTGGACTCGGGAGACGGCGAACTCCGATAGCGCGCTGATAAGAATGGTCCACGTGAACAAAAACAGACTCGAACAAAACGCTTATATCTCTCGTCGGGTCGTAGGCCCGTGCGGGGGCCGAGGGTTGCATGGGGGGCGGTCGATCCCCCGGAGGCCAACGCGCCCTCGCGAACAAAACGAAACTTCCCCCCACGTACCTAACAAACAGAATAATAATTTAATATAGTTTTAGCTTCGCGATTTTTAATTCAATGAATCGTCGCCGATTGTATGTGCTGATTTCGGATTGTAACGCCGCTGAGTTATTCAACGGGTTCCAGATTAATATTCATATTTGTCGACAATTAAGGCTTGCGCGTCTGCATGATATTTATGTTCGACTGGCGAATATTAAAACTGCTGCGAATTTTTGTGCGCGCCGCATGGAAACGGATCGGGGGAACGAATCCGGGATAAATCCTCCCCCGGAGGAAGCAGGGGTAGATTTGTAACGTCCGGACCGGACAAGCCTATGATATGATCATGTCTGCTCAACTTAAGAGGGCATATATTTCAGCGAGCAGGCCCGCATACATCGGGATCAACATGTTAACATTGCGATGAAGGTTGGATGCGCACACACTTTTTGTGTGATTGCGTGGGTGCATACACATGTATGTACGTTTATGAGCAGCCATCGTTGTATCTGCCTTTAACCAACACGTGTCGATGCAGGCCCGTATAGTACGTTTTTTAAATTTTATTAGCGATTAACGTTTGCAACGTTTGTACGGACAGAAAGCAAAGTAAATAATCAATGTTTACAATCGTGAACCAATCGAATTTCGTATGTATAATATTTGATATTTCCGACTTTTGAAAATTTGGAAGGGTCACATTATCTCTCTACATTGACCTTTATTTCATTACTGAATACTGTGTCTACTTACTTGATTGATTCATTTGTCACGGCCCAAGTTGGACTATAACATTTTTTTTAGTCATTCGTAGCACATGCCCGCGCCATCTCGGTCATCACCGATGATCACCCGGCCATCAATTACCGCGATCGGCCAGACGGAAGTACGTCAGCGGCCATTTCACTAATCGTCCGTTCTCCGGCACGCAGATATCATGAAGTGTGGAACACGCGGATGCGATTCCTTATCAGTTTAGTAACTGCCTGAAGCTTCATAATTTGAAGTACCGTCTACGCAGGAAACTAGTGTTTTCCTACCCCAAATATGGCATATTAAGTGTTCCGCGCGTTCACAAATTCCGGCGGGGAACCGAAGACAAAAACTATACGGCCATATAACACCTAGACGTGAGTATTTCTTTAAATCAGTAATAGCACGTGCTAACGCTCGGCGTCATTATTCATAGACGCCGTTTTAGTCCTTGTCTAATTCGCCTGTCCGTTCTGAGCTTCCTGAGATATTTATTTTTCTTAATAAGTTGCTCTATGCAGAAGAACTTGTCTAACGATGACCACCGTCAAACTGCTCTTTCTGTTGGGTGTAAACATAATGTGCAGGTATCGGTCGAGATAAACGTCCAGGCCGAGGTGGCATTCAATATCATTGAAAACATACACACGTAAGTACATGCGACAGTGCTTAACGGTGAAGTCAACCTTGGTGTCGATGGCGACACCCCGATTATAAAATACACAGCTCGTATTTTACGCGAGTATTGGAAGACCTCTTGAAACTAACCTTACCTTTGAAGACCTCAACTACATCTGCTGCCTCTACTCATCAATGAGCTAGTATCATATATAAACCACGTGTCATTCTATCCGACGAAGCTATTGTATTGTATTCCGGGGGCGATAGGCCAGCTGGGCCTTCCTGCACTGCGACCTGGGAGATCTTTTATGCTCACCCTGCTCTACTCCGATCTTAGGAAGTCAACCTCACGGGTGAAGTCTATGAGCTTCCTAAGAGACTTACTCTTTAGCTCCTGGGTTGATAGCGTAGAAGCACCCAGGGTGGCAAGCCTTATGTGATCTAATTCCTCACATTTACACATTATGTTCTCGGCTGTTTCAGGTTCCGTTCCACACAATCTACAGATGGCATCGTTAACCTTCTTTATGTTGCACGGGTGGTATTTCACCGGGCAGTGTCCCGTGAGTACTCCCGTTACGACTCTCATCTCTTTTTTGGAGAGATGTAGGATTTCTTTCGTCCTTTCCTTCGAATATTCGATGAGCTTTGTTGACTGCCTTTGTCCTGGCGTGTTTCGCCACCTGTCCAGTTTTTGCTCAAACTCCCAATTTCGCACCACCCATCTGTTATGGGCCTTTGTAAGCCCACACGTGGGCTCCGGGCCCGTAAAGGGGGCCTGCGCACCGTTCTTAGCGAGTGCATCGGCTACCTCATTACCCTCAATCCCCTGGTGTCCGGGCAACCAGGCCAGGGTTAACCTGTTTCGTTTCGCCAGTTGGTTTAGAGTTTGCTTGGTCAGCTAAGCCACTCTGGACTCAAGCGTGTACGCTTTTAGTATCCATAGTGCTGCTTGGCTGTCCGTGAGAATGCAGATGCTCTTGCCTTTCAGCTTTATGTTCAGGCATATTTGTGCGCAAGTAGGTAAAAAAGGGGGACTTCCGGCATTTATTCCCGTAAGAATAACATGGCATTTCCGCTGTAGCGATCGGAACCCGGAAGTAAACCCGGAAGTTGGGTGTGCGGATAGTCCGGAAGTTAGGTAAGAGCGCGTGAGTGGAAGTGAGAGATTGAAGAGTGGGATGGAGAATGTGTGTGACGTGTTGCACAATGCGGGCCAAAGAAAACCGCAGAGGCGAGCGCAAATATCGAGTGTTGGGATGGAGACTGACCGTGATAAGCTTATCTCTGCGGTCAGAATCCATCCACGTACATTTTTTTTAGTGACGGGGCCGCAAAATCGCGAATGGGATGAATGTTGACCGCAGATAAGGCGTTCGCGAGCGCGCGGCGAGCCGTCCCGGGTACATCCGGAAGCGGAGCTGGTAACTTCCGGAAGCGTAGCGTGCCCGCGCGGTGTCAATTGACCGAATTGAAACATGCCGCGCCATCTGGCGATCGACGGGCGAACGATTGATACGAAAATTACAGGTATCTGCTGTAATTCGCGTGTTGTCGGCAGCAGCAGGCAATCGGTACATGTGGCGTCATCTGGCGAGCGACGGGCGAACTATTGATAAGGAAAAATCGGTACATTTATCTGGCGAGCGACGGGCGCGCAGCAATACCAACTGTCATACCAACGTAAATCTTACGTAAACACGGTGATTTGTTAACATACGCGGGGTACCCGGTAAATCGTGAGGCTGTGCGTGCAAGATGGACGTACAGGAGGATCGCTGACACCGTGCGCCCGCGTGTCAAATATGGACGTACAGCGTGTGCCCGTGTGTGAAAGATGGACGTACAGGAGGATCGCTAACACCGTGTGCCCGCGTGTGCAGGAGGATCGCGTCGGGGGAGAGAAAACAATAGGTAAAAGAGAGGAAATCACAGATTAAAACAAATATATGTTTATTACAATTAAGCACAAAGAAATACATTACAATTAAGCACAAAGAAATCGGTACATAAAAAAGTTTATTACAAGTACAAAGAAATACATAAATAAGCATAGGCGTAACATAAAAATTATACAATAATAATAATCATCGCCACAAGAAACAAAAGGTACATAAAATGAAGAGAATAATCGTACAACAAATATTTTAGCAACAAAACATGCGCGTCAAAGTACATAAAATAATTATTAACAAGTGAACAATAAAAAAGTTTATAAACTAGCGACGTACCCGTACGGATACGTGTTTACATGATCTTCGTCGATAATTCGCTTGTCGTCGTTCGCGTCCAAGCATCTTTTACGCACGGTAAACGTGTACACGTTATGATTCAGTGATCTTATTGTATTGAACGTTGACAGTTTGGTTGCAGACTCGAAGAGAGCCGCTTAGAAATCGTCGAAGATAATTTTTCTGCTCGCCGTGCCGCCGACGCCCGTGATTTTGGCAAAAACATCTACGCCCTGCACACGATACCTGTAGCATTTTGCACGTACCGCTATGAATTCTGTGATTATTTTTCAGTTCAGCTCGTCTTTAAATTTCCCGATCACTTTTTTGTTCACGCGCGGGATATTATGAACATTATCTGCAGGTTAGACTCAGGTGTCAAACATTTCGAAGGCATCGCGCCTGACAACATCGTAAATTGTAATCTGCGACGGTGTGCATTTAGAGGTAAGATAATAGACAAAACTGTCGGTGTCCATGTACGCGAGACGAACGGAAAAATCAGACGCTTGAGCACATACTCGCAGTGAAATCTGTACATGACGATCTTTGAGAGGTCTAAAATGCACGTTCCCACGTACATCGGCTTATTAAATACCACCTTTGTCTTTGACAACTCGACGGAAATAAAGTTTTCGTCGAAAATTTTGAACGAGTGAAAATTGGGCTTAGATATGTTCTTGCGGGCTGATTCCAAATTGTCGACGAGCTTGATGTCTCTGTGCATTCGAATATTTTCCATGGTTTTCCCGAAGACCGAGTTATTAACGCGTTTGAAAAAAAAATTTTCGTACAGGTTTTTAGATCTTGCGCGCAGATCGCTGTTAAACTTTATAAATTTGGACAGCCATTTGCATTGGGAAAACTCCAAAATTCTGTGCACCCTGGTCAGGAGGATTCCGTGTTCGAGAGCGTGTGCAAGTTTCTCGTAATGAATGACGTACCTGAGCTTGTCATGCAGGGACGTAATTATTTTTTTCGCGCTTTTGCCGTCCGGAGCGTAATGCTCGGCGCAAAAAGGCAGGTCTCTGAATTTATCGTGCATTTCACGAGGAATCTCCAGGTCCACTTCCAGAACGCACGATTTTGTGACACGTTGATGATCGTCATCGTCGTCGTCGTCGTTGCGATATTTTGAGGCGAATAATTTCGTTTCGCGACGGATAGAGATGGGCGAGCATACTCCATATGAAACAGAGACGGTCGTTGTTTCTTACGGTCAATATGGCCCCCTGCTTAGATGACAGCTCCGATGGCACCTGGATGTATGTGGATGCTCCGCCGCGCCAAGGATCACATTTTGCCACAGAAATTAGCAAATAAAGAATTTCACGCAGTGCTCAGCCGCTGCCGCGCTCTTGAATTCCTCCATCTGATGGACACAAACAAAAAAACAATAATAATATTGCACGAAAGAAACAAAATGAAAGTTACCTGAGCAATAATTTCTTGCGTCATGCGATCGTACAATTCGGCAACGGGTGTGGTTTTCACAATTGTAAAATTTCGTGTGGGAAAATATTTTCTGTCGCGTTCAGGTTGTTCATCTGCGCTGCTGGGGATGACGAATTCGCCGCACAGATTTAACGACACCTTCAACGCCTTCAGTTGCTTCACGAAATTTTCCAATTTCCTCACAACGATGTCCCGCACGCCTGCCAAAAACAACTTGGGATCCTTGTAATCGCGATTAACGACAATCCCAGTCTTAATTCGATTACGGAAGGCCGAATTAATCTGTGAGAAAATCAAAACAAAATCACATCGATAGTTTTTATTTTCGCGTGCAACATACGTCAATCCAATGCTCCTTGTCACTGCTGCCACGCCCAGACTTTTCCTGCACTAAATTACACAGTTTTGTCTCCAATTTTCGTTTTTGGCCTGTGACACAAGGCATCGACGACGACGACGACGTAGACGGTTGATCTTGTCGGATTTGATTAATTAACACGTACAATTTTTGAATGTCCTCTTCCATGTGTTCCATGATTATTATTAATTAAAAAAAAGCGAAAAAAAAGCGAAAATAAAAACAACGAAGAATCTTTAAACAGGAGAGAGGAATCAGACCGGTCGATCGAACGATTAAATTATACTGACTTACCTGTTAAGCGGTGGTGGCATCGATACTGATGTCTGGAGTATTTTTGCCGTTAATCGCCCTGATAGCGTTTACGCAGAGCGTCACTTTCCCCACGTAATTCGCGTTGAAGTCTTCCACCGCTGCTTCACTGAATGCCTCGGTAAACCGCGCAGGCAACCAAACGTATACTTTGCCCTCCAATTTGGCGAGCACACTAGGACCATATCGCGTGTTTTTTACCGCAACCGCACAGATTTTAAATTTTTGACCTATCGGCAGGTCGACCAGTTTTTTCGACTCGGAAGGTACACACAATTGGGTTAACTTAGTGAAATCCATCGCTACACGTTTTTTCTATTACGAAGACGACGTATTGACTTCTTCACAGGTTGTGAACGAATGACGAGCCACACCCAAGCGTACATATAACCGAAAAAAACCGCGTACATATAACCGAGGAAAACCGCGTACCGCTTCTATGGACAAACCGCGGACCGCTTCCATGAACAAACCACGGACCGCGCGTTAACTTCGCACTAGCGTGGCATGTAAAATGTATTTCTTACAAATACCATTTTATTGTACCGTTTTATTGTATTGTAATACATGTACCGATTTTTCCTTATCAATAGTTCGCCCGTCGCTCGCCAGATGACGCCACATGTACCGATTGCCTGCTGCTGCCGACAACACGCGAATTACAGCAGATACCTGTAATTTTCGTATCAATCGTTCGCCCGTCGATCGCCAGATAGCGCGGCATGTTTCAATTCGCTACGCACGCTACGCTTCCGGAAGTTACTAGCTCCGCTTCCGGAAGTACCCGGGACGGCTCGCCGCGCGCTCTCGAACGCCTTATCTGCGGTCAACATCCATCCCAGTCGCGATTTTGCGGCCCCGTCACTAAAAAAAATGTACGTGGATGGATTCTGACCGCAGAGATAAGCTTATCACGGTCAGTCTCCATCCCAACACTCGATATTTGCGCTCGCCTCTGCGGTTTTCTCTGTCCCGCATTGTGCAACACGTCACACACATTCTCCATCCCACTCTTCAATCTCTCACTTCCACTCACGCGCTCTTACCTAACTTCCGGACTATCCGCACACCCAACTTCCGGGTTTACTTCCGGGTTCCGATCGCTACAGCGGAAATGCCATGTTATTCTTACGGGAATGGCTTACCTATCAATGGCTATGAGTTCGGCCTGTAGGATAGTGGGGCTCCTCCCAGTGATACGGACTCTCTGTGTTTAACGTTATATATTCCAATACCGGTACCCTCCGACGTTTTAGATGCGTCGGTGTACTAGATGGACGTTTGTTCCTCAAGTTGAGCAATTCTTAGGACGCTGCTTTGGTGGTCAGTAACTACCACTTCGAAAGTTTTGCCCAGATCGTGGAGGGTTGGCATGGAGTCGCTGGGGTATGACCGATGTTCACACCTCGCCTGCTCCAGTATTGCCATGTGCCCTTTGTTAGGCTGCGTGTGCCTTAGTCTTAGAGCACTGGCTAGACCTTCTTTTGCCACCTGTATGTGCAGTGGAAGTAGGTTCAGTAGGACTTCCATTGCCGCGGTTGGAGTTGTGTATCAGGCTCCTGTGATACCCAGGCACGCGAGTCTTTGTAGCCTTTGTAGTGCGTCCTGTGTTCTCCTTTCGTTTGCCTTAGGCCACCAAATTAGCGAGCCGTACGTGACAATGAGTCTTATAACCGCTTGGTACAGCCAAAGCACCATTTTCGGTTTTAAACCCCAGTTCTTACCAAAGAGTTTACGGCATACCCAGAATGCCCTTGTTGCCTTGGTAAGAGTTTTGCTTAGATGTTGATTCCACGTGAGTTTTTTTATCAAGGGTATCAAGGCCCCCTAGATTCTTTGCCTCTTCCGAGAATACCAGTTTTACTCCGTTCAGAGCGGGAGCTATCAGTTTGAGCTTCCTTCTCTTTGTGAACGGAACCAATACTGTCGTTTTCGGGTCGACACTGAAACCCTCCCTCGTGCACCAATAGTTAATTATGTTCATTGCCCTCTGGGCACGGTCCATAGTCGTACTTTCAAACCTATCCCTTATTATTATGGCTATGTCATCCGCGTAGCCGACAGTGTTGAAGCTCTCGGGCGTCAGTCCTGAAAGGAGACCATCTACTACTAGGCACCACAGCAGGGGCGATAGTCCCCTCCTTGGGGGCAGCCCTTTGCCGATGTAACCGTTTGCGATGTTCCCCCCAGTCTGGCGGTAATTTCTCGGTCCTTAAACATTTCTTCTATTCTCCTTAGAGTGGGAACATCAATTCCCTTCTCTGTGGCTACCTTTCTTATGGACAGAGGCGTTGTGTTGTCGAACGCTCCCTCTATGTCCACAAATAACCCCAGTGCAACCTCTTTGTTCTCCGGTGACGCCTCAATCAGAGTTGCCAGCTCATAAAGAGCCGTCCCTTTTGACTTGCCTGGTTGATAAGCATTTTGGTGCTTATGAAGCGGGGCTCTCTTCAGCGCCCCGCTGCGTATGGGGTAGTACACAATATTTTCCATGGTTTTTAGGAAAAAGGATGTGAGGCTGATAGGGCGGTAAGACTTCGCCTCTTCAGGGGGTCTGCGCCCATTTTTGGGGATAAATATCGCCCTCGCCTCTTCAGGGGGTCTGCGCCCATTTTTGGGGATAAATATCGCCCTCGCCTCTTTCCATCCTCTAGGTATAGAGACAGCCCATATCACCTTCTGGTCAGTGAATATCTTCCTGGCCATTTTTTTACTATCTCTGGTGGAGCGGAAGCTATCCCGTCTTTCTTCCACGACCGTTGTTGTTCTCGAGGACCCTGGAAAGTATGTCTCCAGCAGAAAATTTAAGCTTTCATCAGAGACCTAGGTATAGTCACCTTGCCTGGTTTTTAGGAGGCCTATCTCATTTGAGTGGTCCTTTGCAAGCACCTTCTGGAGCCTTGCTGCTGAAGCCGTTCCTTAGTCCCGCCAGGTGGTTCTTTTGGACTTTCTCAGTGCCTTATTGTATTCTGTTAGTGCCGTTTTGTAGGCGTTCCAGTTTCCGTAAAGTATTTTGGCACTATTAAAAGCTTTGCGGGCCACTTGGCTGGACCGGCGCAGCCGGTCCAGCTCCTTGTTCCACCAGTGCACGTCTCTGGCGAGCTTTCTCCTATTCAATGGACAACTGCGTTCAAAGGCCTCGGTTATTATGCCTTTGATGTGGGACGCTGCCCATTCAATTTCATCTACGGTATTTATCTTGAGGTTCAGCCCTTCGGTCTCCGTCCTGAGATAATCCGTAAAGAGTTCCCAGTCCGTTTTCCTCGGGTTCCTACACTCTTTTACACCTCCGTACATTGCACGTTAGTCAAAAGCGATCTTTTGGTGATCCGACATGGATGGCTCGCTGAGCACTTGACGACGAAGCTGAGCAAAATGTTGTAATTGCAAAAAATCTGTCAGAATTGTTTTATTTCGTCTGTAATGAAATAAACAACACATGATGTTGCTCTGTTATGCTTACGTTAGCAAGGCTGCAATAAGGCAATGTAATAAGGTTGCACGTTCGGCCGTCAACCAGCACGTGACGACCTGATACGAATACAGCACAGCTGCAAATAAGGATTAGAGGTTACGAACATAGAATAATAATAAGTAAAATAGTTGCGGTGTGCAGACAGTACGGCTGCAACTTTTAATTTAATCAAATAAACACGTGCAATCGATATATTGACCCGATCCCGCTGGATCACCTTAACTCGCACAATGGCTTGCTGAACCATCCCAGGTAATCGTCACCTTTCACTCGGCACTTCTGACCTCACACGTCATCTATTGACTTTGTTTAGGTCAAGACCTGATACCCCGATATTTTTTACTCCTGTATCAGGCTTTTCCGTCATTTTTAGGCCCGGATCACACCGGTGCACTTTCAAACTGGCCATTGAGCATTCACTGGATTTTCGGCGTAATTGCCGAGGTCACCACTTCACCAGAAGTTTTAATACCAGCCTCCCAAGTAGTACTCAGGTACTCAGGAGCCACCATTCAGAGGAGTACTACATGGCCATGTGAACCTAATTTGGGTCATCAAGAATCATGAAGAAATAAAAGAAATAGAGGAAATAAAGATGAAGATGTAATGGAAGGTATAAAAAAGTTCAAAGTCTGAAAAGCGCCAGGCATGAATAACATAACATCAGAAATGATAAAGTGCAAGAGTAAGTTATGAACAAAACATTTAACTGCATTGTTGAATCATATAGTAGAAAGCACGAAAATACAAACACAATTGTGCAAAGGGATAATCCTACCCATATACAAAAAAAAATTCGAAGAATTGTACTAATCACAGGGCAATAACGCTAAATTGTGTAGTTGTGAAGATAGTGCCGAGAATTATAGAAACAATAATATGTGATAAGATTCAAGATACAATAGAAGATATACAATGCGGTTTCAGAAGAGAATGAAGCACAGCGGACTTTATATTTATAGTAAGACTAATTTGCGAGAAACTTATAAATAAGACAAGAGGGGAGACACACATATTTGCTTTATCGATTTAGAAAAAGAATTCGACCATGTGAGAAGAGAAACAATATGAAAAGCTCTCAAAAAAAACAGTAATGCTATAGAGCTAATAGAAGTTATAAAGATGTAGTGGAAGATGTAATGGAAGATGTAATGGAAGATATTCCAATAAAAACATAGTAAGAACAAATAATGAAGTATCGAGAGTTTAAAACAAAGATCGGCGTAAAACAAGGCTATATTCTGAGACCACTATTTTCACTAGTTTTGACGAATCGATAAAATAAGAAGATATAAGAAGAAGCAAGAAGAAGATAGGGTCATCAACAAAAGATTACCGTAAAACTAGGATATAGGAAAATGGAACACAGCTAGAGGAAATGGTATTTGTGAATGATATGGCGTTAGTGACGGAGTCGGAAGACGATCTACAGCATAATATCAAAATAGTGGAATCAGTTAACGCGAACAAACTTGAAGATAAATACAGACAAATCAAAAACAATGATAATTAAAAGAAGTAAAGAGAAACACACAGAATAATGCTAAATGGAAAATAGATAGAACAGGTGGAAAGTTTCGACTGCTTAGGGTCGATAATTGAAAATTACGGGAAAATAGATAAAGAGATAAATGACAGAATGGGAAAGACAGGTAAAATGTTTAATATGATGATGGCAAGATTATTTGGAAGAAAAGACATACCGTAGACTGTAGAAACAGAGATATTGAAAAAAGGTAATAAGGCCTAAAATCATATATCCCTCGAGAAATGGACCTTACCAGAAAAGCATAAAACACTAATAAATGCAGTAAATATTGAGTTATTAAAGAAAATTGATAAGAAGACAAGAAGAGATGCAAGAAATGCAAATGGGCAATATTATTTGACAGAGAGGGATACACTGTTCATGCGGTTCTGGTCCTTCTTTCTACTAATCTTCTTATTAGTAGTAGACAGAAGAAAGAACGAAACACACAGACGCAATTTAAAGATAGAGAACATAAATGAAAAAATAATAGACGGTCATCTAAGATGGTTTGGACATGTTTGTCGCCTTAAATAAGACAGAATAACAAGAAAAGTATATAAAACTAGAGGAATAGGAAGGAACTACCACGGAAAATTGAGTAAAACCTGAAGCTCGTTCGTTTCTCACTCATGTGCATTGCTCATTGATAAAGGCGATAAAATGGGAAGAAATAAAAAACAACACAAGGCGAAGTCAATGGAGGAAACTATACAAAGCGAAACAATAAAGGGCATGCACCCAAAGGGGGTAAAATGTATGATTAAATAGATACATAAAATTTTGAATCATTCATTGTATGATACTGATAGGTGGTACTTATCGAAATTGAACAAGGCTATGGAATCTATTTTTGGAAATTCAATGGCTACTGAAATATCACTAATAGCTATTTATATAATGAGTACATAATTTAGGACTTTATGGATTAGACGTAAAGTTTTAAGTCCGAGCGAGCTTATGAGCAAGGACTATAAATAGGGCGAATCCATAAGTTCTATTATGTACGCAATACCTACAAAACTTTAGTTCGATTGCTTTCAGCATTTTGGGAATACATTTTTAATGAAAACTGAAACAATATATACTCACATATTTTTATCAGGTTGTCACACTAATGTCAGTCATTGTAAATTTAATATAAATTGGTTGAAATTATAGTTGCGGAGGAGATTACAAGCCAATCATGAGATGCAAGAGAATCAGTACTGTCAACTAAATCAATTGGTATTGTACTTATTTGATGTTTACCTAGTTAAAATTAAAAGCTGCTATTTCTGACATTGACAGCCGTCCATTTTACTTTTTTATTATGTCATGCTCACATAAATCTAGTACAAGAAATTAGGTTACAATAGCAATTTTATATAACATAAATCAGCAAACCATAGCAAACCTTGTATCGTTATAAAGAGAAAAATGTGTCCTTTTTAAAAATGTCAAAGCCAACTATGGCTGCTATTTAAAAAAAAATGTATTATAACTGAAAACGGTGGTCTTTTTTCAAAAATCAAAAGCATATCTTGCACAAGCGCTTAAAACGACAAATCTTTTCTCATTTAACCGAATCTTTATGTGTTATGGTTTCCGAGATCCCAATGCTTAAACTGAAAAAAAACTCAGCCTGTATAAATTTCTATATTTACTTGTTGATATCTTACACAGTTTTCTTATCTTCATCTGTAGTTTCCAGCCTATTTTCAAATCACCACTACTCTCGTAACATATAACTGTTTATTCACACCGGTCCATATGTTCCTTCTCATATTGCATATTTGTTAGATTGTCATATGTCTATGACCTTTGTATTAATTTTGTCTCCGAAAACATTTCTATTTGTTTTGCTCTTAGTTACTCTACATTCCATATTCCTGCACTTAGGCCAAGTTGTAAATCGTGGATTATCTTTGATTATGGTTCAGTCTCCTTAGGTACAATTGTTGGCACAATGATATCTACAGAAACTGAACCAAAAATAATCTGAAATTGCAGAACTGCACCAAGCTGTGCGATATCATCCCATAGATTTCTTCTATTAAATTCATCCAAATACTAATAATGTTTTGTGCCATATTTTGCAATCGAGGATTTTTCGAATGGTGTCTACGAAATCCCATGCCTGGACAAATCAATTTTTGTCTGTGTTTTGCAAAGCTTTGGTGAGCTAACATCTCTTTGCAAGACAGAATTATCGTGAACCAGATACGGTCACTTATATGCTCCTTTGATCTCGAACATCTGAACCCTATTCTTCTGGTGAGGTGTTAGTTCGCATTCTACTTCTCAGTTTTGATCGGGACAGATGATAGGCGATGGCAAAGGGGCCGGGTAATAAATAGCTTTTATAGAGCTCTAATTCAGAAGCCTTCTATAACTCAGCGCCCATCGGAATCTTGCACGTACACCACTTGTTTTTCAACTTTGCAGTATCTACGCAGACTCTAGCTGAGGATAAGTCGAAGATAAGGGGGACTCCTCTGATAACCTTTCACTAATATCTCACAGGCAGTAGTTCTTGCTGAAGAGCAAATGTATAACTGGTCTAGCGAACAATGAATATAATAAATATAAATATATAAATGATATCTGTTATAAAATGTTTTAAACAATTGAGTTAATGGGTATCTTTAATAATAAATCTTGTCGTAAAGTAACTTCGAACCATTAACAAGGATTTAAATTGATGAATCGAACTATCCCTATCATTTTAATGCTTGGGTAATGGAATGAAAGGACATAAAATCGCCCGATGCATAGTAATTAAGCTTTAACGTAGATACAGGCTTTCAGTTTATTAGAGTTTTTATTGTCGAGATCATATCAAATAGGGAGAAAAGCGACAGTACGTTTTTCTTATCTGCAGATTTAAGATTAGATAAGCGAAGTAATGTAATGCATAGAGATTTATCTCGTCTAGAAATACACTTTCAACCAATATGCAAGGGCATATTTTTTAACGTAGCCATTATTTAATATTGAATATATTTAGTTGTAGAATTTGCTCGCAATTTTCTATATAGGTGTGTGACGTTCTATTTTCTCTTGGAACAAACTGAAAACGCTACGTGTGGAAATTGTAATATCGCGCACGTATGGTGCGTGATAAAAGTGTAATCCCCAGCGAGCCGGTCGCCGGAAAAATTGTCCTTCGTCCCTTGGGATGTAACTTTAGCGCTGCTTGTCGCAGGCAATTTTTCCCCGATTAATTGCCACCCGTTGTCGTTCATTAGGTGCGCAGACAATTGAAAAGGCCCGACGCCGGGCGCCGGCGTCGCCCCATCCCCAAAATCCAGCTGCCACCCCCCGGACCGGCATTTTACAATAAGCGCGTCGGTTCCGAGGCGATATTATAATTTTAAATGCGAAACTTTAAAAATCACTGAAGCAGGGCTACGGCGACGCCCCGTTGGACTCGGAACCCCATAATTTTTTACGGGTGCAGCTTCCCCCCATAAATATTAAATAATATTAAAATACACGGCGAGCACGCCCTCGGAAGTTCGCCTGCACCCCCTCCTGGCGCCAGAATACAAAATCTCGCAAAGTTTTAATAAACTTGCAGTCGCGTCTCGTGTTATTCACATAATGGGCGTCTTGTTTCGGATATGGAACAGGTACGAGTGTGCTGAGCGCAGATCTGTAGGTGTGCAGGTGTAATCCACGTCTGGCACGAAATAGTGAGTAAGCGCCGAGCACCGAGTGCATCACTTGTTACAAGAACTGTTTACTGACATCCGTCTGGGGATTGCCCTACATGTAGCTGCGGATCCCTGGAGCTCCAATATAATCAAATCTATTTTTCCATCTACGTAAACCTAGGGTATCTGATAAGAGGCGATGTAATTCCGCGCCGTGTTCTCTCTTGGTTTCTCATAAAGAACGAAGCTCATCTAGAAGATTCATTTTATTCCAATGAATATTATCTTCAAATTAAAGCCATACACAGTGGGCCTGAATGTTGATCAAGCGAAAGCAATCAAGCGTAGCAATATATTGTTGGTTTATTAATTTTACATGTTTATCTTTAATAACAATTCGTTATTATAAACATAATTTTAAAAACACACTACAATCTTTGAGGGCATAAATATATTTCAGGCTAAATATCCTGAGAATGCTAAAATGTTTTACTTTAACTATACATTATGAATTTTTTACTAATTAGCTGGGTTGGAATAAATCATGATTTTAAGAAATAAAAATCAATAATTTAAAAAATAAATCAAATAAATTTGATGTATTTGTTTTTTTTTATATTTCTGATCAGTTTTTGCCAGTTCAGATGTGACTTAAATCAATTAATTTATATCACGCTTCAAATCATATGATATTTTTTTTTACTAAATGGTTGAAATTAAACAAGAATTGATGATTAAAAATAAATTGGTGTATGTGTACTATGTGGCCAAAAATGAAAGAAAAGAAAACTGATTTACTTACTTCCAATTATTTATTTTAAAGCATGCTAACTATAGTTACATATTATTTTTAATTTGTTTCACACGCGTAAATGTCATTCTAACTTACCTGTACACTTACCTGGTAAGGTAACCATTACATGCATACAAACGTTGTAGGGCTTGTAAAAATACGTTTGGTGATAATATTTTCATGACCTTGAGTGACTTTAAAATTGCTAGGTGAAGGTCAACTTAAAATTTTAAAATAAAAAACCTTACGTGTTTTTCATATTCGTGTATAGGCCTTCAAAATAAAAAAATAAAAAGAAAAATTTCTTTAAAACAAAGTTTTTATTACTTTTACTAAAACTCCCCTGCACTGTGGACTAATATTATAATGGTGTCAATTATTGGATTTTTTTAGATGAATTCCTTCATCATTAAGTAAGTTGTATCTTTGGTTTGATTTAAGATATTTTCTATTTCTAATTTTAATAAAACACACTTATGAAATGAAAGTTAGAGGAGGAACCATAGTATACGAAATCGTTAAAATTAATAAGAGCTGTCAAACTTACAATAGTTATTTGTATACCAGGGCCACGAAATCGTTATTTAATGTACCGAGAGGAGAATTATCGCAAATCTTATTTTACGGATTACATCAGAATTGTTGATTCAGATTTTTAATTTAAAAATATGAAATAAAAAATATTGAAATTTCACAGTTTTGCACTTACTAGCACTTAATCTGTAAAAAGAAAGTTCATAATAAAGTGGTGATTAAGGCTCCAACTATATTAGAGATAACTACGACTCTGATCTAGCCTGCATGAAAAGCTTCAACATTTCATATAAAACAGCTTGCACTGCAACAAACGTGTGAATACAGCGCCTTGGGAAGGCCACCGGCGGCGTTCCAGATGAGATGTGGCCAAGCGGTCATTAGTTTCTCGACTGAAAATGTGTAAATAGCCTCGGACTATTAAGAAGAAAAGCCCTACGGCGATTAAATGCAAGCGCGAGATTTTTCGTGCTAAAGACTAGCTTTTTAATACAGCCGTTTAGAGTTGTTTCAGCGGAATGGTGCATTTGGTCCGGATTATTGTTGTTTTAATGGGGGGTTAAGCGGAGATAACAATGTTTGCTATAATTAAATATTTAATCATTATTAAAACATTCTGAAATTGCAATTACAAACAGAATTAATTTAATGGAATACCCGCGGCTCGTATTATTTTTATTTCAAGAGTTTTATGCGCAATCATTCAATACTGTTTAAATAATTGCTATGCAATTTGTGTTTATAGCCTGTGCAGGTTATCTCAATATGTTTATTCACGAAATAAGCTTTTATTATTAATATTTATTTAGGGGCGATCTATATCTGCTCCTATGGCTAATTACCGTCGCCTAGAAACGATCTACTAAACTTAGATATTTTGCTTTTATTGATTTCGTTTCATCCATAATGAATTCTTATTTCACAATTTAAAAAACTGCTTTGGTTACAGTACCAATTACAATATCCCAATTTTAATAATACTTTAATACTAACTACTGATGATTCTAATGAGGCAATAGGTTATGTATTATCTCAAGGTGAGACAGGAAAAGATCTACCTATAGCATACTTTTCGAAAACTTTGAATAAAGCTGAAATTAACTACTCAACTACACAAAAAGAACTCTCAGCTATTATCGAATCAGTTAAACATTTCAGACCACTTTTATATGGAATCATATTTATCATCGTTTATCATCATTGATTATCACCATTTATAACAGATCATAAGCCCTTGGTATGGCTTCATAATTGTAATGATTTATCAACTAGATTATTACGTTGATTATTAAACTTTAAAAAATTATAATACTTTTATTGAAGCAAATTATATTGCATATTATATAAAGCATATTATTATGCATATAAAGCATATTATATTGAAGCAAATTAAATGGAAATGTTAAATGACTGTAGCATTGCACATTGTGTGTCTAGAGATTTATATATGAACAAAGGGGTAGCTAAAATAATTAAAGATAAATATAATCACAAAGACGAATTAAATCTCAGAATCTTGAGATTGCTATATTTTATGAAATTGCTATATGTAAAAACTAAGAACCACTATATATTTTATTTAGTTACAAAAGAAAAATACTACGATAAGCCGAGTTTATTCTAATTATTTAAAAGTTTCAACGAATTAAAAATTCAAGCTATACAGTTAAAAATTACAAAACTAGCCCTTCCAAAAAGTGGATGTGGTTTAGATAAATCAAATTGGGACGATATTAAAATAATGATAGACTTCTTGTTCAAGAAATCAAATATAGAAATAACAAATTGCCTCTACAAGGAAAAAGGTCATGTAACAAATGCTGTCATAGATAACGTTGAATTCATCTCTGAAGATTTTAAAATATTTCATCAAAAGGAATAAAACATTCCACTACCAAAAATATTAAAATCATGATAGATTTCGTATTCAAGAAATCAAATATAGAAATAATAAATTGCCACTACAAGGAAAAACGTCATGTAACAAATGCTGTCATAGATAAAATTGAATTCACCTTTGAAGATTTTAAAATATTTCATCAAAAGGAATTAAATATTTCACTACCTAAAATCGTCACTATAGCCCGAAATAGGATTCAAACTTTTGTAATACCAATTTCTTGTGACAAATCAAATGCCAATCAATATATGGATTATGTTTTAAAATGTTTTCCTACAACATTACCAGAGCGAGTAAATTTACATGAAGTCATGTTAAAGAAATTTCCCAATCAACAAATTTTCTTATGCTTCGTAAAAAAATTCATTCATGAATCAGCAACGTACCAAGACTTATTTAATGCTTATTTAAATTTAAGATATTTACTTAATTTAAATAATATTCACTCATTTGTATTACCAGATATTTTAGAACAAAATAATTAAATTAAAAAAGATACATATCATAGCCTACTTTATCACTTATTTAAAGAATTTAATTACAAAATACTGGAATCATCAGTAATACTTAAAGAAAAATAACAAATTATCTTTTTCACAACGACATTTATTTCTCTAAA
Source organism: Othius punctulatus (assembly GCA_951805005.1). Taxonomy (NCBI): domain Eukaryota; kingdom Metazoa; phylum Arthropoda; class Insecta; order Coleoptera; family Staphylinidae; genus Othius; species Othius punctulatus. The sequence continues at coordinate 99,722,575 of OX638139.1, forward strand.
TGTACATTTCAACCACTACGTGGTTATCTTCAGTAGACATTTGTACTGAAAATGACCACGTAGTGGTTGAAATGTACACTTAGAGAAATAAATGTCGTTGTGAAAAAGTATAATTTGTTATTTTTCTTTAAGTATCAGTGATTATTCCAGTATTTTGTAATTGCAATTGTGTTAATATTTCACAAGCTCCAACCGATTATTTTATTATCACTAATAACTGTTATTGATCCTGAACTCAAACTTAAAACAATTCTACAAGGAAATCGTGACTCGCTTGTCGCTGGTCATCAAGGATTTCATAGAACATATGAAAAAATTGAAAGCCAATATTATTGAACAAATATTAAGAAATAATAATTGTAAGAAGACGTAGCTAGATACGTAAAGAAATGTACCGTTTGCTAATCATCAAAAAGTGATTATCGTAATAATAAAAGCCGAATGCAAATCACAACAACTTCAAAACTATTTTGTGAACGTCTTGCTTTAGATATCGTAGTTCTACTTCCAGATACAAGGAGTGGAAACATTTATATTAACATTACAAAACGACGTACTCAAATTTATTCAAGCATATGAAATACCAACTCATGATGCTGCAACAGTGTCAATTCATTTCTTAAAATTCTGTACTCAATTTGGTTTCTCAACTTATATATTAACAGATCAGGGAACAGAATTTACATCAAATATATATATATATATATATAAACAAATAAACAAAATTTTAACAATAAAACATAAAGTATCATCCTTAAAACTTTATAACTCATTTAACCTTAAAAGATTATTATAAATGTTATGTTATTAAAGACTTACATAATTAGGATGAATTTTTAAATGTTTGCATCTATAGTTACAACACGTCAATTTATAAATGAACAAAGACAACACCATTTGAACTAGTCTTTAGTCAATAACCTAAAATCCCCAATTTAATAAATAAACCTATTTTTAAATCAACCTATTCAGATTCAGCAAATGATATAACTAAGAAATTACAAATAATAAAAGAAACGATAAAGACTTAAATAGTTGGGATTATTTTTTAAATTTTTTCATCTATAGTTACAACATGTACAATTCATAAATCAACAAAGACAACACCATTTGAACTAGTCTTTGATCAAAATCCCAAAATCCCAAATTTAATAAATAAACCTATTTTTAAACCAAACTAAATGACCTTAATGACTTTATGACCTTATAATAAGAGAAACGGCACATGAAAATCAATTACTTTCTAAACAAAAGTCAAAAGTATACAATGATAAAAGTCATTATGAAACTTATTAATTTAAAGAAAACGATCTAGTACTTGTTTTACAATTTGCTGGCAAAAGCCCAAAAGAAAATATTAAATCCAAACTATCTCAAAGAAATTTCACAAGTTTCGCTCAATGTTTGTAATTTACATTGAATATTTCATAATTTCCCCTGGATTATTTCTAGTTGGCATTGAAAATTTTGGAATCGATTATTTTTGTCACTTCTCGAGAAAATTTCATAATTTTCCTATGAAATATATAATTTATAAAAAGATTTACAAAGTTCGACTGTCAGGTAGTAATTAATAATGAAAAGTTCATAATTTACAATGAAAAGTTGACTTACAATTTTACTGCTTGCAATAAAAGTACAGTTTTCACTGATAATTTATTTTTTCCTTAAAAAAATCAAACTAATATTGCAATTCATTTCAAATTTTCATAATTTGCAGAAAAAATGTGCAATAATCTATAGAGTTCTGCACTTTGAAATAAAAATATTGTAATTTATTATAATATTTCCATTAATTCCTTTCAAATAGAAGAATAGAAGAATCGTTGTTTAGACTTATAACAACGATTTTGTATTTTATATAAAAAATTTGCAATTTACAACAATCTTTTTTGATTTCTAGTAAAGTTTGCAATTTATAATAAAATTTCATAGTTTACATTGAAAACTTCATAATTTCCGTTCGGTTTTGTTTTTCACTAAAGAATACAATTTTTTGTAATTGATAATGACAATTTGGTCACTTATAAAGAAAATGTCATAATTTTGAAATGAAATGTAGTAATTTATAATAAAACAGTTTGCAGAGTTGGCACTGAAAGATTGTAAGTAACAATGAGTTTTTTTTTCTAGTAGTGATTGGCATTTTTGAAATCGATTGTTTTTGTCACTTACAAAGTAACTTCAATAATTTTCCAATGAAATATATAATATATAAAAAGTTTCAATATTTTCACACTTCACACTGAAACAAAATTGAAATTTTTATATTTTCCATTGAAAAGTCCGTAATTTCCAATGAAAATTTTGCCACTTGCACTAAACCTACAGTTCGATAGATAATTTTTGTCACTTACAAAGAAACTTTTATATTTTTCAATGAAATATATAATTTCTAAAAAAAGTTTTACAAGTTCGACTGTGAGGTAGTAATTAATAATGAAAATTTCATAATTTCCAATGAAAATTTTACTTAAAATTTTACTGCTTGCTATAAAACTACAGTTTTCACTGATATATTTTTTTTAAACCAATCAAACTAATATTACACATTATTTCAAATTTTCTTAATTTCCAGAAAAAATATGCAATTATCTCTAGAGTTTTGCATTTTGAAATATTTTTTTTTAAATTTATTATAATATTTCCATTATTTCCATTCAAATAGAAGAATAGAAGAACCGTTGTTATAGATTTATAACAACTATTTTGTAATTTGAAAATTTTGCAATTTGAAACAATCAGGACCTTATCAAATTATTTAAGTTCATGATAATTTAATGGCAAATGGCTAATAAGAATTAGCTTAAAGAAGATAAAAACTTTAATTTTAATTTACTGAAACCATATATTGTTTCAGATCATGAAGATACGACAGCTTATAATACTCCTATTAGTATTCCACCTGATCCTGGTCCAAGCAATCGATAAAATAAAAATCGAAAAGATAAATAATTCCTCAGAACTATTATTCCATAAATTAGGAAATGTTCGAATATGTAACGAAGAATTCAGTTTACTTACTTACTATAATTTTAGTTATCTATCTAAAAAATGTTATTTAAGAATACTATTTAAAATCTCTATCATTGTGTAGCATTAAAAAATCTAAGGAATCAAATTTTTCATGTAAAAATCAATTAAAATTTATAAAAACCAAATTACAACATATAACGCATGACTTAATTATAATAACACATCGTATTAATGAAAATAGAACTGAACGAGTACTCATAAATAGCATAGGAGACGCCTACAAATGTATTTTTGGTACTCCGATGCAGACGACGCACAATTCTATACAGATACAATAAATTCATTAGTAGCTAATCAAGAACAAACTATAGTCTTAATGCAACAACAAGTATCAATTATATCATCTACAATTACTAATATTAATAACTCTCTTCAACAATTAAATTAAAATATTAAAACCTTAGACAACAATATCAATAAACTTCAAGTACAAAGTAATAGAACATTAAAGGAATCCCTAATTTTAGATTTTGAAATACACCTATTTGACCATATCGTCGTGGTAACTGCAATAGGTTGTATGTCCAAAAAAATCACTTATTGGTTTATTGCACATTCATGATCAATTTGGTCAACAACACAAACTTGAATGGGTCGTATGTCAGAAGGCTAATCGAAAGTCGTCTATCCCTCCTCTTGCAAATAGTCGAATCGTACCACATTAAGAGTTGGCCGAGGTAAATAGTCGCATGTCAAATCGTACTATTTTATCTAATTGTTAAACTTGTGTTCTGAAATTTGTTTTGCTTTTATTCATAGAAAATTAGTGGCAAGTAATTTTTATATGACTGTTTCTTTAAACACGTATTTTATGAACCGTAATTATTATTAGTGTTCGTAAACATTTCAAGATCTCTTCTTCAACTAATATAACCTACTTTTTATTTCGTTTACTTACGTTTAATAAAATTATTTGCTCAAGATATGACAGTTTTAATAAGAAACTGATAACTTTGTTAATCAATAAATTAAATAATAATAATATGATTATAAATTAGTAGTAATGCTCACATAAATCTAGTACAAATAAATTGGCATTGCTATGTAAAATTACTATTGTAACCTAATTTCTTGTACTAGATTTATGTGAGCATGACTGTACATGTTTGTTGCATTAATTTTTGACATACAAAATTTTGCAGTAGGACCAAGCTGGCCAAGATTTTGACATACGATCAACTGTATCTGTTTTATTTACTAAAAATAAAACTATCAAGATGATTGGAAGTCATTGCCGATACCTTAGCTTTAGCAACTAATATTACTTCACGTGAGACTGATGCCACTGATACTGATGGTAAAAAATCATGTGATTAATACTTTATGTTGCCGCTAAGTTGTAGATGTGGTGTTTTGCTGAGATGTGTTAATGTCATTTTGAATTATATGTTTACTGTCTAAAGCCACCTGTGAGTCTCAAGAAGTCTGGAGGAACTACAGATGCCTTGATTTCGCCAGTTGAACTTGGGAGTGCAGCTTAACTAGAAATCTTAGAAGCGCCTATTGAAGATGGTTTTCAAAATATTGGGTCAGAATTAGTACTCGATTTTGTAGAGAATAATATTCTGACTTTTGAAGTTTCACTACAACAAGAAGCAGTACTATTGTTGGAAAAACCGTCGAGCAAGGATATAGAGGATAAATGAAGTACCATATCAAACAATACCTAGTCAAAAATAAGTAACAGATTGTGGTTTTCCGTTGGCTCAAGACCTAAACGACTCCGAAGATTGGTTAACTGATGTAAGTAGTGAATCGGAAGATTTATATGAACCCCCTAAATCAACACAAAGAATACGTAAAGAATAGGCCAGCCTTCCATCTGAAACCCATAGTAGCGAACCTATGGACCATGCCGCAATTAATAGAAACGAAAAGGGCAAAGAAATTCTGAAGAGTGGAAAAGGCAAAAATATGCTAAAATGCGATTGGCGGGTAAATCGTACGTAGAATTTTTAAAGAATGCTACTGGAAAATATAAACAAACGTCAATAAAATCACATAAGACCTTAGGTTCACGCTGTCGTGGAGTTCGCCGTAAGATGGAAGGGAGAAGACAAGGTTTGCAGTGCAATGAAATCAAGTATTACAGACTAAAATATAGAAATATTTCCGTTAAAAAATCGAGAAACGAAGTGGTTTTCGCTTTTACTTCACAGTAAATGAAGGAAGGGAAGGAATTAATAATAAGGTAAAGAAACATATTTGCAAGCTAATGTTTCTGAGACTATTTAGTATTGGAGAGAAGCAGTAACGAGCATGGGTCATGAATAATGAACAGATGTTATCAGGAAGATCTGATAGAAATAACGAGATCCAGCCATCATCCGTTGTAAAAGACTCAGAGACCTGGCTCAACTCTGCCAAAAGTTGAATACCATTACTGTCGTTCCTTTTCTGTCAAATTATACCTAGAGCCAGTTTGGCATAGCTTTAGAGACATGCATCGCAAATGTCAGGAAAACAGAAAAGAAAACTATCATGAGCTACGTTTCAAAAATTTATAAGACATTGAAATTTGACATTTTTTCGCCGAAAAATTATCAGTGTAATGAGTGTACAATGCACAAACACGGTACACTTGATGATGAATCTTTTGAAAAATACATTACAAAAATGAAACAGGCCAATGCAGCAAAGGAGTTTGATAAATGTATAGCTCTGGAAAACGAGAACGTCAGATTCTATACAGTTGATTTGCAAGCTATTCTCCTTTCGCCTTGTCTGAATGTTGCCGCAAATTACTACAAAATAAAGTTAAAGGTGCATAATCAAGTTAATTTTAACCAAGCCACCAAAAATATTTCTTGTTATGTATGGCATGAGGGATCAGGGGCCTTGGAAGTGCTGTTTTTGCCTCTGTAGCAGCAACTTTTGCAGACTATCAGAACAGAATTGCGAAATTGTCCAATGTACTACTGGATATTAGTATGCAAAATTATGTCATAATAGAACAAAAATATTTAGAAGTATGCCATACTCATATGTAGGTCGACACTATCCACTCAACAATTGAAGCAAGACTGAGTGCACGAATCAACAATCCATATAAAACTTACTATCTCGACCACTAGGACTTTTTTCAATTTGACAATAACCACTCCGTGGTCCCGTGGACCCGTGGACTCCGTGGAGATCCGTGTGTTACTGATGTTGTTGCTTATCAATATACTCCAGAAGGTGTAATAAATATCAAACTTGTCATGAATGGACAACACTTCCTAAACGATCTAAACGTGCTGTTGCTAATAGAAATGACAGATGAGTCATATGTCACTGTACAAAAATACATAATTCTAACTTTTATCTATTCTGTTTATAGAACCTAGGACTTATTGAAATGGCCAAACTGTGGTAAAATGATATCAGTTTCTTCAGCAGTATACTTGTTTGGAAATAATGTAACTACAACTTATATCGATAGTTCTGATCTAAAATGTAAATTTATTTGAAACATTTAGTACTGGGCAGAGATTTATGAATATAGAAAAGGTGTGATTTTCCACTGTTATCGCTCTTTTTATATAGAATTATTGCATATCTCAATCCATCTCAGGTGGCGTACATGGCGTTCGTAATCATAATAGATCACGAAAACGCCATGCTACGGTTTTAGGAAAATATGAATATTCATCAACATTATCTTATCTACAGGCGAGTAATTCTAATAAGCGTGTTTAGCGCATTTTTTCCGCTGGCGAGCCCCCACGTGATCATAAATCTTTGTTCGCGTTGCACGCGAGGAATCGAGTACATCCCGTTAATGGCGCACTTTTTACAGGCGGAATACTTTATAAATTACGCTTTAATTTAATCAAATTTCATAAATTCTACAGTACATGTGAGCGGGGCGGAGATTAACGGCCGCGATTGCTATGCGGGGGAGCGTTTCTGGAGCGCCCGTGTGCAGACAGCGGACTCCACCCTCCGGCCTACGGGGTTGTTTTGTGGCGCGGGGGGTTGACGAGCTCGCGTGCGATCGCACCGATTAACCATTAATGATATGTTTAAATGTACGCAGGGCCAGCGCAAATCGCACAGATATTATTTATTAAAGCGCACGTCAATCTGGGCGATAAAGCGCGCCGTGATTAATACAATAATGACGGCAGCAACAACAAAGAAAATGACTCCGTGGACGCACGCACCACGATATGTAAATATCATGGAGATAAATGGTAACGATAGGGCCCGGGCCTCCATTTACACAGGCGCGTATTTTAATAACGCGGAAGGAATGGATTTTTTTTCTGTGTTTGCTGGTGTGTGGGGGCCCGCCTGATGAAATGTGTAATTTTCTGTACGGGGGGCGTGCTTTTTGTCAATTATGGCCGGAAATTGACGTGGAACGACAGCACAATTACGCCGAACTGCGATATGGTCCCGTAATGGATTTAAACCCAACCGTGGCCGATGAAAAAATTAGCATTCCATTTTATGAATGGCATTAACCTACTCGGCACTAATTTATTTCATCAGATTTAAGGCTAATTTCCTTCATTCACGGAAAACTCAATTTATAAGCAGCATTATCAACAATCAAACATTCGTCCGATTACGATGTTTTAATTCCTAAGGGAAAAAGGTATCTGAGACTTCCGTTTCAGGTGAATATCATCTAATCATTTATACGAGTGGCATCAGAAAAAGTATTGCTTCATGAAAACAATTAACTAATTCATCTTTTGATTGCTTTCACTCATAATGATTTATTCCCTATCCTACCGACCGCCTAATAGCTGATAATCAGAACTCGAATTGACTAATAAGTGATAATCACACTTAGTGCTCTGCACATCTGGTATGCTATGCTGTCAACTGAAATGTCACAATTAGACCAAATATCGCGCTTCGGTAATTCTTCCATAGAATTGAAGAAAACGTACAAAACCACAAACCATATAATACTGTTAGGTCTCAAAAGTATATTGGGGCCCAATGTACCAACTGAGTCCTGCAACTGTTGGAATTATATTTTGTCTGAAAACAGCATGCTGGAGCAACTGGCCTAGATCACACTGGGCATTCAATATGCTGCAGAAAAACGGGAAGTATTAAATTTTTCATTTGTGATATAATCTTACCAATACAACTCTTGGAATCGTGACTATTGATAATCGCATTAGTTGATGCACTCAACAGACTCGTGGAATTAATATTTGACAACATATTTCGTGTCCCAACTCACACGATTATCGATAATCATGATTCAACTCGTAGTATTATATATGATAATATTCTTCATAATACTTTTGGAAATCAGTAGACACAAATTAATGAAATTTATAAAAAAATAGGTGCATAAAATTGTATTTTGTTTTAAGGATATTAAAAGAAATATATTAGTAGAGTTACAATTTTGATTAATCAAAATCAAAACAAAATGTTCTCGGTTTAGCACAAACGAACATAGAGTTGTTGTTTAAACAATTAAGGAAGTTTAATCCAAAATATGCATATACCTTATTGCACCTAATTTCCAAATTAGGTATAAAGGTCTTTACAGTGAATTTTAAGTATTAGGCTCAAAACAAACCTATGGTGCTAAACTATTTATTTGGCTAGTTCTCATTTGTGCCGTGACTGAAAACCAGTGAACTCTATACTACGTAACTGGAAAGGCCTCGTTACTATACCGCCAATACTAAGTAGTGTGTCAGGAGCACAGCCAACTGTGACGGAGAGATTGTAATATTTGCATATTTTTTTAACTTTGTGTTTAATATGATATGAGAAGTATAAAATCAAGTTTTATGGTAATTTTGCGTTTTTAATTGGTTTTATCTATAAACGGATCTTCACGATTAATTAAGTATATTAACAGGTTGCATTTTATCTAGATACCGGGTGTTGAATTGCTTTCGTATACTACCAATTTAGCATATAAACTCACATGTATGCATCTTTCAGCTTTCAAGATTATTTTAGAGAAAAAGTACAAAAGTAAACAAATAGGTAAAAACCAAAAATCTACCTAATTATATTTATATCTCCTATCGATGTGTTTCCAGAGATGAGAAACTGTGAAAATGTAATAGTGATAAATACATGTACATAGCCATTATAGTGAACAACTGAAACTTGTAATTTTACTGTTAGTTTTGAATTTTCATTAATCAATGCGTATTTAAACTGGCTTATCATTACACAATTAAAGACATATTTTGTTGTTAATAAAAAAGCTTTGAAACTGATTTTTGTCACTAATTATGTATTGATAAGCCATTTTCAATACGCGTTGATTAATGAAACTTCAAAACTGAGAGTCAAATTACATGGCTTTGGCCATTTTTACATGTATTTAGCACCATTTCATTTTCAAATTTTCTCATCTCCGGAAGCACATTAATAGTAGGTAATTTGGTAGATTTTTTGTTTCTTTACCCATATTTACATTACTTTTTCTCTAATATAATCAGGAAAGTAGGAAAATCCACAAATGTTGTTTTACATGTTAAATCCCTATGTATACCAAACCATTTTAACACCCCATATAATAATTACTTAACTTGTTTTGGTTGCAATAATTGTAAATTGAGCATACAAGTACATTGGACAATACGAGTGAGTAATAAATATAAAAAGTATTGTTAATTAAGCATAAATGATAAAATTTTACTTGTACTGTGACGCGCTCGACGCACGAAGCACGACGCACGAAAAAAAACCAAATTAAGTTTGAGGTCGCAAAAGTCAATTTTGTTTCTGTATTATTTCAAGATAGGGCAATATTAGCCACACACGATATTTTGTAAATATTAAACCGCTAATACACTTATCTATGTAATCTATTCCGGTGGAAAAAAACTTAAACGTAACATATAAATATAAATATCATCGTCTTGTTTTGTAAAAACTTTAAAAATTGTTAATGTACAAATTGTAATATGTTGTTATTTTTAGTTTTGCCTCAAGATGATAAATTGATTGATCGAAACCGGTCGCAAAAGCAAATAAATAAAATAAAATTTAGGAAGTACACATTTTTTACTGAATAGGACAACAATATTTGTTTCTGAAAGGATAGTTTACATCCTTGCAATTAATATTAAATCAAGTTCTTATATCTGCTATCATACCGGGTGTTCATTTCAAAACTAGCCAGTCTCAATAACTTTTGAATGCAAGTTAACTTGATAAAAACAAAAAACACGTCGATTGATTTTTGGAGTTTAAGTTTAAAAACAACGTCAAATAAATTTTAGGTGTTACCACCTCCGCCCTAGCCGCCCCCACTTTAAAATTTCAAATGGCACCCCCCACCTTGCGATACCTCATTTTAAAGCTTTAAAAAAACCTAATCCAGTGGCGTAATAAAAAAAGATTTTTGTCGATTCGTTTTGGGAAAAATAAATAAATAAGAAAAAATCCGAAACAATTTATATTGAACAAATTTAAGTTCCTTTCAATGAAACAAAAATAGAACAAATTGAACCAGTTTTCGGGGCAAATCTTAAAAACCATGGTAATTGAATATAAAATATTACCCCCTCCCCCTTGCGACTTTCACTTTTCTTACAAATTTTAAATTATACCTCTTTGTTGTGACACCTTGATTTAAGCTTTAAACAAATACAATCAAGAGGTGTAACAAACATATATTTACGTTAGCAAGTTTCCAAACACAAAATATATCTTTCAAAAATAAATTATGCTGACTTTCGTTTTAGGAGTAACCAGTCTCAATAAGTTGTCAATTTTACTAAAAAACACGTCGATGTAGTTTAACATATTATAGTTACACATTTATTTTTCAATCAGTACACAAATATACCTTAATTAATGCATTGATAATATATCTATATAAAAAAATCGGCAAAAGATATTGTTTTCTCAATTAATAAAATATTTTAGCATATGTTCAAAATGCGCTCCATTATTTGCTAGACAATAGTACATCCTATTTTACAAATATGATCTAGAGGTATAACAAAACAAACTGAGTACGTTTCCAAAAACAAAATATATTTTGTTTTAAATAATTGATATTAAGCCAATTTAAGACTCAAATTCATTTTAACAATAATACATTATTTGAACTTTAAATGCAAGGTATGTGTCTTTGTACTCAGGTAACACCGTTTCGTAGTTATTGAGTCAAATTGTCAACACTGACATTTCTAAGGTTAGTACAAAATATTAATATGTAATAATACTGTTCAACAAATTTATACTTATTCATACATCAGTTAAATATGGCATATTTTGTGGATAAGTTTTCCAGAAAGCTGTTATTCGTATTTAATGTACAAACAATGCTGACATGTTCACATGCATTATAATATTTATCAGTATTTTATTATTATTTGGTTTTGGTGCGTGATATGATTTTATTTTCATATTGTTTAGAAATTGGAAAAAAATATTTTTAACGATGGTGTATACGCTGCAAGAAAGGACAGAACTTATTTTCATATATGGGGCGGAAGATCGTTGTGCTCGTAGGACAAGTCGAGTTTTCAATGAAAGACATCCTGATAAAAAAGTCGGCCACCAGTACGTGCTAAATCTTGTACGAAAATTTGAACAAACTGGGTCCATTTGCAATAAAATCAATAGGAAACCGAGAATTGCAGATGAAGCTGCGCAGATAGAAGTACTAGGTCACTTTAGTATGCGTCATACCAGTTCCATATCGAAAGTAGTTACTTCAACACATGTCTCTCGTGGTACCATACACAAAATTTTAAAACGCAATAAGTTTTTTCCTTACAAAATTGAAATAAATCAACAACTTAATGAGGATGATTACGACAAGAGAATTGAATTTTGTGTGTTAATGACTCAAAGGATCGAAGATGAGCCAAAGTTATTCAAAAATATCTGCTTTAGTGACGAGTCCACTTTTTTTTGAACGGGCATGTGAATAGGCATAATTGCAGGTATTGGGACAATGTCAATCCACATTTATTTCGGCAGGATCATACTCAGTTTCCACAAAAAATAAATGTGTGGGCTGGTATTCTTGGGAATGCTATTATTGGGCCCATTTTTATAGAAGAAAACCTGAATGGAGCGTTATATCTCGATATATTAGAAAATCTAATTGATCCATTAATTACCGAATCATTGGAAATTCAAGTAGATTCAGAAGGTGGTATGCTACTGGACGAACAACTTCTACATTTTCAACAAGATGGAGCTCCAGCGCATTATGCGGTGCCCGTACGAGAATGGCTGGATCAAAGATTTCCTAGAAAATGGATTGGTAGAATGGGTGATGGGGAATGGCCAGCAAGATCTACAGATCTGACACCATTAGATTTTTTTCTCTGGGGTCATTTGAAGAGTGTAGTGTTCAAAACAATTCCCGAAAGTATTGAGGATCTTCGAATGAGAATAGTAGATGAATGTAGGCGAATTAATCCGCAAATTTTCGAAAATGTTCGCGACGAATTTAAAAATAGGCTTTACTATTGTCTAGCAAATAATGGAGCGCATTTTGAACATTTAATAAAATATTTTTTTAATTGAGAAAACAATATGATTTATAGATTATTTATATTGAGATATTATCAATGTATTAATTAAGGTATATTTGTTTATTGACTGTAAACTTTAATGTGTACATAAAATGTGAAAACCAAATCAACTCTTGAAATGAACATCAGCATAATTTATTTTTGAAAAATATATTTTGCTTTTGAAAACTTGCTAACGTAAATATATGTTTGTTACACCTCTTGATTGTATTTGTTTAAAGCTTAAATCAAGGTGTCACAACAAAGAGGTGTAATTTAAAATTTGTAAGAAAAGTGAAAGTCGCAAGGGGGAGGGGGTAATATTTTATATTCAATTACCATGGTTTTTAAGATTTGCCCCGAAAACTGGTTCAATTTGTTCTATTTTTGTTTCATTGAAAAGAACTTAAATTTGTTCAATATAAATTGTTTCGGATTTTTTCTTATTTATTTATTTTTTCCAAAACGAATCGACAAAAATCTTTTTTTATTACGCCACTGGATTAGGTTTTTTTAAAGCTTTAAAATGAGGTATCGCAAGGTGGGGGGTGCCATTTGAAATTTCAAAGTGGGGGTGGCTAGGGGGGAGGGGGTAACACCTAAAATTTATTTGACGTTGTTTTTAAACTTCCCCCTCCAAAAATCAATCGACGTGTTTTTTTGTTTTTATCAAGTTAACTTGCATTCAAAAGTTATTGAAACTGGCTAGTTTTGAAATGAACACCCGGTATAAATTTTAATAGATGGAAAACTTGCGCTATTATTTTTAGAACAAATAATTGTTCTGCACGAGAACAATACTACATTGGTATCAATATGGAAAATAGTTATGTTTCATTACTTATTTTTGGGCTAATATCAGAACGAAAAATAATATTTTCGCGATTTGCCAATCGCGAAAGGATGGAAGGATCGCTCTAAATGATTATCTACTGCTCTGGCTATATATTAAAAAAAATGTTCTGCTGATATGTGTAATATGTGGGTTCTATAAAAAGCACCCAAGACTATAGCGTCTTCAGTTGTTATGTAACCATCAACAAACATATATTATTAAATGGGACAGTTTTAGCTACAAGTTGGCAAAAAATATATATTTTAAACACATTCATTTATGTGTTTTGTCGTCACCAACATTTTTTTTTAAATGGCTCGGTATATATTTTTTAGTGCATTCTTGTAGAGCATTTTAGATTCGCTGGTCTCGATTTTTAGTAGGGTGCATGAAATTTTCTAAAAAAAAAAAGTAAAAAACTGGTTTGAGCTACAAAGCCGTTAAATCCGAAAATCTCAGGAACATACTGTATTTAAGACATAGATATAACTTCATATTATTCTATACAAAAATAGGTCATTTAAAGTTCTTCTTTCGATGTTACTGATGTTACCAGGCGCAGTCATACGGGGGTGGGGGGCATAGGGGCCATGGCCCCCCCATACATTGAAAAAATATTTAAAAAAATTACACGTTTAAAATCTTGGACAAGATCTACAATGTGCGAAGATAGACTTGTAGGACTGGCATTACTACATGTCCATAGAGACATAGATATTAATGTAGAAAATATTATAAATAGATATGCTACTACGGGATTCAAACGTAATTTAACGTAAATTTATCGTCTAAAAGTTTGATATTTACTTTTTTATGTGTTTATTGTGTGATAATTATTGAGATTAAAATATGGTTGGAAAGTAATAGATTTTTTTTTTATATTTATGCCCCCCCTTCTTATGAAATGCATATGACCGGGCCTGGATGTTACTCGATGTTACCAGATTCTGGGCTTTTGGCAAAATGCCTTAAAATGCTTATAAAAATTTCTATTTTGCCTATTTTGGTTCCGGATGCCTATTTTGGCCATTGTTTCATCTTTTCGCTCGCACTATACAGAATTTAATAGAAATTGAAAATGTATTTATAAAAATGCAGCATGTTAATTGAACATTGTCAAACGATATTATCAATGATGTAAATTTAATATATACTCCCATAGACTTATTAGCTTTTCAGTATTCACCATTGACGTTTATTTATATCAGTATATAGATCCATTTTTTTTCGATGTATAATCATATTTTAAGCGATAGGCGCCTATTATTTTAATTTGACACTCTAAAGAAAAGGTTCGTTATTGTAGCTATTAATACATTTAACTAATAGTATGAAATGTGTAAGTTATAACATGCAAATATATTGTTATTCATTTTTAATTTTGTAGAACTGTATTTTCATTTTGCCCTTGCTTACTTTCTTTTTGCCTTTTTTATTGCCTATTTTGCTCTTATTTACTGCCATTTTTGCCTTTCTGGCTGCCTATTTTGCCTTTTTGACTACGTTTTCACCTTTTTATACTGCCAATTTTTTTACCTATTTGTCATATCTTTTACTGCCCAACTTCCGGATTCTGCTGATTGTATAGTGATCAGCAGATTTCTTCTTGTATATTACTTGTTGGTTTTCTCTGCCCGAAAACATGCATTTTTTGTACCTACGATTGAAATTAATAATTAATGCACCCAATATATTACATTCAAAATAATCAAAAAAAAAACGAAAAACTCTTCATAAATAAAAAATAAGTTTCTAAAAGCCGCATAAACGTAATCTCTGTTTCATTTTTATTTTTAACTAAGTTACTCTGTTAGGGTGACTATATTGTTGGCCAATGTAAAACATCACTAGACTTGAAAGAAAAAAGGTATTGTTTAAAAAAAAGGTTATATTTTATGACAGTGGGCAATGTTACTATCAAATTATCTATTGAGTAAGTGCAGTATTTAAGTATTAAGTACAGCATTTATTTGCTATTTTTATTTCACAAAAGCAAACCAGTCTTAATATAAGAATATTATAAATATAAAATATAATTGATGATTGGTTTACTTAAAAAAAGTAGCACACTTGAATGATTGAAGCAATATTTTAATTAGTTTAATGATTGAACAGAGTTTATATCTTCGGTGTACAAGTGAAATACACTAAGTCAATTTTTGGCGGTTTTTAGTTAAGTTTTAGTTTGATGGTTTACTAAATTGTAACAAATCTCAGACTCAGTAGGGGTACAGTAAAGGTTCCTGTAGCCGAACTTTAAAATTCTTAACTAATTAAATGACTGAGTAGGAAAGGTAACAGTAGAATATAAAACTGTAATTGCAGTTTCTATAATTTTATAGTTTTTGACTTCAGTGATTTCACTTGAAAGCCGACGTATCATCTAAGACAAAACAAAAGCTGGGTTCATTAAACCTGATATGGTCTCAAGTGAATGTATGTAATATACATACTGTGCATATCATATCAATTATTTCTAAAATACTTAAAAACATTACTTATTTGAGGTGACTAGATTCAAAACTCACATCTTAAATAAAAATAGATATCAAGGTCAAGGAGCAGTGGAATCTAAAGGGATTCTTTATGGCTAATCCAACATTGGCATTAGATTGGGTCAAAAATAACTAGATTCTTCTTAAAACTGAGCCTGAAATGGAATACTGGGGTAATACCTCAAAATTTCCTTTTGGATAATGTTAGTTATGTTACCAGCTGGTTTGCTGTTAATCATAATTCATAAATTTGTGAAGGAATCTAACTTGTTCATACGTAGCCAACAATCAAAATTGATACAAAAATGTAATTGTTTCAAACATCATTTAAGATAATTTACTTATGGTAAGATCTCTATCAGAAGTTGTCTCAGTAGTTTTTTGTCGTGGATAGCACATACATTAATTAAGAATCATGTGTAGACATTGTCAATCAACAGCACAGGTTTCCTCGTGCTTCTGATTGACAATGTCTACACATGATTCAAAACGTGTGACGTGCCTGAAGGGCAATCAGCGCGTTAGGCCGTGGAGCGAGTGGAGGGTCCCTTCGAAGCAGCGACGAGGGCCCTCGCCACTACTTTGTCGCAAAGGGAGGCTACACCCTACCTGCGTGGGTTGACGGCAGACAGTCAGCGAAGTTCAGAAATTACGAACTGTCGCAACGGCTGACCATCTGGCGCCCACACCACCAGATTTAAATCTCGCGGTGAGAACAGAAACTGAAAACTGAAAAGAATGCCCGATTGAGAAAACGTGGGGGGAACAAAAAATAACAGGTGTGAATTTTGTGGTGTAAAATATCTTCGTTTATTCACACAAAAGACAGGACACCGTGCCTACGCTTCCTGAAATAAATGCCTCCTCCCACAACTTTATCACGCCGCCTTCACTAGATTCGGCCGAATCCCGCGAATTCGTAACGCGCGATTCAAAGGGCCGTCGGAGCGACCTTTTCCTTACAAAAGCGCAAAACACGTACGGCACGAAACATGTAACGCAAATTTTACACAAAAGAAAAAAACGATATATCAAAATGAGTAAAGTATTAAGTGAGAACAATAAAAAAAATATATAAAGATCTAGCCTGTGTTCCTCGTGTGTGACTTCGCTGATGGTTCTGGACTCGGCTCGCGAACCTGGATGCCGCCATTAGCTGCGATCTCCAGATAACTCTGGCAGGATGGTCGCTGCCCCTAGCCAAGACCTGGCTGGCTGGGTTACTTAGCCCTTACCCTAAAAACACATTTGCTTAGATATCAATCAACGGTGAGAGTTATTTTGTTTTTTTTCGGTAATTTCTTCTTTTTCTGCAAGTGCCTATCCGTTCCGGATGTTGGCTATTATATTGGCTATCTTAAGTTTGTTCACAGCTGCCCGGAAGAGGCCTGTGGTTGTCGTGGAGAACCAACTTCTCAAGTGTTTAAGCCACGAGATTTGTCTTCTCCCTATGTTTCTTTTTCCTTCAACTTTGCCTTGTAGTATGCACCAAAGGAGTCCGTATCTACTAGAGTTGCGCATGATGTGTCCCAGGTATTGTAGTTTCATGGTTTTAATAGTGGTCAGAATTTCTGTCGTTTTGTCCATTCTTCTTAGTATTTCGGCATTGGTAATACGGTCTTTCCATGATGTCCTTAATATCCTTCTGTACAGCCACATTTCATATGCTTCTAGTTTTTTTGTGTTAGCAACCGTCAGCGTCCAAGCTTCCATTCCTTAAAATAGCACAGAGAATACGTAGCAGCGTAAGAGTCTCATTTTGGTGTCTATAGTTAGATCACGACTTTTAAAGGCTGTGGCCATTTTAATGAATATATTTCTGCTGTTTTCAATCCTGCTTTTTATTTCCTGTGTCTGGTCCCATTGCTCATTAATAACGGTGCCTAGATATACATATTTTTTAACTCTTTCGATGTTCCCCTGCTCCAGCTCCAGTTGCTGTTGGCGGTGTTGTGGGTTGGTCTTACTTATAATCATGAATTTAGTCTTGTCCATGTTGATATCTAGTCCATATCTGTGACTAGTGCTTATTAAGCTATTCATTATTAGTTGTAAGTCTTCTATGTTGTCGGTCATGATCATATTATCATCTGCATATCTGATGTTGTTTATACGTTTCCCGATTAAAGAAATTTCTTCTTTTGTATTTACTTGGGCTTCCCAAAATATGACTTCAGAATAGATGTTAAATAGCAGAGGAGACAGTACACATCCCTGCCTCATACCGCGTAGAATATTTATTAATATAGATAATATGATATCGTCTCCGATTCTTACGCTTGCCGTTTGGTTCCAGTAGAGGTTTGTAATTATTCTGAGGTCTTTGTCGTCTATTCCTGTGTTTTTTAGAATCAGTATCAGTTTTTGGTGTTGGACTCTGTCAAAGGCCTTTTTGTAATCAACGAAACACGCGTATACATCTCAATTCATGTCTCTGCATCTCTGTACGAATTCTTGCACACTAAAGAGAGCTTCCCGTGTCCCGACTGCGTCTCTAAATCCAAATTGTGTCCCAGTTGTCCTTCCACTTTATTGTATATTCTTTTATGTATAATTTTTAGAAACACTTTCAATAGGTGGCTCATCAGGCTTATTGTTCTATCTACTTCGCATTTTTTTGCCGATGCCTTTTTTGCGAGTGTTACGTATTCTGATTCCAACCACTGTTGTGGTATTACACCTCTGTTGTAGATATTATTAAGGATGTCGGTTAGCCACTAAATTCCTTCGTTCTCTAGTAGCTTCAAAAATTCAGCGTGGAATCCGTCTGGTCCTGGACTTTTACCGTTTTTAACTTGTTTTATGGCATTTCGTACTTCGTCTTTCAGAATGCTTGGGCCTGTTTCTGGCTGTATATGATGGATATCTGGTCTTTCGTCTTGGAATAGTTGTTAGATATATGTCTTCCATGTGTTCTTTATTGCGATTTTGTCTATTAGTGTTGCCATCGTTGTCAACGAGTTTGCTCACTTCTTTTCTTTTGTATGTCCTAGTAACTTCCTTCACCTTTCTATGTACGTTAAAAATATCATGTTTGATCTGCAGCGCTTCTATCCCTGCACACTTCTGTTTCGTTTCCTTTTCTTTTGCTTCTCTTATCTTTTGTCTAATTATTTTGGGTGTTCTATTATACTCTATGTTATCTGTGTTCTTGAAGCCTCTTCTCCTTTCCATTATTTGCAGAATCTCATCTGTCATCCAGGATTTTAGTTTGATGCCTTTTTCTGGTTTTAGGAGCTTTCGGTAGTTTCAATACGTAGCAAAATTATATCTTGAATTGAATTAGAATGCAATTTAGAAAATTGATTTTATATAAAAAACATTCATATTCCTACACAATGTGCTTGACTGAAATATTATTTTGCATTAAATTTGAAAGCAAATTTGAAACTTTATTTTATTTACATTCACATTGCTACATCATGTGTTTGTTACCAAGAAAACGCAAGAGTTTCGAAAGCTGGTGTAGACTAATTAGTCTAAGTTTTTATATCTCAGTGTAAATTTCATATATTTCTCATATTCTGCTGGTTTATTTGTACTTGAAAACGTAGCACATACAGGCACTATAAACTTGTTTTACATTCAGCGTAACGGTGCCCTGTCGAGTATATCATTGCGCTCTGGCGAAGTTCGCAACAAATATGCGAACTAGTAAATATGCGAGGCTCGCGCTAGCTGGGTTCTAGACCACAGACCGCCATTAGGTGGTCCCTGGCCACAATATTAACCGATCGCCCGTTGATTTGCCTGGCCTGGCACTGTTTGCGCTGTCCGTTTTACATATCGCCTCCCAATCGTCCCGGTTTAGGTAATTACGGATGCGCCTGTCTGCGAAAATCGTCAGCTCTTGTTTACGTTGCGTGATTAATGCGCTTAAAATTTTGAATTTTAAACCAGAAATTCCGCCCTCGCAGGAGTAGGGTCCGCAATTTGACGTGCATCGAAGTATCGGGGCCGCGCTCTAATCGATCACCCCGATACCATGAGGTTACTTGACGAGAATTGAAGCGTAAATGTAGTTAAGTTACTTAGCGTCACGGTAAATTTCCTACGGCGCATTTGATAATTATCAGTAAACTGGGAATTTGTCTCAGTTCACCAGTGTTCATAACTAAAACTTTCAACGCAAACTTGCGTAATTAGACTCAATCGATAATTAATTAAGTCACATTTTGTACTTTTATATGAGAACTACCTTGACTGATATTACATTAAATATATTTAATTTTATCAACACAATCACTGCCAACTGTATTTGTAGCGAAACGTGTATTATTTTCTTATTTTATAATATACTAATAATTGAAAATATGTTATATTTAATATTATGAAGCCTGCACAAAAAGTTATCAACAATGTTCAACTGGAAAATTGGAAGTTGCATTAAAAAAAATGGACAGTTTTTTATAAATCCTGCAGTGTACTTGAAAAACCTGCATGCAGTTAAAAATTGTTGTTGAAAAACTAACAGGGTGCAATTGTTCAAGTTGAAAATATTTGAAAGTTTTGTGAGTGCGAACTGAAATTTGATATGTTTTCATAGTTGCAGTAGAGAATTTTACAAGAATTGGCTGTTGGAGTTGAAAATTTGAAAGATTTTGATAGTCGGAATTCAAAATCTTAAGTTGCAGCTACTCATTACTTACGCCTCAGAAAAGTGCCGTCCGTACAAAGTGCCACTAGTATAGCCAAAATTGGTTAATTTGAGGCCTGCTTGAAGGGTTGTGGAACTTTCCAAGTGCCTAATAAAGCTACAAATTAATCAATTCAAATAAGTACTGTTTATGGTCGTGACTACTGGAATGGTTAGTAGGAGATGGTTTGGAGCTAATGTGGCCTCGAAACCACGTAAATGTTAACGACTGGGTGATATGTATGCAGTTTTATGATTCTAGGTTTCATGTGTACTGCAAAAACACATATAGTAATTATAAAGGCTGTTATTTGTGTTTGGGGGTTGTTTGGGTTAAACTCAAAAGCACCACTATGAAACATGTATTAGCAATTTTTAATGGTATACGTTCTCAATTAACACCATTAAGACCATCAGAGTTTGCATACACACTAAGAGCTGTGGGACAATCGATACTTTCTTGTAACACTGTTGACCTCAATTAAGTTGCCCTCTTCAGGTCTGTGGGTTTCGTAGGTTCAAAAAGGTTGAGAATGCCTTAAGCCACATTGAAGTTTCTCTGTAGCACGCAATAACTAATTGTCTTCTGGTGCAGCATCGCAGATCGTGATGAGGGTTTCTTGTTCAGAGTTCTTGTTGAGCCCGACTCATAGTTCTCTGTTGCACCTACGATCATTGAGTACTGGTGTTGCGTTGTAGACAACAATCGAGAGTTTCTTGTGACACTGTTGACCTCAATTAAGTTGCCCTCTTCAGGTCTGTGGGTTTCGTAGGTTCAAAAAGGTTAAGAATAACTGCGATACAGCGTCACAAGGTACGCCGCCTGGGTGAGCAGGGTTTTTCTTACAGATTCGCCATATATATTTGTGTACTGTCGGCGCATATTCTCGCTCTGGGCGACGTACTTATATATCTCGCACTGCGCATATGTACGATTAGGGTTTTCAGGTGCGCACACATCAATGCGCCAGTACGTCAAAACAGTAACTAGTAAGGTCCCGTTGACCTGCTAGTATATACAGTAATACATACTGTATTATGTACACAGTACTTGTTTGTTGCAAGTATTATTACTATGTACACAGTGCTTGTTTGTTGCCAGTACTATTAGTATGTATACAGTGCTTGTTTGTTGCAAGTACGATGACCATGTATTTGCTTCTTGCAAATACTATTAGTATGTATACAGTGCTTATTTGTTGCAAGTACAATTACTATGTATTTGCCTGTTGCAAGTACTATTAGTATGTATACAGTGCTCATTTGTTGCAAGTACAATTACTATGTATTTGCCTGTTGCAAGTACTATTAGTATGTATACAGTGCTTGTTTGCTGCAAGTACAATTACTATGTATTTGCCTGTTGCAAGTACTATTAGTATGTATACAGTGCTTGTTTGCTGCAAGTACGATTACTATGTATTTGCATATTGCAAGTACTATTAGTATGTATACAGTACTTGTTTGTTGCATGAACAATTACTACGTATTTGCCTGTTGCAAGTACTATTAGTATGTATACAGTGCTTGTTTGCTGCAAGTACGATTACTATGTATTTGCATATTGCAAGTACTATTAGTATGTATACAGTACTTGTTTGTTGCATGAACAATTACTACGTATTTGCCTGTTGCAAGTACTATTAGTATGTATACAGTGCATGTTTATTGCAAGTACAAATACTATGTATTTGCCTGTTGCCAGTACTATTAGTATGTATATGCGCCACACATACTTCCACATTGTTTGCGCATATTCTCGTTCTGTTAAGACGTACTTATTTGATGTGCATGTAATTAGAACTGCGTTGTTGCGCCCATGCATTGAACAGCGTTCTCCTATTCAGGTACAATCTTTTAGCTACTTTTAAAGTAGATGCATGTAAAGCTGCGCTTTGTTTGGGTTCCTCTAAACAGGTTCTCTGTATTACTGTGTATACAGTACTTGCCTGTTGCAAGTACACACAATGGCATTTTCTCTTTCAGGTACTATATAAACTGCGCCTATATTGGGTTCCTCTAAACAGGTTCTCTTAAATTTTAATATGTAGTACTTGTTTGTTGCAAGTATTATGTATGGAGTACTTTCTTGTTGCATGTACGAACAATAGCATTTTATCTTTCAGGTACTATTAAACTGCGCCTATATTGGGTTCCTCTAAACAGGTTCTCTTAAATTTTAATATGTAGTACTTGTTTGTTGCAAGTATTATGTATGGAGTACTTGCTTGTTGCATGTACGAACAATAGCATTTTCTCTTTCAGGTACTATTAAATTGCGCCTATATTGGATTCCTCTAAACAGGTTCTCTTAAATTTTAATATGTAGTACTTGTTTGTTGCAAGTATTATGTATGGAGTACTTGCTTATTGCATGTACGAACAATAGCATTTTCTCTTTCAGGAACTATTAAACTGCGCCTATATTTGGTTCCTCTAAACAGGTTCTCTTAAATTTTAATATGTAGTACTTGTTTATTGCAAGTACTATGTATACAGTACTTGTTTGTTGCAGGTACTAACAATAGCATTTTATCTTTATGGTACTATAAAACTGCGCCTATATTGTGTTCCTCTAAATAGGTTCCCTTAAATTATAATGTGTAGTACTTGTTTATTGCAAGTGCACACACTAGAATTTTCACTTTCTTAAATTGTAATGTGTAGTACTTGTTTATTTCAAGTTCACACAATAAAATGTATACTGTCTTAAATTGTAATGTGTAGTATTTGTTTATTTAAAGTACACACAATAAAATGTTCACTTTCTTAAATTGTAATGTGTAGTATTTGTTTATTTCAAGTTCGCACAACAAAATCTTCACTTTATTAAATTGTAATGTGTAGTACTTGTTTATTTCAAGTACGCACAATAAAACCTTTACTTTCTTAAATTGTAATGTATAGTACTTGTTTATTGCAAGTACAAACACTACAATTTTCTCTTTCTTATTGTAATGTGTAGTAATTGTTTTTTGTAGAAACTATTGTACAAACAATAGTTATTTACAGTAGGAGTGAGGAAGGCAAACCTTTCGTTCACGCAAACTGCACGAGGCGAAGTCGAGTGGACAGTGCAATTCAAACGAACGAAAGCGGCCTTACTCTCGAGTGCTGTATTTGGATTTGTTCGATACCTCCTTGGAAAGTGTTAATGTAACTTTGCAGTCAATTGTTGCATATTAGTTGTAAATCAAATTGTCGCAAAAATTTGTTACTGTGAGAACAAATAAAATACAAAATTAATAAGTTCCAGAAGAGAAAACTAGTGAGCGAAAATCGATGAGCGAAAGTGAAGTGGGCGAAAGAGAAACCTTCTCCCATTGGTATCTATGGATGCAAACCCACTTTACGAAGAGGTATCGAACAAAATTATGTTGTAGATTAACATGAGTGAAATAGGGCTTAAGGCGAGATCTTTCATGTATAAAATAAAAAGATAACTGCATCAGTGAATTGGGTGGCCTAATTTACAACAATAGTTCAACATTAGAGGAAGCATTATATATCGGATTGATGAGGCTGATGCATGATGAAACTTCACGTTAATATATAAATAAAACACAGGCGGTGTAAGTTTCACAAAATATATAATGTTGTACTGCAACAATTGCTTCGCCACACATCAGGCAAATGAAAACTGACCAGTTTTGAACTTAAACTGATCAGTTTTCGTGTGCCTGATGAAGCCATTGTCTGGAGAAATAACTGTTGCAGTACAACGTTAAATATTTTGGGAATCATTATAAACCAAGAGGTATTTTAATGTTCATCAATTCAGCTGAATTGTGAATCAGGCTTTCCCTTCACAGACAGTACCTATAACTTGTAGCACTTTCAGAACTTTCAGAGAACTGCTGTAATTAGCTCTTTCGGAATATTCTGGAACTGCTGCAATTTAAGGTGATGCTGGAAAAACTGTCAAACGGATATTTTGTTGAGTAAGATCTAAAATGCACTACACTTTGATGCCAATGCTAATTAGGTACCACTAAAATATGATCATCAAAATATTTGTTTTATTTAGTACGTCGTAGGATTCGTCTTCTGTACGTATCTTCATGTCTTTGCTTTGGTTTAAATGTATGTCGTACAGACATACAGTACGGAAACACATAATCATTTGAATGATTGATAGTAAACTATGACTTTATGGCAGAATAATTGAAATTCTGCCAGTTACCCAACGATAATTGACAGATCAATTGAAATTTTACACATAAATCATTGAAAATTGACAGTTGTTCGAAGAAATATTACAGAATAATTGACATTTTTACAGAATAATAGACATTTTTACAGAAATATGTGATATATTAATAGTAAACAATAAAATTTTAACAGAAATAATTGAAAATTAGACAGTAAGCCTATCATATTTCACAGAAGTGAAATTTTGACACTTGGTGAATGGTAGTTGACAGAAAATATAAATAATTGAAAATTTTACAGTTTATCGATGAAATTTTATTTAACCTATAAAAAGTTGAATAAACTAATGGAAATTTTGATAGTCAGTCAATGATATTTGACATTTGGCATATCTCCAAAACTAGGCCATCAATTTTGATTAAATTTGTTGTTGATATTTAGAGATATATTGGCATTTAGATTCTTGAGATAATTGCAGTTTAGCATCAGCATGGATCTTCAGGATATTATCTCAATTCTTGCCTCTACTGTTTTAGGCATATCCCCAAAACTAGCGCACCAATTTTAATTAAATTTGTTATTAAGATTTAGAGAGATACTACTATATCACATCTTGAATTGGATTAATATGCAATGCGAAGTTCTAGATATATGAAGTTTAATGTTAGCACGTGTTTTTGGTGATAATTGCAAATTTTTTGTACTACTGTTTTAGTCATATCTCAAAAACTAACGGATCAATGTCTATTAAATTAACTCAAAAATTGTGACTGAATTAAAAAAACGTGAAATTTTTATATTCTTAAATTTGTAATTACTTAACTATTATTTTTACGTTTTATTCACGGCGAAATCTTGTCAGGATTATTGAGTTTCCATTGTTTTAGTGCAGTTCTGTTGAATATAATATTTTGAATTAGTTGAATTGTCCCTTAACAAAAAAAAAAAAAATGCTCCAAAATGCTGCTTGAATAAAAAAAATACAAGAGATTTTTATTTTCTCAAATTTACAAGTCCTCGGTTCATGTGTTTACATTTTATTTACGGCAAAATCTTGTCATTATTGTTGGCTTTCCGTTTTTTAGTGCAATTCTCTTGAAGATTATTAATTTAAGTAACGGTTATGCAATAAAATTGTTGAAAATAATGTTTCCCTTCTAGAAATAATGTTGCTTATCAAAACTTTCATTCCAACTTTAAAATTAAAAAAAAAATCAAAATTAACTAAAAAAATGAAATATTTGCAATTTCGATTTTCCTTAGTTTATATTATGCAGAATGTTTTATGTTTTAGTTGAATTGTCTCCAAAATAACTTTCAATAGCAACTCTAAAATGCTGCTTGAATATAAATAAACACGAGAGATTCTTATTTTATCAACTTTGTACGTCCTCGGTTCATTTGTTTACATTTTATTTACGGCTAAATCTTGTCATTATTGTTGGCTTTCCGTTTTTTAGTGCAATTCTCTTGAAGATGATTAATTTAAGTAACAGTTATACAGGGTGAGTCAATAGGACGGGCAGGCTCGATTACACCTACACCGTTAATGATATCGAAATAAACGAAAATACACTGCAAACGGGATGCCTAAGTGCAGTTTGTAAAATTATTTTGTCATATACAGGGTGTTCCATTTTTGCAGGGCAGCCTTCGACCTAGTTTTTTTAAATTTCACCCCTGAATAAATTTACATATTTGAATTTGCCCTTTTTGGGCTTTATAAATCCGTTTAGTTTTTGCAATTCGCTTAAACCGTTTAGAAGTTGTTCACGTTTTTCTAAAAAGTAATAGGTTTGCAGGCACTTATTAAAAATATCGCAGGGCACTTAGTTTATGGGATATCAAGTTGGGACTTTGACTGAGCCTAAACAACTGACCAAGATATCTTTTGGCGGCAAGACCGCCTATCTGGATTGTGGAATCACCTTACTGTGACACATTAATTTTGGTAAACTTTGAAGTGCCATAACTTGTTTTTTTTAAATGGCACACCCTATATTTCAGTACTAAGTCCTATTCAGGGTCTCAGTTTACATCTTTTTTGCCCTTTATATTTTTTCTTAAAAGTTGATAGTTGAGAGATAATTCTGATTTTCTTAAATATTTACACAGATCTCATCGATATAAACTTAGCGGGCCATGAAAATCACTTAATTCTGTCATGCCAACGTCAAAGTGACATTTATTGTACAATACGTTTTATTTTTCTTAGCGCATTTTCTTAATGAATGTTTCTGATAATGAAATGGTGGATATGGTTTATGTACACGCTGACAGCGCAAACCGTTGCTGGTGACCAGATTCTATTCAGGCATAACCAATCAATAGCAAAAACATTTGAATTAAACTATTTCATCATGCGAAAATTTCATGTTCACGACAAAAATTACAACGTGTCTTACAATAAATGTCACTTTGACGTTGACATGACAGAAACAATTGATATCCAATGCACGTTAGGTTTATATCGAAGAGATCTGGGTTCATTTTTCAGAAAATCCAAATTATTTCTCAAACTAAGAACTTTTAAGAAAAAATATAAGGGTCAAAACAGATGTAAAATAATATTCTCTATACGACTAAGTAATGAAATATATGGTGTGCCATTTGAAAAAATCAAGTTATGGCCCTTCAAACTTTACCAAAATTAATGACCCACAGCAAGTTGATGCCACAATGCAAATCAACGATCTTGCCGCCAGAAGATACCCCAGATAGATGTTTAGAATCTGGCAAAGTCCCAACCCGATATCCTAGAAAACAAGTGCCCTGCAATTTTTTAAATAAGTGCATGTATATGCAATAAATTTTAGAAAAACATAAACAACTTCTGCACGGTTAAAGCGAATTGCAAAAACTAAACGGATCTATAAAGCCCAAAAAAGGGCAAATTCAAATATGTAAATTTATACAGGGGTGCCATTTAAAAAAAGTAGGTCAAAGGCTGCCCTGCAAAAATGGAACATCCTGTATATGGCAAAATAATTTTACAAACCGCACTTTGGCCTCTAGTTTGCAGTGCCGTTTTGTTCATTTCGATATCATTAACAGTGTAGGTGTAATGGAGCCTATGATTTAACCACATGACCTTGTCATGCGATTACAAAAATGACGATATATATTAATTTTATGACATTATTTTAAAATAAATTTGTTATATGAATAGAATATACCTTGCTCAATAGTATCCATCATAAAAACAACCAGTTTTAACTTCACAACTAGGTTAAAAAGATTATTAATTACGGGTCTTTAAAAACGTTCACTTATTATATTGTACCTGGTAAGATACGGTCTAACTATGACTTATCGCATTCTAGTTTAAACAAAACGGCTATTGACTTTTGTTCTCTTCTACACTTTTTATTAAAATATGAAGTTTTTCCTATTAAACACTTTAAATAGGTGACACCAGGCTGGTGTAAAAATAATAAGCCAAGAATATCAGTATAATCCGGCGAAAGAAAGAACAGAAAGAGAGTTTGCTAAAAAGTTCATTTTTTGGAGAATGACGTAATTAACAAAACCACGTTTCCCATTGAAAAAAAGCAGGAGTTCTTACGCAAATGTTTTTGTATTAAGGCGAAAATAGCGATTGGTTGCAAGGGGATGTGGAAATACCTATCAAATGTACAGGTAAACAGGGTTGTCCATCAAAGACGTTCGATGACGTTCGATGACGTTCGATGACCGTTCGTTAGTATAGCTCAGTTCGATGACTGAGCTATACTCCTGGCATCCTATGTCGCCTACAGTACATAAGGTAAGTTATTCACGGATCTCTTGTGGTTCAACATGCACTATTACCCATTGGAAACTTATCGGAAGAAGCAGCTGAGGCGAGAAATATACATTTCCGGCAATTTTGCCAAAACTGCTCTAGAAAGTTTTCTCGAGCACAGTGAAATCGAGACGTCTTAAATAGGTTACTTCTAACATCAGATCTCTTAAAGAGTAGCATAAGACCAAAACCACCAAAGAGATGGAAGCCATTAACCGCAGCAGACATGGAAATGTTGTTGCCAAGTGAAATATAGGCCTCGAACGAAGATCACGAAAATTCGAGAATTTTTTCGGAAGAAACAAATGATTCCATTAATGAAGAGGGGTGGGACTCATCCTCTAAATAGTTGAAAGATATTTAAGATAAATATTTTGTTTCACTTAGATTTGTTTCTTAGTCTTATTTGTTTCTATACCTTTTCCTGAAAAAGTAGCCACAATAGGTTATACACGACTCACTCTTTGCTATTTTCCAAAATACATTACCTAAAAATTCAAATTTTGTATACATCTCTTCAGTACTTATATGTCAAATGAAACTGAAAAATAATTTTGGCCGCTTATTTAGATCAAATACCCCTATGTGCGACGTCAGATTAAACTAAATTAAAACTTAGTTTTAAAATAGAAGTTTAGTTTTCTATGCGATCAATTGGTTTTTGACCTTCAGGCCTAAATATAATCTTTCTATAGAAAATCCCGAAAATGTCGAATCTGCAAGCTAGAAAAATATTGATTCGATTTTAATTTATCAGAATCAAAGTTTCAATTTACTAAATTGGGTTGGAAAATAAGCCATCCCAAATTTAAAATTTAGATTGAAGAGTTTCTGTTGAGATATATTTTCAACAATACAAATTATTGGCCAACAGGATATGGGCCACTCGCACCACAAGTGATCTCGGAAATCACTGTCTTAATCTGCTGCATTGCCAGTGAAAAAAGGAAAAACAATTTATAGGTTATTCCATGTCAAGTGATCCAAAATTTTTGCCACGTTTTGACCATACCCTCTTGGATTTTTATTCAAATTTAGTTGATCTAATGTACTATCATAGGTGGTTAATAATATTTGTTATTAGATATTTATCTCTACTAGTTTTTTAGTTACAGCCTCCTGAAATCGCTGAAAATGCGCCATTTTCCGCTAACACGTACATAAAATTTACATAACATAACAACATTACATAAAATCATATTACTCAGACTGGAAATAAGTTAGATGGATGGGATAAAAAACATTTTGTAGTCTAGTTTATAAACTTTCATACTACATATAATTGGACTAGTCTGGGACAGTAACACCGTCATGGTGATGCCGCAAAATAAAAATGAATCGGATTTCTCAAAATGCTTCATTGTTTTAATGTGAAAAAAATCACAGGTAAACTTACATATCTCAGTAGCAAACTCATTCGAAATGTTGGCGTTTCAAATATCTGTGTCTCATAACATCTTCCTCTAACAGAAGACGATTAGTTAGGCTAAAGTCATGTTTATGTAATACATCTCTAAATGGGCTTGATAAAAACAACAAATGCTCAATTTTGTTGTCAAATATTATATATAAACTGCATCAACAGTAAATTAAAGAATATGGCAATGTTAAAATGTTTTAACCTATACGCGAAAACCACTAGGAGATCCTAAGTGACTAGTATAATAAAACGTAAAAAGGATCCAAAGAAACATTTTACGTTGATTCTGTTTTTTTCTATGACATGTTCATAAAACTGATGATATTTCAATAAAATATAATCCACTTTGTCTTTTAGATCCTTCAACTTCTCGGCTGAAATACGGTTTATACAGTCAAGGTTGGAAACCACTGCTACTGAAAGACCACTATGTCTTTTAGATTCTTCAACTTCACGGCTGAAATACGGTTTGTACAGTCAAGGTTGGAAACCACTGCTACTGAAATGTCAGTCAACATTTTCCTTTTTTTTGAGGACATTACAGTCCATTGCTCGAGATTAGAAAATGTCTTCTTAGTTTTTACTGATGTTTATTGTCCTTGTTTAATTTTAATCCAGGCGACTTGCAAAGTGTGTAGTTTTGTCGTATTTAGATCGTCTGCAGTGCTCTGAAAATCTTTGAAATCGTTTCTTTGTATGTGAACTACATTAAAAGGTATCTGATGGCGTGCCTTTTCGGGAATTGTTTACTTTGTTTCCATTGACATTTGTCCGCTTTTTAGGCTTATATTGTCCTATGTGCGTCGGCTACTATTAACACCAAAATTAACACAAGTATGTGAACAACAATAACAGCTTCTGACACATGCCCAATCTCATAGGTATCTTACTTTGACATAAATACCGATCGCAACTGTTGATTTCTACAATTTCCAATTTATTTATGACTTATTTGCAATTAGTTTAGTAGTATTTTGAGTTAGATAGGTGAAGACGCGGGAAAATAAGATTGGATTATAGCAGGGAAAGCTCTCAGAGGCTGAGAGGTTACCATACACACCTGTTGGGCTAAGGTTGGCACTTTCGAACACTAAGAATTGTTGGACCACAGAAATTTCTTGACTTGAAATATCCTGTTATCCGCTGTTATCCGCATACTATTAAATGACGCTTCAACGATGCATTTGTTGATATATCGATATCCATAGGAGCAAACTTGGCGGTATGATAGATGGACTAGCGGTGGAAATAGGTTGGGTTAAGTAAGCTAATAGAAAAAAAAACATATTAGGGGGTGTCGCATAGCGTTATAAAAGTTTAATTATAAATTTGGTGCCAGGCAGCAAATTAGGCATTCATCCATTGCTACGTGCAAAATTTATCATTGCGAAGTAATATTTGAGAATTCCTTATTTAAATTGTGGGTGTCGTAGCGCGCTGTAATCAATAAGCGCGAGATATGGAGCGCCCTGCAGGGTTCCAAATTTTCACCCTTTTCTCGCCCGGTGAGGAAATATCCTAAGCAACTCAAAACTGCTGGGGAACGCAATTAAAGCAGCCATTGTATTCATAATTTACCCCGTCACGGCACCGAATTGGAAATAAAACTTGTTAGCGACTTATTTTTGCCCGCACGCACGCTCTTAACGCGGCGGTTTTATTTATTAACCGAATTACCGAAAGGCGGCGTAACCCGATGTGGGCGGAGGCGTTGGAAATCGCGTCCGATTAAATGATTAACTGGGAGATTGTTTACGATATGCATTGCTTCGCCTGTAAAGCGGTAATCGCACGCGAATAAATACAAGCACCCCACGCATGTCATTACAAACCCAATGGCTTAGCCATGGTGGCTTGCTTTGATTCTGCACGTGCATTAAAAAAGGATTAATTATTCATTAGTGTTTTCACCGATTCGCCGTGCATTATGAAGGGCTTAACGATGAAAATTAATTTGCGGCCTAATTAGTGGAGCAGCTCGCTCGTCGTAGAGAGGATCATTTGATTAGTGCCCTTGTAATGCGCTTATCGCCAGGGTGCAAGGATTAATACGGTAATTATTAAGAATTAACCGCCTAGGCTGCGGTGAGGAACTGCCGCCGCAACGTACGGCTGGTTAATTGGTGACACGTGAAGCCGAAAACAATGGCAAAAATAAAACCGTTTAAGCCGCGCGTGTTTATTTATTTGTCGCCACTTAAACCGGGGAAATTCATGCGTTGTAAAAATAGTGTGGCACTAATGGCCCTTCAGGCCAGTCAAACTGGATAAACACGGACGATTTGCGCCTCGAAAATCTACAAGAAACGAAAATAAGAGTGCTTATATATAGCCGGTGTAAATAAACCCGCGGACGGCAAAGTTCGCCGCGAAGAAAGCTTTTACTGTATATCAGTTCTAATTAAAATTGCGCGTGTTCACTGCAAGGGTACATATATAATGCGCCCGTTTTTCCTTATGCGCAATTTGCACAGCGCCACTTTACGACCGCAAAAAGGGCGCACCGTAAACTGCTGCCCGGCTTACCGGATTTTTATGACGGCGAAATAATTTTTGGCCGAATGCACGCTATTACGTCGACATTATGATAACGTACCGTTACGTTAACCATAACTTGCAGCGCTTGAAAATGCGATATTTTTGATTTAAAGCTTGCTTTCAAACAAATATTTTGGGAAAAGACTCCAGCTCAAGACCTTACAATCAATGTTTAGCAGATACTTAGATAATTTGATAAAAATAGTATATAGATAATTTGATACAAATAGCATAGCCTACTATGAACCTTAATTAAGAAAATTTGTGTTAAAAATCACTATCTCAATAGACACTCATAAGTTATGAGTCACAATTGGTGCTGGAGGTAGTGCAACATCGGGAACATTTTCTCGGAAACGTTGCACTCGGCTAGGAGCTTAAAAAATATATTTTTCATCGCCGATATTAGTGAATTAACATTAGAGAATGTAGATCTTATATATTCTGAGAGACGATGTAGTCCATGTACAACACATGTTACATGAATCATTTTTGGGTACAATACTTTCAGCCCTCTCATTGCTTTCTACATATATGGGGCACCATCTGTACAAATTACGAGAACGTTTTCGTATATTATGCCACTAGGATACAATATATTGATTGAATCTTTAAAAAATCCTGCAATCGTACTGTGGTTTACCTTATCCAAAACTTTTAAATTAACTAAATATGATTTGGAACTTTCGGCCTCATCGCCAAGAATTCCAAATACAAAATTGGCAACACACCTTTGTTCTACATCAGTGGTTTCATCAAGAGAAATCCAAATTTTCCTTCCTTTAGCCTTGTCTTGCAACGTTTTCAATGTAGATTGAAATAAATGGGACACGTAGTTTTTTCTTAAAGTTGATTCATCAGAAATCTTCTGTGCTGTGTACTTCTCCAAAAATCCTACTAGATGTTCATTTTTTAGTTTGCTCAATGGAATATCTGCCGAGACAAAAGCTTTGCACAACTCATTGTTGAATGTTGATATGTTGGGTCCAGATCGTTGTATTGCTGTACTAATTAGAACATTATGATGAGTTCCTTTCTTCGTTATTTTGTTGTTCACATGTTTGGCGGTTTTTATATGTTGCAGGACTTTGAACTTCTTGTCCGCTGATACCGGAATTTCACAATATTTACACAGTAAAATGCTTCCATCGGTTTGAAAGTCTTCGAATTCCTTCATAAAATCACTCAACGTTGCACTTTAGGACCTTTTATCCTTTGGCATGTTGATATATTCAATAAATTGACTTATGAAGTGTACAAAACCAATTCAAGTAGCAACTGAATGAATATTCAGCCCTTATTCATCAATCCTATTTCCTTGAATTCCTTAACACTTTCACTATCATCCATAAAGCAGGTATAAAGTCCATTAGGCAAATCTAGATCGTAAAATGTTGGGTCCATAATTGAGTTCCAAGAAAGATTTTGCAGATATTCTTGAATGTATCAGTAGTACATTAGTTGACAATTATGTACGTAGGTAATTAAGGCTTCCGCCCTTCAAATAGTTCAGTTTCAGTTTTCAGGAGCTACACATTTGTAAATTTCTAAGAAAGTATTAAGTACCCTACCTACCAAAATATGCATTTTGGACCAAAAATGTTGAAAATATGCATTTAAGCTAAAAATGTTCAATATATGCATTTATCCTTAATATTGGCAAAAATATGCAATTGCATATGCACATATGCAAATGCATAACTATCCTAAGCTTACTCATAACAAGGCCCATACATGGCCATAAAAGGTAACGGATATTATGTTTTGATTCTCAAAGCGAACAGACAAACAAGAAACGTATGGAAATCCTTAAAAATAAATATCTGAGTATGACAAGCAAAATATATAGACAATTCATCAAGCATAAAAAATACATGAATGATGAAGCAACCATAATACAACTATTTGAAGTAGTATTCTTCCATGGAAAATACTCACAGATCCCAAAAGTAACGACATGCTGTCGTTGGGGTAAATGCGATGAACATTTCACAACGTCATTTGATCAACCAAATGCCACACTCCCAGAGAAACTACCATATACAAGAAAAATTCTAGTTTAACAACCAGATAACGGTACAGGAAATATCCCAATGCATCAATACACTTAAAAATAAGCGGAAAGTCAAAACGATGTCCCTTTTGAATACATCACCTTGATATACCGATCTTTATCTAACTGGTGGGTGAAAATCTTCAACAAAATACATGAAACTGAAGAAATCCCCATTAAAAACCTCAAAAATTTAAACTATGAAGAAAAATTAAACCCAAAAGACCATGCCTCAGATAGAGGAATAGCAGTAGTGCCTACTCAATTCAAATTACAAAAATAGTCATTAACATTATAGTTATGGAACATCTAGAAAATTCCTTCAGATCAATTCGGATTTCGCAGAAGCAGGAGTTCCGAAGATGTTATAAACTTTCTAATTTCTAAAATGAAGACAGTCATATCTACTACACCCACAAAGGAATAGCACCGTTTTATGTGAGAAACTCATAAAGCAGTAATGTATATTCAATGGAATCCATGATACAGTTAACACAGATTATACAGGGTGACTTTTTTAACCTGAAACTTGCAAATATCTCGAGCAATAAGCACCCTATGAAAAAAATGTCCATACTGAATATTTAATGGTTGAAAATTAGTTTTAAATTGTAATTATCCATCAGATTTTTAAGTCCAACAGTTCACGCACGTTAAATTCTCAATTAAAAATTCGTCAAAATCTGTCAAACTTTCAATTGCAACTGTAAAAAGAAGACTGACAAATATGTCAAATTCTTAGCTTCAGCTGTGAAAACCTACCAATTTTTCAACAACTTTTCAATAGGTTCTGTCCGAATCTGTTAAATTTTGTCAATTTTTGATATCCCAGTTTTAAAGTGTAAATGTCTATAAGATATTTAAGTGCAACCGTTCACACACGTTAATTTATCAATAAAAACCATAAAAATCTGCCAAATTTACAATTATGGTTTTCAAAATCTGGCAAATTTTTACCAACTATCTAAATGGGTACAATTCTCGACTGAGACATTCTAAATCTATAAAATTCAAAGCTTCTTCTGTGAAATTCTCTCAATTTTTCAATAGGTACTGCCTGATTCTGTCAAATTTTGTCTATTATTGATATCGCAGTTTTAAAATGTAAATATCTATCAGATATTTAGGTGCAACAGTTCACACACGTTAAATTATCAATAAAAACCGTAAAAATCTGCCTAATTCACAATTATGGTTTTCAAAATCTGGCAAATTTTTACCAACTATCTAAATGGGTATAATTCTCGACTGAGACATTCTAAATCTATAAAATTCAAAGCTTCTGCTGTGAAACTCTCAATTTTTCAATAGATACTGCCTGAATATGTGAAATTTTGTCAATTTTGGATATCCCAGTTTTAAAATGTAAACACATCTATCAGATTTTTAAGTGTAGTTTACACACGTCAAATTCTTAATTAAAACCATCGAAATATGTCAAATTTTCAATTTAAACTGTCAAAATATGTCAAATTCTTAGCTTCAGCTGTGAAAACCTCAATTTTTCAACAATTTTTCAATAGGTGCTGTCCGAATCTGTTAAATTTTGTCAATTTTTGATATCCCAGTTTGAAAATGTAAACATCTATCAGATATTTAAGTGCAACAGTTCACACACGTTAAATTATCAATAAAAACCGTAAAAATCTGCCTAATTCACAATTATGGTTTTCAAAATCTAGCAAATTTTTAACTACTAAACAACTATCTAAATAGGTATAATTCCCAACTGAGACATTCTAAATCTATAAAAGTCAAAGCTTCTGCTGTGAAATTCTCAATTTTTCAATAGATACTGCCTGAATATATGAAATTTTGTCAATTTTTGATGTCCCAGTTTTAAAATGTAAACACATCTATCAGATTTTCAAGTGTAACAGTTCACACACGTCAAATTCTCAATTAAAAGCGTCAAAATCTGTCATACTTTCAATCGCAACTGTTTTACCAAAATGGGTACAATTCCCGACTGAGACATTCTAAATCTATAAAATTCAAAGCTGCTGCTGTGAAATTCTCTCAATTTTTTAATAGGTACTGCCTGATTCTGTTGAATTTCGTAAATTTTTGATATCCTAGTTTTAAAGTTTTAAGAGCAACAGTTCACGCACGTTAAATTATCAATAAAAACCGTAAAAATCTGCGAAATTTACAATTATGGTTTTCAAAATCTGGCATTTTTTTACCAACTATCTAAATGGGTATAATGACTCCCGACTAAGATATTCAAAATCTATAAAATTCAAAGCTTCTGCTGTGAAAATCTCGAAATTTTTCAATTGAAACTGCCTGAATATGTGAAATTTTGTGAATTTTTTATATCCCAGTTTTAAAATGTAAACACATCTATCAGATTTTCAAGTGCAACAGTTCACACACGTCAAATTCTCAATTAATACCGTCAAGCTCAGACATATTTTCAATTGCAACTGCCAAAATATGTAAAATTCTTAGCTTCAGCTGTGAAACCCTGTCAATTTTTCAATAGCTTCTGACCGAATCTGTTATATTTTGTCAAGTTTTGATATCCCAGTTTTAAAATGTAAAAACCTGTCAGATTTTTAAGTGCAACACTTCACACACGTTAAATTCTCAATTAAAACCGTCGAAATCTGTCAAATTTTCAATTTCAACTGTCAAAATATGTCAGAATCTGTCAAATTTTCAATTGCAACTATGAAAATATGTCAAAGTCTGTCAAATTTTCAATTGCAACTGTCAAAATATGTCAAATTCTTAGCTTCTGCTATGAAAACCAGTCACTTTTTTCATAGATACTGCCAAAATTTGTCTATTTTTAAAAAATATTTTAAAATATTATCAGATTGCAGTTTGAAAACAACAGTGACACTACACAAAAATTAATGTTTTTCAGTGGAATTTGTTAGTTATGCAGATTTTTTTGTCGTATATAGATTACCATTAATATACTGCTCAGAGCAATTGTTGTGCTATTAATAAAACGTATTATGATTGTTCTAATTTATTCGTTAACATATCGTCGAGTTAATGTTATAAGACTGTATGTGCAAATTTGCAAATTTGCAAATTTGGTAATTAGGATTTTAAATATGTTTGCCACTTCAGGAAATGCTATATTTTGATGTGTAAATAACTATAGACCTAAACATTGGCAAAATGTTACATGCAACCTTGTAACACCAACCCGACGATATAAAGTTTAAAATAGAATTATAAAAAAAAAAACTCTCTTTTAATAATAACTTTTGTATGGTCGAACTTTGTCGAATGAAAAAAAAAGTTTTTGTATTCCGTTCATACATTCGTTTTTTTCTCTTGTGTATAATATATGATGTACCTGCTGTACTCAGCAGGAAGTATGCAATGTGTTTAATGCACAATATCCAGATCGCCAATCTATAGTTAGTTAGATTGAATCTGAATTTTGAGAAACTGGTGATGAAGATATTACAAAATCCGGACGCAGGAAGTAGGCGATTTGTTTAATCCACAATATCCAGATCGCCAATCTATAGTTAGTAAGATTGACTCTAAATTTTGAGAAACTGGTGATGAAGATATTCCAAAATCTGGACGTCCAAGGGGTCGCCTTCATTGAGTTCCTGCACGAGTTGTATTTCGTAGGGATGATATTTTTCCTCCCTCGTGATACGTAGCACTGTTGTCTAACTTACTTCGTTTTTTTGTGAAACCAATCGAGATGTATTCTGAGGATTCTCTTCCATACTTAACAAAATATTCAGTTTGCGAATAATTGGGTAATTTTTCAGAAATGTAAATGGCTAGTGATTAAACTATATTACTCTTAGCGTAACCAGGAACAACGACGTGGACGGAGTCTTTTCTGTTCACTTCGGTGAACAGAATAGAACTCTAGTAAAAGTTTTTCTCGATTTTCTCATCAAATTTTAAGTTATGCTACTAATGGTGGCTGTGAACGAAATATGAAGCAAACTATGTCACTCCCTACGTCATCCTATTCAAGCGTTTTCTAGAACTTCTAATTGAATGAGAAAGAATAACACAAGAATGTCAAGCTATTACTTGACAAACATTTAATAAAGTTCGCGAGGACTTTCAAAGCAGGCTATATTTTTGTTTAGAAAACAATGGAAACCATGTCCATCATTTATTTTAACATGTTCTCTGAATTTAATTAATTGAACACATTTGCACTTAATTCCAAAACTAGTTCATCAAATCATATTGTATTAATAATGACTGGAAAGCATTTTTCAAGAGCTTTCCAATGATGTATCACAAGTAGTCGGGTGCCATTTAAATTTTTTAAATGGAGGTGGCTGTGTCTTAAAGGGTGGGTAGGGGGTCAACACCATCTACGCCATTTTGGTTCACACTCTGAACCACCTAAACGGTGTATACAGGGTGTCAATTTGAAAAGTTGCCACCGACCTTTTTCATACAACTAAAGATTATTTTTTAAATTACTCAAAACGAGGTTTGGTTCAGTTTGGTTTGGAGGGGAACCAAAATGGCGTAGGTAGTGTTGACCCCCTACCCACACTTACCTACTTTAAGCCACAGCCACCTCCATCTAAAAAAAAATGACACCCCCCTACTTGTGATACATCGTTGGAAAGCTCTTGAAAAATGCTTTCCAGTCATCATTAATACAATATGATTTGGTGTACCAGTTTTGGAATTATATACAAATAAAATGCAAAAGTGTTCAATGTATTAAATTCAAATAACATGTTAAAGTAAATGTTTGTGTACTTCTGTACTTCTTACACTTGTACGATATAAAAGTTTTAATTTTCTCATAATTGCATTGAATATTATAATATAACATACATATTCTTCGCAGGTCTGTATTCTATTTACTCAACTTCCGATGCCAATTTGTAATTTCAATCAGCAGTAAGACTGGCCGCAAAGCACCCACACAACGACATCAACCCAAAACGACAGCAACATCTCATTTTACGTCCTCCACGTTTTCGATAAAGCGACGTTTATTGTTTTTTTTATGTGATCCGCGCGGGAAGGGAGCGGTGTTTGATTTTTTACTGCCCGCTTTACGGAGTCACGTAGGTGTTTCTCCGCCCTTTTTTTTAACTAAATACATTTTTCACGTCCCCCGCGGGCCCCGGTCGTAAATGTTTTAGGGGTGCGCGTTCTGCGCATCGGCGTTTATAAATAATGAAAGATAATTGGGGGCACCCCTTGCCCCCAGTGAAGAATCGGCGTGCATCACGTCGACGCCGACGCCGACGTCGCTGATTACAAAGTGTGGAGGTAATGCGACAGCGATGTTCTACGGAGAATATGAGCTGATCGGCTGGCTTTGCCAAATGGAGCAAATCGTATTAAGTTAAACATTTTCATGGCAGATAATCGGTAGTTGTAGTAATAAATTGATACTAGTTTACATATAACTTAATATTCTTGGAGATTCGAAAACCACAAGCTTAATACTTTCTAATACTGGTTATTTGGTTACTGGTGAATTTGTTGATGACGTTGATGACGCTGATGACGTTGATGCAACAAATGCTGACCATCTCCTGGTTAACAATTAAAAATGATATTCAGACCTACCTTAAAAAATGAATATAAATGTTGCTGTTTTTTTCTTTAAGCGTATAGTGAGGGCAATAACCCAGTAGGTTTTCCCATTTTAAAGGTATGGTTGAACGAGCTCCCTAAGTTAGGAGTCGCTCTACATTTTGTCATCCCATTTCTGTTTTTAAACCCCTTATTAATAATTTATTAAAGTATATACGACTGTTTGACTCATCCAATGGCCCATTTACAACTTTACTCCTTTAAACACCTGTGCACGCAGGGGGAGGTTAACGCCTTTCCCCGGTGGATATATGGAGCGCCTAATGTATTGACATTTCGATTTTTATTGCATCGGACCACACCGTAGACGTAAAAAATATGGAGAGGGATGCGTGGGAAGTGTTCGGCGTATTCGCCTCAAATCGATTCATGAATAAATCAGCCGGGGAAACGATGAGTTATCGCCCATTGCCGTGCGTCCCGCGTTTTTCCACGGAACGATCCGCAATAATTTGGGGAATGTCTTCAGACGCGTGCATTATTAATTGGCCGGCTGCGAGGGTCCCATGTGCTCCAAAGGGGGCCGAATTCGCCCGGGGCCATTCCACTATGGGACGTGACGGCGGCGAGTGTCGGGGGGATAAATCGGTGCAATCCACTCGAGGAATAGGCACTAATTCGCCAGGAAACCCATAAATATAGAAAGGAATCTGGAGATAAATGTTATTTACAAGAACTGCACGCTTATGATACTGGATACCCAACGACTACAAAAATTCGAATACGCAAATTTAATATTTATTGAACAAATCGAACAAATTACAAATAGTTGATGAAATAGAAGCTCAATAGTGCATACAGAATCTAGTTCTATAGAAAAAACAAAC
The DNA here is from genome assembly GCA_951805005.1 of Othius punctulatus. Classification (NCBI taxonomy): domain Eukaryota; kingdom Metazoa; phylum Arthropoda; class Insecta; order Coleoptera; family Staphylinidae; genus Othius; species Othius punctulatus. Next base: position 99,763,383 of record OX638139.1, read on the forward strand.
TTTATGTACAGGAGTTTGCAACCATGCTGTAATAAAATAATATTTGTGTATTAAAAATAAGTGTCAGAAACCTGCAACAGCCATATACAGTTTTTGCAAAACATTTTTTAAAGCAGTGGGTGAACGTTATATAATTGAGTGGGCGAGAAGCCAATGGGTCCAAGTCTTGAAATATGTGTTCTGAGATGTTTACCTTCAAAGCTCAAGAACAAAGCTGACATATAGTTAGTAGTTAAATTTTAGATCGATAAATGGCAGCATTAGTGTTGAGGAAATGCTAGAATCTCTTTACCACCAAATATAATTGTATATCTAGTTTTCATATATACACTTAGGCCCGTATCTACAGTCACTACTTGAGCATGAGTTCGAGTTGAGTCGTATATTTGGTTGCGTATTTTCTATAAACGTTTATGCACCAAACGCAACCAAATATACGCAAATATGTGACTTGAGTCGCACTCATGCTCAAGTACGTACTATAGATAAGGGCCTTATATGTTACTTGGACCTCTTGGCTTCTCACCCCTTCAATTGTTTTTCCCTAGGCGTCAATTACTAAACCTATTTGTCCCCGGTATTCGTTTAGATCTACTAGTTAATTGTCGGCCCTATTGATTAATTACTAGGCCGTTCTGACTCCATTGACTGAATCTGCCGGCGAAGCTCAAAGTTGCACGTCGCTAGTCTTTGTGTCTTTTTATAGGACCAACGATATATCAAAATCCTGAACCATCTGGCGAACACCCATTTTTTTTGTTGGTTTATGTTGCTTTCCGAAGCTGATACATTAGCCCCAGTACCAAACTGCTATATCTCGATCTCGATGTACGTTTATTTGTTGACTGGGCCCACGTCTCACATTGTATGGGTTATCTAACGCTACAGTAATACACGACATACACCACACTACCCATGATCCACCGTGTGATTGTTTCTGTGCATTATGTGACCTTTATCTTTAACTACAAGATTGCTGAAATAGCGAAGCCGGAACTACCATACATAGCGAAACCTAGATTGGAGAACAGAAACCACAGTGGCCTAATAATAGTACATTTTTTTAGGAGAGGGACTCCTAAATAATGCCAACGTTCTCTAAAAGAAACGCAAATGAAACTGCGTAAGCCCAGATGAGAAAACTTTCAATCAAATCGATTATATCCTAACGAAGAACTTTCTAATAGTATAAAATGTCGATGTACTTAACAGATTCAATACTGGAAGCAACCACCGTCTAGCAAGAACTGATATACGCACTATCCAAACATTAAAATGGAGCAAAACAATGTAAAAGTCAATACCCAAATAGATACATTGAGAAAAGCTCTTACAAAACCAAAACCTGATTCACCAATTCCAAAGAAATCCATAAAACATCGACTGAAAACTGACAACATTAACGAAACAAACAAAAAATATTATTTACACACTTAGACAAGCGGATATAGCCTACGCACTTTCAAAATCTATAAAGACAAATAAACTCACCATGAGAACGATAAACATGCTAGAAAAAAAAAACGATACAATAACACTTAACAAAAGATCATCAGAGACAAATGAAACTGTCACGAAAATGGTTAATGACGACATCAGAAACTACAAAATAGAGGTGCAAAAGTGTATAGAAGAGAAAAAATAGAAGAAAAAAAAACACGGGAAATCATTAAAATCAAAGACAGAGTAGTGATTTTTGAGGGAATATTGGCTTTATCTAGATATGGGGATGGCTCTACGTAATTTGAAACGAGTGGAAGATAAACACACATGAGATAATAAAAACAGTTCTATGCAGATCTATACGCTACAAATGTAATACGCGGTATATCCGAAAAAGACCAGAAAAAGAAAGTCATAAATGTCAATTAGCAGAATATACCTGAAATTATAAAGAACGATGTACGAGCGGAACTATATCATATGAAGAACGGGAAAACAGCGGGTGAAGACGGAATACTGACGAAAATGGTGAAGTTAGGAAGCGAAGTACTAGAAAACCAAATGATTTGTTGTTCAACAAATACCTGGAACGAGTGTTGTTGTACAAAACTGTATAAATGTCTTCATGTCAGTTATACACAAGAAGGGAGACAACGAGAAAAATATATTGACAAATTAGTATGCTATCATAAATTAACAAGTCATTTTCAAAAATACTAACCAACTTTCTTTATCAACTTCATCGTCAATAATGGTGATTATTATGAATGAGCAGCGAATAAGATTGGCTGCCTTTAAGCAAGGGATATCAGAACTATAGAACACCGTACAAGCGATGAAAGTACTAATAGAAAAAGCTGAAAAAAAAATACCATAATGACCGGCTGCCGTTTCTACGCTTCTGAAAATTATTCGTCATGGTGGAAATATGGGCATTTGTACAAACCCTAACATATTTATGATCTGAATACCGATACACAAACCAAATCAAAAACATTTACCATAACTTCACTCTACAGATCCAGTTGCCCAAAAATGTATACAAATTCAAAGACGAAGTCATTGACAAGAACAGAGTCCAAATTAAGAGATTAGAATAACTCTAGTTCTAGAAGACGTATTCAAAACAGTCAACTGGCAGTACGGAGCCTTCAATTTCAATGGAGGAAGACTACACCACCTAATGTTCACCATTTACCAGTACTACGAGCCCCGACTTGCTTCAGTTGGCCCACCCGACAAACTTTCAGTTATTGGCATGTATTAAAGATCGTTTAAACTAAAAGAGGTATAATTATCCAATTTTATTTTGAAAATAGCATTTAGAAAACATATTGCACAAAAATAATGGAATTAATTACAACAAATGGAACAAATGGAAAATTGTTGTTTTCAGCTCTATGAGATGGCATATTCTGAGTAACATAACCCATAATTTTAATACATTACTGTATTGCTACTGAAGATGATTGCATTCCGGCAGAAATGTGCATTTAGTAAATAAATGTTTTTTTGTGAAAAAAGTGTTTTGTATTTTATTTTCTACAATGCTTTCACAAGCTCTATCTCATCGTTAATGTTTGTTGTATTTAAGAGAATGTAAGGTAGATAACGACTGGGTTTTTAGTGGTTATCGTCAATTATGGTTGTTCAATCAAGGCCAATATCTATAGAAGGTAATTTTTAAGTTTAATGAGTTCACATTTACAATATGCCTCATTACCTTAACGAACTCCTCTATTCACCACTAGCTTCAATGTTTTGAAACATTTCGTGATCAAAAATTTCGTAGGGCAGTTGGCAGTAAGGCATTGATTGGATAAGACAATCCACTCTTTCTCGCTCTCTCTTTCTCTTCTGTCCAGTATCCTAATGTGGGTTTGGTGTAACCATGATAATCCAATTGTGTTTGACCTCATTAATTATCACGAATTTTTATATTTTTAGAATTTATGGACGTATTAGTGATTACAGAAATCACTACACATCTCGCGTTCGTATCTTAAACTTTCAAGGTTTTCTGTATCACGTATAAAATACTGTGTCTCTTTTATGAAGTGGAGATGGGTTTTTTAGTGGTTATGGTCAATTATTGTTATTTAATCAAGGCCAATATCTGTGTAAGGTAATTTTTTTAATTTAATGAGTGCACATGTACGATGTACCTCTTTAATGTAATGAATTCTTCTATTCTCCGCTAGCTTCAATGTTTTGAGAGAGATTTCGTGGTCAATAATTTCGTAGGGCAGTTCGCATTGGCATTGATTGGACAAGACAGACCACTCTTCTCCGCTCTCTCTCTCTCTCTCTCTCTCTCTCTCTCTCTCTCTCTCTCTCTCTCTCTCTTCTGTCCATTATCCTAATGAGTTTGGTGTAACCATGATGGTCCAATTGTGTTTAAATTAATTAATTTGCACGAAAATTTTAATATTTTTAAGATGTATGGACATATCAGTGATCATAGAAAGCACTACACATCTCTGTGTTCGTATCTTAAGCTTACAAGATTTTATGTGCCACGTATAAAATACTGTATCTCTATTATGAAGTGGAGATGATTTCAATCTACATGTTAGAATAGTTATTTTTTTATAAGCGTTTTAGAGGTGTTTTATCCACGAAAAAAACACACTTTGCCTAAAGTATCTTCAAAAGTTGCTTTGTTTTTGAACTTACCAAATTTACACTGGCCACTGCTTAATAAACAGTCCAACAACTGTGTTAGCCAATAAATCAGCTGATATTAAAATCATCAAACGGCATAATGGATGACGGTATTCCACAGTAACAAAAAAATATGGTTATAAATTACACAATATCAACCAAACCTGACATTGCAATAAGTCTAACGAGAATCTTTCAGTTCCCAGTAATAAGATTGTTATCGGATTTTTATCGAATCAAATTGAACAAAATTTATTACGGATTTTTTCATTAATATAAATGTTAATAATAATAAGTAATTTAATACATTTGACTGATTTGCCCAATTTACCCAATTACATTTTATTTTTATCATAGGCCCCTGAATTATTACTAGTTATGACCGCGTTAAGAGGAGAGGGGCATTATTTTTATTGTCCATCTGCACCTGCATGCGACTTATAGATGGTACAGGCACATTTCCAACATTTGTTGCAAGGAAATCCAAACCAAGGAATCGAAGCCAGGACCTTGCGGTCTTGAAGCGAACATGATAACGCTCACTCTACTGCAACTTCTATGATGCAGCGGTCTCTATATAATGTAGTTTAAATGAAAATAATTATGGATTAATTATGAGTTGGTTATGGATTCACATTATTTATACTGCAGAATTTATTATCGTGGTAATATAAAGGGCGATAAGAATGATTATTATAAAGTTTTTTGTCTTTAGAGATTTTAATAATTAACATTTATAGCGTCGACACATACCTATATGGGGTAGAATATATAATGATTAAATAATAATAAATAAAGCATTGAAGGTATCCTGCAGTTAAGGGGTTTTAGACTGATGATATAAAATGTCCATATACATTTGAGCAATAAATCTCAATTATTTTAAAAGTGCTACTTGTAAACCACAAGGCGAATATACCATCGATTTCTATGTAATACGCAGATGCAATCTGCAGTTTCATAGATGAATGCTATTTATAAAATTCAAATTACACATGTAGTCATAGTGCGATAGTTGGCAACGTATCATTAAGTGCAAATGTAATTCTACATTTATTTCTTGCGTTCCGTGGAAATACAGCTATTCAGAGCTCGATTACATTCAGGCGACTGATTGCCTGGCGAACATGTTAAATTCTGGTTATTTATACTCGTACAAATTAATGGGCAGTTCTACAAATCGCGATCACTTGCATTCAACGTAGTGCTATAATACACTGCCATCATGCAAATTCCACCCGCATGATCAAAACTGAATAAATTCTCGTAATAACTTATCCCCCCAATTCTCCGATTTCGCCTATCATATCCGCCCTCCTCTCACCTGGATATTTTTAATTACAACCGAGAGCGAAAATTCCAAAGCGAAAATTATTGCACTGCCACGGAAACATCGCATATTTTTTATGAAGGCGTGGGCGCCTGTCGGCTCGCGATTTATTGCGATTTTCAGACCTCCAGCTTCCCGTTGAAAACGCTGTCCTGAGGCCTAATATATGTAAATCTGTTGATTTGACAATATACGTCTCCTTATATGTTTTAGTTGTCGTCTGCATATAGGGCCTCCAGCCCGACTGTGCGTATATAGCGCCCCGCTTGCGGCCATATCCTCCATCCCCGGCCACCCCTTCCAACCCTTTAACTGTATCTCAAGCTGACACTCCACTATAAAGATCCTCCTCATGATATTGCACGTTGTAAATTATACTCGGCACCAGCAATCCCCCGCACATAATTAGAACCGCGATTTACATACATCAGCTATGTAAATTCCACTCGCGGGATGTTTTTCCGTTGTATTCATTGGAAATTTATCAAACACGCCTGCTAATATCATGCAGTGTGCTTACAGGACAACTTCATTACGTATTAGTTATATATTTTATTAAGTAACAGGGCAATATGTGAGTTTCGGTACTGCAGATCTTTAGATATTTAAATTCTTCAATTTTGAGCTTAAGATTATTGTTGTCATACCAGTACATTAATTTATTTAAGTCTGTTGTAGATGGTTTACTTCATGAAGACATATTTTGAGTATTTTAATACCATCCACAAACATAATATTTTCTGAAGTTTCAATACATACGAAAGGAGTCAATGCATTCTCTGTATCGGGGTAATATGCTATCAGTGTGTGTAATTTACAGATGTCATTAACTACTGAGTCATTAGTAGTCATTGGTAATGACACTACCTTCCGTTATACATTCAAAATTTCAAATTATAGCATTCATTAGTTCTGTAGTATTCCTTAGTGATCGTCTAAGATCGGCTAAGAATCGACTTACACGACCTTAATGACTGATCGTTAGTGTTGAAGAAACATTAAAGAAAGTAAAAGAGATTATGTTATTAACAAATGTGTGAATTGTATTGGGTCAAGAAGGGATCCTGTGGTACATCTGAGGTATATTGTTTCTTTCATATAAAGGGTATCAATTTGAAAAGTTGCCACCAACTTTTTTCATTGAACTAATGATTATTTTTAAAATTATTCAAAACCGTTTGGGTGGTTTGGAGGGGGAACCAAAATGGGGTAAGTAGTGCTGACCCCTACCCACCCTTTAAGCCACCGCCACCTTCATCTAAAAAAAAATAATTAGCACCCCCGTACTTGTGATGCATCGTTAGCAAGATTTTGGAAAATGCTTTCCAGTCATTATAATACAATATGATTTAGTCAACTAGTTTTGGAATTAAGTGCAACTAAAGTACAAAAGTTTTACTTGACAAACCTTCAAAAAGTTCCCGAAGAATTTAAAAAGGGGCTATATTTTTGTTTAGAAAACAATGTAATCCATTTCCAACATTTACTTTAACATGTTATTTGAATATAATACATTGAACACTTTTTTACCTTATTTGCACTTAATTCCAAAACTAGTTCACCAAATCATATTGTATTAATAATGACTAAAAATCATTTTTGAAGAGCTTTCCAACGATGTATCACAAGTAGGGGGGGTGCCATTAATTTTTATTTTATTTGGGGTGGCTGTGGCTTAAAGGGTGTGTAGGGGGTCGACAATACCTACGCCATTTTGGTTCCCCCTCCGAACCACCCAAACGGTTGTGAGAAATTTAAAAAATAATCATTAGTTCTGAAAAAAGTCGGTGGCAAGTTTTCAAATTGAGACCCGGTATATAGTTTTGTACTTTTACATCTTGCATTCGGGCAATAACCCAACTCTTGATCTATTTTATCACCCACGCCCAGCGATATCAGTTGTGATATCAAGTGATTAGATTGACTTTATTGAATTCCTTGAAGAACACAGTGTAGACAACATCCACCTTTACAGTTTATTTATTTATTTATAAATTGAATTATGAAAACATGATATCTGATCTAACGATATTTATATCTATATCTACATTTACATCTGTATCTATATCTATATCTATATCTATATCTATATCTATATGTATATCTACATCTGAATATTTGATAAATAAATAATAGAATCAAAAATAGATAAATTTCTGCCTTTTGATGTTTGTTTAATGGTATTATGGAATTAAAGAAAAAGTTAGTTAATTTAGTATGAGGTCTAAAAGCGTTATTTATATTATGTTTATAAAATATACAAATCCTAAGATGAACATCACCCAAGTATTTTAGCGACGTGCATATTTTATTGTTATTATCTTGACATGCATATATTAATTTCGTAATTGAATTTCTATTAAAGTTTGCGATTAGGCTAGTAGATTATCAAGATAAAATGATTAACTGCAAGTGCTTTAATTATGTATTTTTATTTCTTTTTTATATGAGATTAGAGTTAGAGGTAATTTTACTGCTTGTTGTATCATCGAATTAAATTCTTCAAGTTTTATTTTGGGGGTGTATGAAGTTATCCTTAATAAAAGTCTTAGCAAAAGTTGATTTTCTACACTTATACTTATTTTAAATAGGAAATTTATTTGGTGAGTTTAGTCTTAAAATTGGCATTTTCTTAAACATAATGTAAATATCGCTTTTAAATCCCATACTTGATTAATAACTTTTTTAATCCAAAAACACCATGAAACAAACATAAATCTATTTAAATTTTCAGTGTAATTTCTATTAATATTGCTAAATCTGTTTCAAATTTTATTTTATTAGTTTGATTATTTGTTTTCATTATTTTGTGCAAATTTATTGTATGCATGGTGTATTTTTTTTAATATGAGGAATATCCTCAAACGATTTTTATCGAGTATTTCCAGAATTTGTTACAACATTTAAACAATAAAATTATATGGCAATGATTATAATTTCGAACATTTTTTATTGATATGAACTTATTAATGAACTTTCTATTCCATTTGGGGGCTTATAAGTTTAGAAAATCATTTATTAATGTAAACGTTGCCGATTCATTAACGAATCATTTACATTAAGTAATGACTCTGGTACATGCACTGAACAAGCAAAAAAAGTGGCGTGTGTGTGTATGTTTGTTTGTATCTTTGTGTGTTTGTTGCATATTTGTGTGTGTGTACGTTTGTAAGCATTTTGTATGTTTGTTTGTTTGTATATTCGTTTCTATGTTTATATGTTTGCATGTGTGTATGTATGAATGTTTGTTTGTATGTGTGCATGTTTGTCTATTTGTATATTAATTGCAAGTGCTTTGATTATTACTATTTATATGAGTTTAGATATTAAGGTAACATTTATGCTTGATTATTCGTCGAATTAAATGTTGCAAGTTTTATTTTGGGAGTGTCTAACGTTAACCTGAATGAAAGTCTCAGCAAAAGCTAATTTTCTATATACTTATTTTAAATTGGAAATTTCTTTGGTGACTTTTGTCTTAAAATTAACATTCATTTAAACATAACGTAAAAATCGCTTTTCAACCCAATACTTGATTAATAACATAACGTAAATAGCGCTTTTAAACCCCATACTTGATTAATAACTTCTTTAATTTAAAAACACCATGAAAGAAACTTAAATCTATTAAAATTTTCAGTATAATTTCAAATTTTTCTTTTTCAGTTTGATTATTTGTTTTTATTATTTTTTGCAGATTTATTGTATGCATAGTGTATTTTTGTTTAATATCGGGAATATTCTCAAGCTTTGTTATCGAGCTTTTCCAGATTTTGTTAAAACATTTAAAGAATTTAATTATATGGCATTTGTAACATTATTTATTGATATGAACTTATTAATGATATTTCTAATCTATTTGGGGGCTTATATGTTTGGAAATATGGATCACGCTTATAAGTTTACAAAAGCAATTATTAATGTTAACGTTATCGACTTATTAATAAATGATTTAACAATAATGAATAATTTTCGCATATGCACTGAACAAGCAACACAATTGGTATGTGTGTGTATATATGTTTGTATCTTAGTATGTTTGATGCATATTTGTGTGTGTATGTTTGTATGCATGTTGTATATTTGCATGTTTCTATATTCGTTTGTTTGTTTGTATGCATGTTTATTTGTATGTGTGCATGTGTGTCTGTTTGTATGTTTGCATGTGTGTATGATCGCATGCATGTTTGTTTGTTTGTTTGTATATTTGTTTGTATATATGTATGCATGTTTGTGTGAATGTGTGTATGTGTGTCTTTTTGTATATTTGCATTGTGGTGGAATGCAGCACGATGTAGGTCATGGCATTGTTGTGCTGACGACAACAAGAACGCAATACTGCAAGCACGCAAGGTTGCACGTATTGCATCCGATCACGACGCAATGAACCTACACGGCCATCACAGTAGATATAAATACCTAGCATAATATAGACAGAAGATAGATAGTGTAGAGATATGACGTATTCGTGTCACTCTAGCTGTACGCTGTCACGCTGCCCATTTACTAAATAAACATGTACTACTACCCGTAAGTGTCTAATTGATCCCACTGCACCGAGATCAGGAATCACCAGCGTGATACATCGAAACCACGTCTGATCTCACATGTCGATCCAAGCGACCCTAAGCCGGTCATCACAGCATGTGTGAATGTCTGTATGCATATCTGTCTGTTTATATATTCGTTTCTTTGTATGTATGTATGTTTGTATGTTTGTATATTAGTATGTTTGCATATTAGTATGTTTGTATATGTATATATTTGTACGTTGCAACCCCCTTTTTCCCGTTTTGTTCTGTTCGTTTTTGGCGTTACTTTACTGTTCCACTCTTAGACAAAAATATACCCCCTTGCCCTGACCAGCTAAGTGAAGACGGCGTGTGCAGTCATTTATATGAAAGTTCTATCTGTCCTCCGGTCTTCGTCGCTCTTGGTGTTCCACCACGCGTGAAATAAATAATTAAACGGCAGTTAAGTAATGAGTTGAGATCATGCTTATTCCAGTTCTTTGCCTGGCGAGTTACTTACCGGGTCCAAAACCAACAAGGCCTACACTCACTACAACAATTATCACACTTAAAGGCGGTCGATATCCCGACATTTATTCGGTTCCCGAAGCGCACAGTGGGGGGAATGAATTAATTAACGCGCCGGGGGCGCCACCATATGCAACCTTGCCACCATTTTCGTGCATCAAGATTATTACGTTACAATGTATGTTTGAATGTTTGTATGTTTGTATGTTTGTATTCCATATATTTTGTACGTTTGTTTGTTTGTACGTTTGTTTGTTTGTTTGTTTGTTTGTTTGTTTATTTGTTTGTTTGTTTGTTTGTTTGTTTGTTTATTTGTTTGTTTGTTTGTTTGTTTGTTTGTTTTTTGTTTGTTTTTTGTTTGTTTGTTTGTTTGTTTGTTTGTTTGTTTGTTTGTTTGTGTTTTTGTTGGTTTGTATGTTTGAATATATGTTTTTTTCGTTTTTATATTTGTATTTGTATATGTTTGTTTGTATGTTTATATGTCGGTGTGTATATATTTGCGTGTGCGTGTATATGTGTGTGTGTGTGTGTGAAAATTTCTTAGCGTTTTTACCTTTTAATATAAATATTTATAAACAAAAGTTTCTTAACCGTCATCAGACGAATAAATTGCATTTTTTTTATGGAAAGTATTGTAACTAACTCGTGCACTAGTTATTTAATCTATTAGTATTAATATTGCACATTTCAACTTTCTTGATAGCATATTTTGCAAATTTCAACTTCATTGAAATCCATCATATTTTATTCAAAATGCTGAAAGTTTATCATGTTGTAGTTATTTCATAATTTGATTGAATTAAGTTTTCTGCCACACCAATAAAATTTTCTGGTTTTTTACTTTCTTCAGTGTCAGAATGCCTTCGTTGTGATTTGAAAATTACTGTATGTTTACAATTCTAAAACCTTCCAATATTTTTGATGTTTTGGTTAAAATTCTGGACTTTTCAAATATTTTGATGGCACATTCTAGAAACTTTGATGAAATTTCCACCAAACTATTTAGCAATGTAGAAAATATTTTTTTTAAATGTAAAAAGAGATAAGATTCCACTTTTTTTTACTAAAAACTATTTTTTTAAGAGTTTTTACTTATATGTATTTCGTGTATTGCTCAACAGAAAAATAATTGATCATTAGGATATTAATTGATGATATTTTTAGAAAATTAGACATCCTTTAAGGACCTTCCTGTACACATAAATTTGGCGTTTATTTATTGTAATACATTATAAATTAACTAAAATACAGATTAAATTTTATTATGTTAAAAAGTTACAATCGATAATGAACTAATTATAATAATAATATTAAAAGGTTTAGAATGGACCATAATTGACAGATTTGTAGCAATTTGAAATCAGGTGTTGTACAAAGTATCATAATTTGCGATATTGGTTTGGCTTGTGATTTATATATTCTCATAATTTGTAATATTTGTTTGGCTCGTAATTAAGTATAAAAAAGTAGTAATTTACTTTTGTTTGCTAGAGTTTCATCGATTTGATATACCAGTTATTATTATATTTTTTATTGTTTTCTTTTTTCCTTCTTAGGAGTACTTACTGATAGTATATTTAAATATAAAGATGTTTCTTAGTTTAAAGTCTTAGTCCAAATTTGACAAATAAATAATTATAAATAAAAATATTTATTAAAAAATTGCATGTAATATTATATATATATTGTACATAAAAAAAAATAACACCTCTGAAGATGAGTTACAAATAGGTGTATTTCGATTGTGTGTCTAGTTCAAAAAGACATTTTAATGTTATAATGTTTAAGTGTTTAGTTAATTTTGTTGCATATGTTTCCTTGAAATATGAATGATTTATAATATGTCGTATTTCTATCGTTTTCTGTGTGTGTTATGGATATCATTGTATTATTATTTATATTGATAAGTTTTTTGAAATAATCGTATGTTGATTTTTTAATTCTTTTATTTATTTTGTTTATATTGAAACCATTATTTAAGGTGATTTGTTTATTTCATTTAAGTCATTAGGTTCATTATGAGGTGTTGTTAACATTCTGTGTATATATGTGTATGGCAGCGTATTTGTGTGTATTGTGGTAAAAAGAGTTTGCTGAGATAATGTTTACTTGAAATACTGGGTGTCCCAAATTCATTTTTAACATTTGTAAAAAAAACAAAAAAAAACCTACGTCTAGGGGCACGTTAACTTACTAGCACTTATTTTTTAACGATTTCTAGGTACACGTAGTAACGTAAATCCAATTGCAGAAACGCAGTATTGCAGGGATAGTCAATAAATATGTAATCCATCAAAGTACGCGAAGGGAAATTGAAACTGCGATTTATTACTCCTAGACTGGTGTTATTTAATATCCTCAATATGTAGTTGAGATGAACTAAATAATTCATACCCCTATTAAAGGTGATCACTACTTTAATTAACGCAAAAAAATAGTGCATACTAAGCAAGAAAATATTTAATTTACTATAACGTATTACAAAATGGAAGCCTCCGGCAATATTCATTTAAAAACAAGAATATTATGTTGTTAATTAATACGGCGAGATTTATTAATGGGCCTCGAGTTATTTATAAATTTATACAAAATGTATCCCCCAGTTGGTCAATAACTCACGCAGTATTTTACAAATCGCTCCAGGAATGGCCTAATTCAAATAAATTATCGGCCATAAAACTGAACGATGGCTCGCAGCGAGCACCATCCTTATACCTCTTTCGCCAGAATTCAACGTGGACCATCTCAGTTATTAATGTGGCAGCTCTAATTAATGTAATCTGCAATATGGCAATACGAGTGGATTTAGGGGGGTGACGGACAGCCCATTTAATATACGCCGAAATGCGTTGACACGTGGAAAGCATTATTACAGGATGTAATCACAATTTTAAGCAGCAACCCTTCATGAATCAGTTGAGTAAAGTTTACGCGACTACGAGGAACTGCAACTCTATTTGAATTTTGCTAAGTTTTGATAGTTTGTCATGAATATTGTTACAAGCGTATAAGTTTGTACATGTATTCAGGTGTCTCATTATTGCTGTATTCAAAATTAAATGTTTTTTTTTAACTCTCAAGAGTAAACTTGCAATATCTGACGGTAAGCGCTAGTATTCTTCAAGTGCAAGCAACTAGCTATTAAACCCGTTGATTCTGTCTAATTTCTAGTAATAGTAATTTCTACTAATCCGAACTAGTTTGTATATCTACAAATACTAGCAGAGCAGACTCTGTCTTATTTCATAAAAAGTGTGGACAGATGAAGAAAATTTAAAATAAGTAACAAATATGACTATAGATTTTTGTGAGATTCATGTGTGTCCTAGATAAATGCCCCCTTTTTATTTCTTAACAGCGCCTAGTCTATAACTGTATGAAGATATAACTTTTTTCGCTGAATCATTCCTCTTCAGAATTTTTGTGAAAACTATTAGTAATCTAATGATTACTATCAGAAATCAAATGAAAACCTGCCAAATTGAAGTGAACAAATTCTAGCGAGGATTATCAGAGAGGCCATTCTTAGAAAGCTCACTGATATTGAGTACTCTCCAGTCATTCCACTTCCTTTGTCGGTCATTCGTAACTAAATCGCACTGGACGACTTGGTCCGGCATATGTAATATTGTCTTACCGAAGTACTTTATACTCTATAATCAAAGCACTTGAGTGTCTGAAGTTACTATCAGTGTCCTTTCATGCCGTAATGAAATTCTCCATTTGTGGCGATTTGTGCTATGTAATACTCTAGAATGAGTGTAAGATATATATGTCATCATATGTCTTTCTCGGTTTCCTTTCTTTTTCTTTTTGTTTGGCTTTGCTTCCCTCGCGTTTTTCACTATTTTTTTGGTTGTCCATTTTTTGCATATGTCCCCATCATCCGAGCTGTCGTTTTTCCATGTATTGTTGTATCGGCTCTATGTATAATTCTTCTCTTATTTTTGTGCTTCTAATTTTGTCTATTTTCGTCACTCCTTTGATTCTTGTTTATTTATTTATTTTGGTGTTGACAAACGTTACTATACAACCATCACAGCATACTTGAAATATATCATTAGGATTTATAAGAATAAATTCGCAAAATTTTATCCTTTTTATTTTAGTATCACGAAACCTATAAAACAACAAACGGCCGATATGGATACAACAGACTCGGTTGATTAAAAAATCTCAACCTCGTCTGTTATATAACCCATATCGGCCTAATACCGTTATATACTATATACTTCCATCCTATAACTAAAAGCGTCTAAACAAATTTGATTAGAATTATAATATTTTAGAATGTAGGTAAAGCACAAATTGGTATTCGAGGAAATACATTTTTCCTACACTGCTGGAGCTTGTAATATTGGTGTATCAATTGTACACAAATTACGTTTCACAAGCATATTGATATATTATTTAATACTTATAATATTGCACAAAGATTTGTTCTAAGATTAATACATAGAGAAATATTCACTACATTAAACTCCTAGTTGATAACATTATATTGCATTGCTCATGCAACTACAGTTTTATTCCCGGAGCGAGTAACCCCTCCACCTGGCGCCTCCACCAAAGATTACACGCCCGGCACATACGTATTATGCAGACGATTAAGTTCCAGAGTCTAATTCTGCACCATTGTAGTACAGGAATTTACACTAACTAAGGAACTACAATAAATTCTTGTCTCCTTGGAGGCGAACACTGTGCCCCAAACTCCTGAACAATGTCACAAGGAGACGACAGTTTCAAACGCAATAGTTTTTCAACAATCTCATTGTCACATCAAACTATACGCCAACATATAGGGCAGGCAACATTTAACAAAATCAAAATATATGAATAATAAAATTAATGAAATTGAATGCTTTGTATAGTTGTAAAGACGGAGTTAAATATGGTAATTCGAATAAGTTCTTAATACTTCTATTTTGTATTCTTTGTAATTTAAAGAGAATTGTCTTAGAGGCAGTGCCCCTTATATAGGCACAGTATTTAATGCGAGAGTCAATCAGTGTATAGTAAATTCTTTTGCGCAATGGATCTGGTATTACATAAGCAATTCGTTTAAGAGTATAGGCTATTGCTGCAATATTTTTTATTAATTAGTTAATATGAATCTCCCAATTTAATCTTTCGTCTATTTGCATGCCTAAGTATTTAATTTTATATACTTGTTTGATTTCCAGGTCATTGATTTCTAATATTATTCTATTTCCAGTATTATTAAATATTATGAATTCTGTTTTTTTTTCGTTAATTCATAGAGCTTTAACGTGTATCCATTTAATATATATTTTTAGATCTTTGATTCTGAGATTTATTACTTTTTGCAATGAATTTAGGTTTTTATCGGTGTAAATAATTATAGTGTCGTCAGCGAAAATGTAATGTTGACCCTTTAGATTTAATGAGTGCATGCTGTTTACGTATAGTGAATATAGTAATGGGCCCTATACTGATCCTTGTGGTATACCTATTTGAACTCTCATTTAAACACTATTTATTCCATTTAATGTTGTGATTTGTTTTCTATCTTTTAAGTACGTTTCAAATAGTTTTGAGCTATTCCCCTGATCCCCATTTAAAAAAAGCATGTCTAAAAGTAAATTGTGGTTTACGCTGTCAAAAGCTCTTCTCAGATCAATTGACACTGCAACTACTTTTGCTTTGTTGTCCATTTTATTATAAACAGAGTTCATGATATCAGTTATCGCTGCTTGTGTGTTTCTTTGTTTTTTAAATCCATATTGATATGTGTTTAATATTAATTGCTGATTATTATTGATGAAATTTTGTAATCTATTATTTATCATTTTTTCGAAGTTTTTTGAGAATATTGATGTTATTGATATTGCTCTGTAATTGTTTAGGTCTGGGTTGTTGCCATTTTTGTGTATTGCTGTTACTCTCGTTTTTTCAATGTTTCTGGAAATTCACCCGTATATAGTGCTTTGTTATAAATATTGGTTAAGATGTTTAAGACTGAGGGTAAGATATTTATAATGTCAAAACATGTATTTTTATTTAGTTGAAGTACTATACTACTGATTTCATTTTATACACATTGTTGTAAAAACATTTTTATATTGCTATGATCTTCTAGAAATTCATAGCCATTTGAGTTTGTCTGGTTTGTTTGTTTATTATTGCCTATTTCAATGCAATGTTTATTTAACGCATTGACAATTGGTTTCGCATCCTGTATGTAATTGCCATTAAGTAGAATTTCAGTTGGTTGTTGTATTATTTTTTTATTATTGCAAGTTAATATATCTTTTATGGCCCTCCAGTTTTTTGTATAGTCATGGCCACATTTTTGATTTATTTTATAGTAATAAGTTATTACTATATATTTTTTTATTACTAATAACCTTTTGTTGTAATTTTATGTTTTTTTTTTGTAATTCATTATGTTTTAATAGTTTTCTTTGAGTTTTATATTGTTCGGATATGTTATGGTTTGTTTATATTGTTTATTTATTTTTCTTAATTGTTTTAGTAATTTTTCATTAAAACAATTTAAATTTCCATATTTTATGTGTACTTTTTTGGATTTATTTTATTTTTACGTATTTAATAGTTTCAATTAATTTCTTAATATCAATGTTTTGTTTATTGTCAAATAATATTTGTGCATCTTGTATAATTTTGTATTTGTCTATTTTCAGAAATGTTTTTTTGTTTTATTTCAAGTTTTATTATGTCATTTAATGCTTCTATTTTTATCTTTATCATTGTATGGTCACTAATGGGTGTTTCACAACATTCAATATTTATATCCATATTTGTGATATCTGTTATTATATGGTCAATAATAGTGGATGTTGCTTATGTAGTGCGAGTTGCATCGTTGTAATTTAAATGATTTTTATTTGATAGGAGTTAGTTATAAAAATAATTGGTGTTATCTATTGTAAGAAAAGTGGATTCAATGTAGATTTAACATAAATAGTGTCTTCTTTGAGACCGGTTTCCTCAAAGACCGGTACTAAAATGGCATTAACTAATAGATTAAAAACTGAACTTAACTCAAGTTACTTTGGAAATGATCAAATAAATAAATCATCCGCCATGAAAAACGAGTTACAAACGTCAAATACTACGACTACAGAATATAATTAAAATACTACAAGACCACATTCAATTTCTTGGGGTCTCAATCACGAAACTGAAGAAATATTGTATGAGGGGGCAAAAATAAACTACACTCCAAAAGGAAACAGCACAAAAATTACCAAGTATTCTCAAAACTATAATTAAGGATTGCACTAAGCCTAACGCTCAGAACAAAACAAATAGAATACATAATGCAGACGCCATCAATTGTAATAATGATCCTAGACATAAAATTGTTAATTAGCTGATAGCTACGGGAAGAACGTTGCTAATATAATGAAGAATTGTTTGCCCCAAACAGAATTTCAAGTGTCATCAATATTTAAATCTCATGCAAGCATCGAGCAAATTACTGAAGATGCAATAAAATCTACAAAATATTTTAATAAAAATGATACATTGATCACTATGGCAGGAACTTTTCATGCACTACGAGGCAAATCTGTTAAAGAGAGCTACATAAAATCATTGCTTGGAAGTCTAGAGCACACTAATATTATAATAATTGGGGCACCTTATTGGGAACGTAGAACTGTATTGAATAATTTAATATACCAAATTAATATTACATTACATAAAACATGCAATTTGTTCAGAAATTATGTTGCATATATGGACGTCAATTCAATGTTGGGATATCATTACAAGAATTACGTATCTTTTAACAAAATAGGGAAAAAGATCGTTATTACAAATATAGCTGAACTGTTTAAAACAAAAGATCTCAACAAGCAATTGTACGCACAACGAACAAATTTAATACATATTGATACAGAAAGTCATATCGGTAAAACTAATTGAATCAATAATGAGGCTGATATCATTAATAGTAATAACGATCAACACGCGTTGACTACTAACACTCCAAACACACTAAATATGTATCCACTATATTCAATATAAAATCCCTCAACCTATTCGGTTAACCAGAAACAAAGTAATATAATTCACGACGAGGAAAACAACATTGATATTAATACACCTATTTATAACAGAGATCCTTTTTTATCGGGAGTACGAAATGTCAACGGTACAAATTAATACATACCAACATACAAGGTATGCTCAATAAACTTGACGAACACCAACTTTTTGTGCAAGAAAATTGTCCCCAAACACTGTGTCTGACTGAAAAATGGGCATCAAGTGAAAATGTACAATACAAACTGACTGGATTCAAACTGATATCCTTCTACAACAGACCAAAGCGCGCACATGGAGGTACGGGAATATTTGTTCAAAACACACTGAACTGCACGGAAATTAATCATATAAATAATCTCTCAGTTGAGATGGAATTTGAATGCGCGGCCGTAGTTTTAAGATGTAGCAATGAGAAAATATTTATTATCACCATATATAGGCCTCCCTATATGGGAAACATACCTGATTTCATGTATCGATTGGGAGAAATTTTGGATCATGCTGAGAAGGTCTCAGATGCAGGTCATATTGTGTGGTGACTTTAATATTAACAATTTTAAAATGGACATGAATAGGCTGCTTTTGTCGGACTTGTTTGCTGCATACCATTTAATAAATAAAATAACTCTACCTACAAGAGCACAACATTTCAAAAATGGAAAATCCTCTTCAACGGCAATCGATTACATTGTCTCCAATATTGATAGCAATAAATTCAGTTGTTTAGTGATAATCTCCAGTCTTTCAGATGATGTGAATGAATCATTTCAGATCTTTATGGGATGGTTATTACAATATTTTAAGGAAGCTTGTCCGATAAACAAAACCTGTTCACGTCCAATTACCAAGAGGCCGAAATGGATTAATAATGAAATCAGTAGATCGAGCTATGAGATCAGGGAATAGTTTAAAGAATTAAGGCGGAGCTAGAGTCGCAGCAAGCAGTATTTATATAAAGTGGCGACGAAAGTACATCAACAGCTAATTAGGAAAACTAAAATAAAGTACTACAAAAAAGAAATTGAATCAGCGGAAAATAAAATAAGGAAGGTGTGGCACATAATAAATTCGGACCTCAATAAAACTAAAGAAGCCTCACCTATTATACTAGCAAAATATGGCAAACTGATTGAAAACACTGACTCAATAGCAGAGGAGTTTGTGAAATACTTTTCAATGTCTGCGAATAGTAAATTAGCAATACATTTTGGAAATAATGTTTCAAGAGAGTGTACAACTGGATCCTTCTCAGTAAATAAAATGGTATTGTTTGACGCTACAGAGGCCGACATTAAATCCGCAATATCGAACCTCAAAAACAAAACATCTGTAAGACCTGATAACATGTCCACAAAAGTTATGAAACATATATGTGAGAGTATAATATCACCCCTGACCTACCTGATTAATCAATATCTACGAAAAGGTATCTTTCCAAGTTCCTTAAAGGTAGCAAAAATTGTACCTGTGTACAAAAAGGGTTGCCCTAAATGCACAGAAAATTATAGGTCAGTATCGATTCTAAATGTAATATCAAAAATCTACGAGTCCATTATACACTCCGAAATACAGAATTTTATCGCAAAATTTAATGTAATAAACAAGTGCCAACACGGTTTCCTCGAAAAAAGGTAAACGGAAACAGCATCATTCGATTTTATCGAACGTTTGAATAAAAAAATGGACGCGAATAATTATACTGCCGGAATATTCTTAGATTTGTCAAGTATTTTTGACGTTATCATCAGCAAGCTATGGTGCTTGGGAATAAGAGGTCTGCCACTTGACTTGATTAAGTCATTCCTAGATCACAGTCAGATCTATGTCAGTATTGCACATCAAAATCTGAAACAAATGATCTTCCCCTAGGGGTGGCTCAAGGATCAGTACTGGGCACATTGATATGTCTGTCATACGTCAACGATCTACATGAACATCTTCCCATTGGTTATGTGGTCACCTTTACGGACGATATATCCATACTTATTGATGCTCCCACGGAGGAAGAACTCCGTATTAAATATCTTACGGTGATGCAAAGTGTACAAACGTGGTGTGACAAAAATAATTTGATATTGAATAACAATAAATCAGTGACTGTCCAATTTTATAAGAATCGAGTACCTAAAACAAAAATTCCAAATTCATCTACAACAGTGAAACTTTTTGGTTGCCACTTGGATTCGGGTTTAAAGTGGTATATCCACATTGATAACTTATTAAAAGAACTAAATAGTGCGTATTATGCCATTGTTAAGTTAAAGCGCATAGTCTCCAGGAAATACCTGATCCAGGCGTATTATGCGCTGGTCTATTCCCACATGGCCTATAATATTATACTGTGAGTCAAAGGGTCCTATTCCCAAAGGATTTAGATTGCCCAAAAAAGAATAATAAGGGCCATATTTAATCTCAATTATAAAGAGTCATGTCGCCCAATTTTTAAATGGTACTGTATTCTTCCTTTTACGTGTATATATATATATATATATATATATATATATATATATATATATATATATATATATATATATATTCAAGTGTGAGTTATACGTTTATAATAACTACGGCAGTTTTTCAAACATCACCAACAACTTACAAGAAATAATGACAACTTGACAGTCCCTCTTCATCGAACAGCCTCACAAAAAAATACAAATACAAAAAATCTCCCTATATGGCATGCGTGGATGTTTACAACAATCTCCCAGATCGGATAAAAAAGTGCAAGTCCAAACTCGTATTCAAACGTGCGCTAAAGATGGAATTGGCTGGGAAACGCTATTACAGCTTAAATGAATTTTTAAATAGTGCAAAACTCTCCGAGTGCGGAGGTTCTCAACTACAGTAGTTGTTTGATTTTATGTGTTTGAACATTTGGTATTTTTAAATGTGTATTTTTGTATATTGTGTGACTTGTGATATATGTATATGTATGATTGACACGACAGATATCATGTAAATATGATCTATTGTTTAAATAAATATATATCTATCTATCTATTAAATAGCGATATATAAACACGCTAGTTATAGATCCTCTTGAATTAAATTGAAATACTTGTTTTGAACTAATTGTAAATAGGTTAATCTGCTATATATTGCAGAATATGCAAGTTCGTAACAGTTTCATCAGTCTGTGATATGCGCTTGAAGGTAGTACAGTATCCTACATATGAAGTTTTCCTCGCTTGATCGGCACTTCCCTTCTTGCAAGCCGTAATTACGCGCCAAGGGTTAGTCGGGGGCAACAAAGTTAGGGTATCGAAAGACGACCCACGGCCCGTCCGAAATTAAATTTTCACTCGGCAAATTTATAATCTCGTTCTCAAACGAAATTGAAACGAATTGGAATGGGACGTCGAGCCTTTATTACAGCGCCGTCGTAATACGTTCTCATTTTAATCCTGTAGACCGAGCAGAGGCGCGTGTATTTTTTCCCCGTACATGCGTCTTAATTTAAAGCAGTCGCCAAAGTGGCCGGATCGGCGTCGCTAATGCGGCATTTATCTTCGTTGTTATTACACCGGGCCCTTGCTGTGATTCTTACAAAACCGACGACAAGCAATAATAAAAGGCGAATGAGCAACGCATTCGGCGGAGCCAATGGACCGTTCCTTTTTGTGTCGCGTCCCTCCGACAGGATTCACGTTTCAAATGGCACGTACAACGAGTAAAGGGTGTTCAGACCGCAATATGGAATGTAAACGGTGGATGTTACCAGCGGAACGAGTCCATTCGCATCGCGCTAACGGTAAACTATTTAATTCCGATGATGCAATGAAAGTCGAAACGTAATGCCCTCCCAGTGGGGCAGCAGTTGTATCAATCCCGAAATAAAGAGCTTACCGCTTGTTAGCTCGGATTTCGCCCCGCATGCATTCAGAGCTCATAAACTTTCCTACCTGTGATTTACGATTCGGGCTGATTGTTTAGGGAATATTGGAGCAGAGAAGCCGCTTCAGGGAGGCGGCAGGCTGCTTCGATTATTTTTAAGGAGACTACCAAACACGATGCAGCGTGCCAAGGACCGTGTGCCACTTACGGATTAAATTGGGATTTTGCTCAAGCCTCGTAACTTTTTAAACTGTATATCCTATCTTATACGACTTATTTTTCAATTTGGAAAAATATTAAACTTATTTACTTTTTAAAGTAAGGCGCTCGCAATTCCATACGCAGCGAATTGATTTAGGATTGTTTAGAAAATTGGGATAAACAAAAAACACTCACGTTTTTAATACTTTGCAGAGCTAAGCTTGAACAAATATATTGCGTGTACACATCTACGAGTACATAAGCCACCAACTAAGGCTGGGTTAATATATGAACACATAGTTTTGCATATAAGTTTAAATACATACATAATTTTAAGTCTGAATTAGGCATCAGTTAATACATGGCCCCAACATTCTAACCCGAGCCCCCAAACCGTGATATCTAGCGTTAAGGGCAGCTTAATCCCTATAATAATAATAGAATATTAAAAGTACCGGAAAAAATAGCGAAACTGATTGAAATGACTCTTAGAGACACAACAAACACAATTAGAGTGGAAGGCACGCAAACAAATACTTTCAGGATCAACAACGAGTTCAGGCAAGGAGATCCATTATCATGTTCGCTGTTCAATTTGGTGTTGGAAATAGTTATAAGAAGAGGGGGCCCTAAATAGAAATAAATTGATATACAGTGAAGAGCATCAGTGCATAGCTTATGCAGATGATTTAACAGTTATTGCAAAATCTAGAAAAGAGTTGATCAGAACAATCAGAAAACTAGAAGAGGAAGCAAACATGTTAGGATTATATATAAATCAATAGAAGACAAAGTACATGATGTTAGGGAATACAGGAGAAACTGAAAGTAAACTAACAGTCGAATGTAATGGGAAAGTGTACAATTTTGACTACGTGAATAAGTTCACATTCTTGGTGTGACCATTAATGAAAAAGGAATAGAGGAAGAAAAGATACGAGCCAAGATATCAAAAGGGAATAAAGTTATTGGAATGCTCCACCATTTAATGCGATCTAAAAATATGTCGAAGGCTCTGAAGTTAAGGTTATATAAATCGGTGATGATACCGATTGTAATGTACTCTTGTGAAACTTGGGTCCTGAACACCAAGGAAAAATCGATGCTGGAGAGATGGGAGCGGAAAGTGCTGGGGAAGATTTTCGGGGGAATACAGTATGGTGATGTGTGGAGGCGGAGAACGAATGATGAAATAAAACAGCTGTTCGATAGCCCTGGAATAATAAACTTGATAAAGGCCCAAAGAATCAGGTGGATAGGGCACTTGGAAAGAATGGATCGAGAAAGGGTACCAAAGATGGCATTGAGAAACTCACCGATAGCAAAGAAACGAAGAGGAAGACCCAGAATAAGATAGCTCGACTCGGTGATGGAAGACCTAAAGCTTTTGGAAGTATAAAATTGGAGAACTATATCTCAGTCCGTGTTCGCCGTCTGGCGAAGAGTTGTGTAAGTCCAGGGCCTTCAAGGTCTGTAGTGCATTTATATATAATCCCTATAATAGAAATATCAAAAATTATCTGAAAGTATATTATCAATCTTTTTCGATGCAACATTTTGAATGATCTCAATAGAATCAACATATTTAGCTAATTCATTTTCGAATTGCTTAATGATTAATTCGTTCTTGACTAGTTGTACATCTTTGCTTTGTTTTTACTGAATTTACTTGACTACTAGACCATATTTCACTTGCAGAAACAGTACCTACTGTATAAAACAATTTAATGGGGAGACAGATTTTTACAAATATAGCTTCAAGTTTTTGTCATAATTTGCGATATGTTTGCTTTGTTTGAGAATTTGACAGTAAAAATTGAGAATATAGCGGTAATGATTGAAATTTTGGTAGAAAAAACGTATGTGTACTGTCTGTACTCGTGGGCATTGAGAATTAACGTGATTGACGTGATTCAATAAATCAAAAAATATAAATTATGGAATTTTGAGAGTAATCTTTGCAATAAGAGCACAGAATTGTTGAAAAACCCAACTTAACAGTTCAAATTTTGGTCGAAATAATTGAAATTTGACAGTAATACTTGAGTATTAGACGGTAATGATTGAAAATTAAATAGAATTATTAGAAAATTGGAGAGTAATCTTTGCAATTAAGACAGAATAATTGAACATTTTACAGTAATTATTGACATTGTGTTAGAATAATAATTAAAAACATCGTTTCATGACCATATTATTGAAAATTTTATAGAAATCAGTGTAAATCTGATAAGATAATTCAAATTTAACTATTTTGGTAAAAACAATTGAAATTTAACAGTAGTTATTGAAAATATGACAGTACTCATTGAAATTTGAGTCATTTAAATATTGACAGAAATAATTGAAATTTTTATTATATTTTTGTCACTCATTTACAGTGGAACGAATAGATGATTGGCTCAATTATATATAAAACGATGTTCAAATCACTCAGTGTTATTCATTAAAATTTAAGCAGCGGTATAACGATGGTTTCATCTTAGTTACCTTGGTAACGCTTTGTAAAACACCGCTAAACCACCGCTAAAGCATGGATTAAATTTTTCTGAGTAAGGCTGACTGAGTTTTTTCATATATTACCTAGCAGCGGTCAAAATGTAGCTAACGTCGTTGTTAAAATATGTACAGAATATGGTCAAGTAGATTACAAAATCCCAAAAGTTGCAAAAAAAAAACAAAATCATTTCGATCGAAACTTCAAAACCAACGAAAGTCTTATTTAATATTCACAATTTGCGTCAATTCTCTTACTGCAAATGAAATGAAAACGATGTAATAGTTGCAAAAGATGACATCGATGGTTTATTATAGTACTTACAGAGTTTTCCGATTGCTTTTCACTATGTATCAGCTGTATTTAACTTTATCTCAAATGCGTTTTGCTCTTGACAACATTTGTCAATATTGTTTCAAATATATTCTAATATTTAATCAATCTTAACCAGAGGGAAACGCATCTGATAAATAGTGAAAACAATTTGATATATGGGCCATACATTTGATACAATATTGACAAGTATTGACAAGAGGGAAAAGCATTTGAGGTAAAGTGAAACGCAACAGATACATGGTGAAAAGCAATCGTAAAACTCTGTATTTAGTTTACTATTGGCCCATAACGCTGATAAACCAAAGATTATCTATATAGAATAGGAAATCTACTAATAAAGAAGGGAAAATGATACACATAAAAGGTCAGTTGATTATGCAAAAGAAAATAATAATTTAGGGATGCAATTTTTGATAATTCATAATATTTTTGATATATGAATACAGACTTCAGTTTATTTTAAGGTAACAAATTATGTGTACTACATTAATGTCAATATTGTCCCATTTAAAAAAAATTGACTTCATAAAAGTTCATATACATATAACTGATAACAAAAAACTTTTTTTATTATCCCCAAAAACGATGGTGTTTCCCTTTATTTTTTGACCTGTGTTGAAATGAGTATTTTTAGTTTTTTCAAAACAGTATATATAGGCATAAACCAATTTTCTAATCAGTGATTCAGTTACATTTCGACAAATTGATGACAACCAAATTATTGAAAATTTGACTATTTGTATCTGCTCTCATGTTTATTCCATAAACCTGATAGTTTTTTGAATAATTGCGAAAAACGAAAAGCATTCCCTAAAAACTACCGCTTCTGTTTGGCAGGTTTCAGCCAAAACTCATTAGAATTTTCCAATTTTTCTAAAAAAAATAATATGAATTTAAAAAATGATCAGTTAAGCCATCAAGATACAAGAGTACAGAAGGCAGATAGACACTACATGAGAACACATTTTTTTAAATAAAACGACTCAAAAACATATTTCAGCAAATATGTCGTTGTTGTTTTAGAAGTCGGGCTTATTTCAATACCTAAAACTCTCTTTCGGTCTTTAAGTTCTCTTCACACATCTTCTTTACATGAATTTTTGCTACTCCTGCGGTAAGTGGACCATCGTCCAACACCTAAATATTAAAAGTGGTCCAGAATAATCCTTATGAAATTTGCTGGCTCAAATCTTTTCTATTCATTTAAAAAATTCAGAATGAGTAATCTATGAAAACTTGAAAACCAAATGACAGTTGAATGACATTGTCTGAAACCAAACTGATGTTCTGGTATTATGTTTTTGCTTTCGATAATTGGTTTTATTCTTTTAAGAAGTATTATTTCGAACAGTTTTAATAGTTTTTTATAACGAGATTGGTCTGTAAGAAGAAACTTCTTTGGTGGTCTTCCAGGTTAAGGAATCATTATCACTTCTGCTACTTTTCATAACTTTGGTACTATTTCAATCTTAAAGATGTATTATTAAGATATGTAAGTTTTACGATTGCTTTACGACGTAGTTGTTTGAGAATTTCACCAGTAATTAAGTCAAATCGTAGAGCTTTCTTAATGTTTGTTTTAAATTTCCATTGAAATTATTTAGGGGTAGAGGGTCTGATTTCACCTTCTGCCTGGGTAATATGTTCCTAATCTGGAATGGCTTCACCCTCATTCGGTTGGAAAGTCCTTTCAAGATATTCTGCAAATCTATTAGCCTTTTGAGTATTGCTTTTTGATATGTCCCATCTGCACTTCTAATTGAAGAATTCCGCAAGATTGGTCTCTTAAGTCTCTTAGTAGCTTTCTAAAGTGAATAATCAGTTTTACTGTCATTTGATAGTCCAATTAGATATTCACTGACAGAGTCATTTTAAATTTTTTTAATGTCTCTTTGGAGTTTTTGTGTAGCGTTATTTACTCTAGTTTTATCTGCTGGGCATCTAGATTGATACCAGATTGTTCTGAGTCTTCTCATTTAGGGTAATTGTTACGTTTTGTTCGTAATATTATTAATTAATTCGTAATTCGTAATAATAAACTTTTTTTTTCGCTTCATAGCTGGTCTTCGTTTCTTAATGAGGATAACGAGTTGATAGTGTCTTCAAGTTCAAGTTTAAAGCTCTGCCAGTCAGTTAATCTGTTAGTCAATCTAGCAGGTATTTCCTTTTGTATACTACTATCGCTTAGGGTGAGGACAATCGGAGAATGGTCCGAGTTTATTTCTTAAGCCTCTTACATATAGTTTACAGACACAATTTGTGTTATAAAAAATTCTTGATGATTGACATTTAGTTTTAAACTCGGTAATCGATTTGGCTCTGATTTTCTGTTTGGACTACATTGTTATAATTATTATTATTATCACAATCTCGTCTACGATCAGTCGATAATTATGGTATCTTCATTTTCAGATATATAAAACGTAGTTATGGATTTGCGATCTCGTGATGCTTTCTATTCTGTCTCAGATTTAACTTTACTATTCCGAGAGTCGGACGTTGGAAAGTTTATTTGGACATGACGCCTCATTTAACGAAATTCAAATAAAGGAAAACATTATAATCATCTTCTCTATAAAAAAACTAAAGTAGTTTTTCTTCATATGACAATAAACTCTTGTTTCTTATTCTTGAAAGTTATTGATGTTTGCTTCGCTTTTTTTAAATAAGGTGGATTGCGTATCAAATACATTAACAGTAACGTGTACGTTACTAACCAAATAACCTAATAACCAACACGTTACTATTTACGTTTTTTATTAGCAATACTCGTGAAAAATTATCAAACTTGCAAATATGTAGCTGCATTCTTTAACGATAGGAACTCTGAAAGACAGTGTTGAAATTTGAACATTGTACTATTTTATCTATTTTCGCATATATCATCATCTTTAAGTCATTTCTCGACAATCTACATGTTAAATAGTTACTTAGAGTAATTCTATTGCGGTTGCTGTATAACGGATTTATATACGTGAATATTAATACCAACGCGACTATGGGTGGTTGTTTGCACAGATTACCTCAGCTCCCACTTAATCTCACACTGTTCGTGCACTTTCGGCGTCGGCACGCATGAACACATATTCATTGCACTGCCGATTAGAATCTATAATAATATATTGATAAGGTAATCACGGCACGGCGGCATCCGGTTCGCACGCCCCTTTCGCCGTCCGCCCCGGCACGGTAAGCCACCCCCTGGTAAATGGAAGCAGTTTACCGAACGACCCATTGTCGTGCCGCCCCACGGAGGCGATCTGCAAGCGAGTGGGTCTCGAATTGAGTTCGAGTGGTCCCTCATTGTTTCCCGCCGGGGGCGGCAAAAACGGCGCCACCGCGAAGAAAGCGGTTTTTCGACGTCGGCCGAGTAACGAGCGTGATGGCCGGGCGGACGGCCTTTTTGCCGCCCACCATTAACTTCTTGCTGCGCGCAAAAATTCAGCACTATATTGAAAATCAACGGGCACAATTAATGTCCCTTTCAGCGGAAAGTGACATGCGGAAAGGGAGCAGAGTTAAATCAAAGGAAACAAGGGGCGGGAGAGTGATGTAAACAGAAGTTGCGAAAGGGTTCGGAAAAACTCGTTGAAACGTGAAGATAAATATGAGTTATTGACGCAAGATTACTAATGTAAAAATCTGATTCAGTGTCACTGGCAATATTTATAGACACCTTCTTATATTTACCTTTTTTATAGTTAGTATAAATTTTCATTTTTGTGCTTAGTCATTACCAGTGGTGGGCTTTAACGACATATCCGATAACAATCGATGAATTTCTTTTAACGGACTGCTAACACAAGTTAATTTTAAATGTTGTCATCATACCAAATAACTTCCAATATCTCTATCTTAGACAGTTAAAGCTTTACCTCAGCGACTTAGGTAATCATTATATCATAGCCGTATAACGCGAGTCCACTTTAATGAGCCACGAGCACATTGTGCCGGAGTTGGAGACTGATTCAGAAGTTAGCCTTACCAGTAATAATAAATTATAAATAATGATTCATAATAATAAGAGTCCCCTGATATGAAATGTACTAATCGTAAGTATCCACGAAAATAAAATAGTTCAAAACTCGATAAAGTACAATTTAATAACTAATTTGTTGTCTAACTTAAATGATTAAACCTGTACCTCTGTGGTGACTTTAATATAGATTACTTAAAACATTCTCAAAACAAACAGCTGCTTACTGATGTATTATTCTACAATTTATAATGCAGTTCATTAAAACCAACCAGAATTGTCAATAACGCTGATGGTTCCATCACGGCATTAAAATTTGATTACATTTGTACCAATTCCTGTGCCGGATCGGGTGTCACATTGGTTATAGAGTCCAATTTAGGGGATCATTTGGCTCTGATCCATGAAAGAATTATAAAAGATGAACTACACAATAGACACAGTGGTATTAAGTATGAATACAGTAGATATATGAATAGGTACAATCTTGACAAGCTGGCAGCTTATCATAAGACTACGGATTTTAAGGTAGTTCACACATCAGAGCAAACTCAGGATGATATGATGGGTTTATCCATGCAGTCTTATACTCGGCAATAACCATATGTTGCCCAGAAATTAAAATGAACTCTAAGATCAAGCAGTGTCCAATTTGTTGGTTAACACCTAATATTATCAATGAAGGAATGGAATTCAAAAAATATATTATATTATAATTATAATTAATTATAATTATATATTATATATTACATATTATATTATTATATATATATATTATATATATAATTATAATTATATTCACAAAACACACTGGGAACGACGAAAACATAATTAATTTATACAAAGCAAAAATTAAAGAATATAACAATTTACTGAAGGTTTCTAAGCGACAATATAACAGGAATGAAATTAACAAAACTGACAATAAACAAAAAATACTTTGGGAAATTGTAAAAAATGAAACAGATCAAAACTTCGCTCGGGAAAATGTTAAACTGTGCAATAAGGATGCAGATTCAACACAACCTCGAGATGTGTGTGGAGCATTTGCCAGCCACTTTTCGTCTAATGTAGAACAAAGTCTAAAAGCAGCATTTCGGAACCGAAATTTCCAGAAACTGTACAACTAGCATTCATAACTTACATTGTTTTTATCTTGACCACGCAACGGAAAGCGTTAAGGACTTCACTACAATAATAGCGAATTTGAAAAATAAGAATAAAGTGGGTATAATTGATATATCGACAAAAATAATTAAGACATTGCCACATATAATTGTTAAACCATTAACATTAATTGTAAATAAATGCTTTGACTACCTAGGTTTGACTATCTGTGTGCCTACCCTGATATATTAAAAACTGGACTTATTTTACCAATACACAAAGGTAAAGAAACTAAAAATATAGATAACTATAGACCAATTTGCATTCTAAGCGTCTTTTCTAGGATCTTCGAGAAGATTATTCACAACAAATTGAGCATTTACTTGGAAAAGTGCAGTCTATACAATGAAGCACGACATTCTTTTCGCAAACATAGATCGACAGAGAGTGCAGCATACGCCTATACAACCCAAATTTTTAAACATCTGGACACCGGTGAGCATGTAACTGGACTCTTCTTCGATCTGTCGAAGGCTTTTGACTACCTAAGTAAAGGATTTATAATGGATAAATTAAATGCATTGGGATTCAGAGGTACAACATCTAACTTCGTAAATTCGTTCCTTAGCAATCGAAAGATATGTGTAAGAATAGGAAGACATTGCACGTCCACACAACATAATACTAGAATTGAGATACCCCAAGGTTCTGTCATGGGACCATTGATTTTAATTTTGTTTATGAATGATATAAGCAATTATACAGAGTGCGATTTTATTACTTTGTTTGCTGATTATATTTCCGTCGTAGTTAAAGCAAGCAATCCAGAAAATTTAGTGATCAAAATAAATAGAGCAATAAATGACATCAAAAGTTGGTGCAATACTAACAGGTGCTCTTCTTCGATCTGTCGAAGGCCTTCGACTGCCTAAGTAAACGATTTATAATGGATAAATTAAATGCACTGGGAATCAGAGGTACAATATCTAACTTCATAAATTCGTTCGTTAGCAATCGAAAGATATGTGTAAGTATAGGAAGAAATTGCAAGTCCACACAACATAATACTAGAATTGGGATACCCCAAGGTTCTGTCATGGGACCATTGATTTTTATTTTGTTTATGAATGATATAAGCAATTATATAGAGTGCGATTTTATTACTTTGTTTGCTGATTATATTTCCGTCGTAGTTAAAGCAAACAATCTAGAAAATTTAGCAATCAAAATAAATAGAGCAATAAATGACATCAAAAGTTGGTGCAATACTAACAATTTAATGCTTAATATTGGAAATACTGTTTGTTTAATTTTTCATCACTACTGAAAAGAGACGCTGTGGCGCTAATTAATACAAATTATATTACAAGGGAAGACAAACTTCCTGGGTCTACAAGTTGATACGCTGCTTAGATGGGATGAACATATAATCTATATTGCTAAAAAATTAAATAAAGCTATTTAAATGGTCTAAAGCTAACTATTAACTGTGACTGCTTGATAAATATATATTATAGCATTATTTACTGCCTTCTAGCGTTAAATATCTCTCTCTGGGGTAACTCTGTTTACTGTCATCGAATTTTTATTTTACAAAAACAAGTTATTAGTTTAATCTTCAATTTAAAGTCCCACGAGTCATGCAATATACAAAACTTTATTATTAATTAGAACAAACATAAATAGTTATCAAAGAAATTGCGATATACACAAGCACCAAACAAAAAACTGTTATAATTTTTCAAATTATTCATTTATTATTATTTATCAAAGCACTACTCGACAAAATATGAGAGATCTCAAAGCTATTCTGGCCAAAACTTTATAATAAGTTGCCCGCGAACATAAAAGCTTTGCCATCTGCCAGGTTCAAGATGGATTCTAAGGAAGTTGCTTCTGGAGAGGTGTTAGTATGATGTCAAGAACTATTTTATAAGACTCATTTTAAATGTCCATCGGTGTATAAATCAGTATGGCATGTTATATGTATTGTATCAGTGTGTTTTTATATACCTTATTTTAATTATTGACCAAATCAGCTGTGATTTTAAATAATTTGTTAATGAATTATGTACCTATAGAACGCTGTAATATTCGTTGTAACGGATCCAACTACAATAAAGAGATTATTATTATTATTATTATTATTATTATTATTAATATACATTTTTTATGTGTTTGAAACAAATTTCCTGAGTTTTGTTAAATTATAAAACAAAATAGTTAACTGTAACGAATTATCGTTACCTTCCATTTTAAAAATATCGTAACAAGGTTGTTACGATTAGTGAAAAGTTGTATTTATTTTATCGTTTACTTTTATCGTGAAATTATTACATAATTCCTTGTAGAATTTAGATTGTAATTTAGATCGTATTTGTACTTACACATTGTGACGTTTTATTAACTACAGTGATTACTCGCAAGGTTTGCTGTATTGGTAATGGGTTGGTTAATAAAGGCAAATATTAAATTTATACAAGAAAGCACAGATTTATGGATTTATGTATGAATACATTACATAAATCCAAAATCCGAGAGCTAGGAATAGTCTATAGGGCCATACAAGCTAATTACACCCGCGATATATACAAGTTTTACAAGCACAGAACAAGTTTTTATCTTTTATCTCAAATAAATCATAAAATAAGTACAAATATCAAACATACCGTTAAACACACTTGAAGTACACGTTGCCGTCAGATGTTTATAACCTAAATATACGGTCTAAAATTATAACTCATATAATAAATTCAAATAGTTCTCGTTTAACTACATGTAATCCACCTAATGTAAACATGAATAATTGCACCAACTGCATTATAAATATAAATATTCCAAAATATTTGGTTCCAGCTTCTTTTATGTGTTCTGACGTTTATTTGATTTAACAAAATCCAACGTTGAACAATTGTTTCCTTTATGGCCCTAGGGCGGTAAACAGACCCGACGGGCTATAAACAGATGTTTATCTTCCGGTGAGTCTAGCAATTATGGCCTGATTATTATATATATATGTACATAAATAACTGTTATGAATGAAATGCCTTATGAGCGTGTGATTTTTTTTTCATGATTCAAATACCTTATGAGGGCCGAATGAATAATTTTTATGATATACATAATTATAATTTTTTTATTTAATTAATTATTGTTGACACTGATTATGAAATCAAGGGTTCATTTATATCAAGTTGTTATGAATACTCATCTATTTTCTCACTTCACAAATCATTGCCACTATATCCTTTCATTTAATTAAATTAATGATAGAAAATAGAGTCAGATGAAGATTTTAAGATATCAGTGTTAAAAGGGTTGTGGTTACGATGAACACATAATATCTTTCTGTCTTCCCGACGTACATGAACACATTTGTGTCTATGATCATATCCTTAAAGGACTGTATTATCTTATTTGATTATTTTTCTTGTAGCTCATATCCGCTCCGGATGTTGGAAACTTAGTTTACTATCATCATTTTATTGATAGCTGCTCTAAATAGTTCAATAGAAGTTATGGAAAACAAAAAAATGGATATTTTTTAGCCATGGGATTCTTCTTCTACCCACACTTATTTTCCCAAGAGCTTGTAGAATTCACTATAGGAGTTGGTACCTAAGTTGATTAACGTCGGGTAATGATTCCACCTGTAACCAATGGATACGTTTGTGTGCGCGTGTCTTAATCATACATTTTCTCATCGCCTGCGATTTATCAACATTTGTGCCTATTGATAAAAGCCAAGGCATCCAGCCAAGCATCAATCGTTGCTCATTATACAACCAAAATTATAACTTCAGATCAATTTATGAAGATATAGATTAGTTCTAAATGTTACACAGTGTCAACATATAGAGCTGTGTTTTACTTATATAGATCATTGAAACCAGTTTATCTTTTTTGATCTGCTCCTTTGCGTTTATTTGTTACTGTCAATGCAGCATAATATTTCATTTCTCTCAGCGTTAGTTGTGCAAGAAGACGATCTATCTAAATCGTGCTTGTGTATTACCATGAGAAAGAGAATATTTTATCACAAGCATACTAACAAATAACTGCTTATCAGCCAAGTTAATCTGTTCACGGCTACACCTAATCACGATAGATTCGCGCGTATATATTTCTGGATAACCTAACATTACCTAACCTAACCTGAATCCAAGGTAGTAGGCTAAAATACATTGCAAGAGATGCACATACATGCTCAGAGATTTTCTTGTGCTTCACGAGGTCAATGCTACCATATTCAACGTCAATGTAGCATTTGAGCTATACAAATACAAGATTTACTATTCTAGATACTACTATACTTGATTTCGATCATTGCTAGAAAGGTATAATTTTCCAGAATGATGAACCGATGAATAATGAATGATGAACGATGAACGATGAACGATGAACGATGAACCATGAACGATGAAAGATGAACGTAAAACGATGAACAATTAACGATAAACGATGACCGATGCACGATGAACGCTGGACGATGAACGATGAACGATGACCGATTAACGATGAACCATCACCGATGAACGATGACTGATGACCTATGAACGATGAACGATGAGCGATGAACGATGAATGATGAACGATGAACCATGTACGATGAACGATGAACGATGAAGTATGAACGATGAACGCTGAACGATGAACGATGCACGATGTACAATGAACGATGTACGATGAACGATGAACGATGAACGATGAACGATGAACGCTGGACGATGGACGATGAACGATGAACGATGAACGATGAACGATGAATCTTAAACGATGAACGATGAACGATGACCGATTAATTCCAAGAGATGCACATACATGCTCAGAGATTGTCTTGTCCTTCACGAGGTCAATGCTTCTATATTCAACGTCAATGTAGCATTTGAGCTATACAACTTCACGATTTACTATTCTAGATACTACTATACTAGATTTCGATCTTAGCTAGAAAGGCTTAATTTTCCAGAATGATGAACCGATGAAAAATCAGCACCTTTAATTTCTGAAGAATTTGAATTTTATATGTTGGAAACTTAAGTCCATATATAAAATTCGACGTATCGATGGTTCACTGATATTCTCTGCTATTCTATGTTTCATCGCGAAGTTTGCTACTTTTCAGTTTTTTTCCGAACGGTATTTATAATATTTCTAATCAGAATATCAATAAAAATAACAAATAAATATTTCTCTGTAATCCAAATCTCTATCATGCATTATTGCAGAGCTACTCATGCATTTCTAGCTCAGTTTGAGACATTTTGTGTACCTACAGTGGAATAATTCAGGTGTACTTTCAGAAAATGTTCGGTAGTAGATATTGTTTCTATGCCACATACAAACGAAATATTTACTATATCGCATGGATGATTTCAGCTCCGTAAATTGTCCAACGAAGACGCGGTAACGACGCTGCATGCAAGCGACGTGCACAGAGAACCAAAATCTCTTTGTAACTGACACGCTAAACTTCAAAGGACCATTGATCTATTGATTTATAATAAAATTTCGTTTATACAAGATATCGAAAGCGATGCTGCATGAGGCACCTTGTATCATATAAGCCAATTGAGGTATTGATTTAGTTAGTATCAAAACACATAATTTGATAGCAAATATATATTAAATTGATGTAATTCAAATAGATAATTAAATACTTAACTAGGAAAAAATTAACCATACAATCGCCACTTACATGTAAATATTGATTATGATGTCCCTGAATAATTTCTATTTAAATAAGTAACCCCTCAGTAGATACTTTTTAAGGAAATAACAAGGCAAGGGCACCTAATTTTGCCAAAGTTATTAACCCTGTCTACTTAACACTTATTTAAAAACTGTAAATTGCAAAATTGTAATATTTGGTGTCTTAAAAACCCACAATATACCTTTTTTTTTAATTTGACTTATCCCCTTCTTTTGTTTTGTGTTGCCATTTATTCAAAATTCAATGTAATATAACCCCTTCAATATATCATTTTTTTTTCGATCTTCTCTCCGTTTATATTATTTTTTATTATTAAAGTTATTAACCCTGTCTACTTAACACTTATTTAAATACTGTAAATTGCAAAATTCTAGTATTTGGGCCCGCTAAGCACACATAGCTAAGTTTATGATATAAGTTTTTATTGTTTTCACCTATAAATTGTTAATTAAATGTATCTGTTAGTATAACAATCAAGTCTTGTACAATAGCTTTTTATAGTATAAGTGAATAAAGTCGATTTTTTCCACGAAAAAACAGTTTAGCGCTAGAGGCGAAGGCGAGTGTGATTATGTTTTCAAGTGGATATAATTGCTTTATTCACGTGTATCATACAAGATTTTTTCCAATTCGTTATCAAAATTAAAGAATTTGCGTGAAGAATCACATTGTCAGGTGACAACGAAATTTTCAAAGACAGTGCGAATTTACCTATTTTTTTGCTTTATTCACATTGTCAATGGTAATAGTGAATAAAGTGAAACAGTAAACATTTTATTCACCCATTCGATTAAAGTGTAGTTTTAACGATGAGATTCAATATACATAATGAACATTTTAATAATGCGAATTGGAGAAATGATTTTATACAGTAAGGTTTTAGTTGAAAAGTTAAGATACTGAATAAGTCGAGATAGAGTTATCGTTTAAAGCGAGACGCGTATTAACGCTGCCATGCACGGACATGAGAAAAGATTCGTCCAAACATCTGATCAGATATGGTCAAATCTGTGTCCGATATCTGTCAGACAATCAAATCATCTGAGATTTGATAAAAAATACCTTCAGTAATGTGTTCACATGTCTGTCAGATAAAATAATGAAATCATAAGTAAGCACAGTTCACGATCAATTCTCGTCAATGTTAGCTTTATTGGGGTGTAAAAAAAATAAAATAAAACGAAGAATATCTGATACAGTTTTATCAGTGAATATAACAATGCCTTGCTAATTATTACGTCTCAGTTTTAAATACTTAGTACACTGAGCTTAGTTTATGATATAATGTTTTATCATTTACACGTATAAATTGTTAATAAAATATATCTGTTAGTATAATAATGTAGTGAATAATGTGGCAAATGTTCTGAATAGAGATTGTAGGGAATTAGTGATAGTATGCGACCTTACATGACTCCTTATTCTATAACTGATTTAAAAAAATATATATTGTTCCTAACGTGAATTTGGTTTTAAGTATTTATCAAGTCGACAATAAATGTAAGTATAAAAAAAAAGATCTTTTTTAATTAGATACATGGGTAATAAATAATAAACGTAATAATTATTAATATCACCCTTTATTGTTTAAAGAAAAATAACAAATTATCCTTTCTCACAACGACATTTATTTTGCTAAATGTACATTTCAACCACTATGTGGTCATCTTCAGTAGACATTTGTACTGTACTAATATCTACTGAAGATGACCATGTAGTGGTTGAAATGTACAGTTAGCAAAATAAATGTCATTATGAAAAAGGATAATTTGTTATTTTTCTTTAAGTGTTAATATTTCACAAGCTCCAACCGATTTTACCCATTATTATATTATGTAGGTCCGTCCTACTGGTTTTGCATCGTTTTATTAAAGTATTAAGTATTAGAGTATTAAAAAATATAATTTGTTAAATTTAACCAATTTCTTTATAAGCTGACATACCGTCAAGTAATTCTAACCTATTTCTAAAAAACATTTTCAAACTATAACAAAAGTGAAAAAAAAAGTGTAATTTTTATTGACATTTTCCGTTTTTCTTTTTTTTTAAATAAGCTGTATGTCATACGTAGAATAAGCATCTACCCACGTTCATTTATCCGTATTAGAGATGACGAATTGAAAATCTGTGACTCCACACAGGTTAACGATTGATTCACTATTTTCCGTAAAAAAACGAACTTGACCAACAGCATGGAATATAATAGAGGCCTGGCAGTTTGTTCATTAAAATTTGCGCGCTCTGTAATTCGTCAATCGTGCTGCGGTCACAAAATCGTGTTCAACGCGCCTAGCCTAATGGCTGATTTATGTTCACCGTAACGCGACGCAACGTAGTGGCTATACTGTCGATATGGGTATTTTCAACATTTCAAGGACGTTCCTTAAATGTAATAGCCGGCAAATTGCGCTAATTTTATATTGAATTAATGTTGCTTGACGCATACAGGTCGATTTGTAAATGGAGAAACCCCAAGAGAAATAAAAGAGGAAGGCGAAAGAATAACTGAGGGATAAGTTGAGGGAAATAAGAAAGCAAAGAGGGACATACAGGAAGGACTTCAGTAAATGGCAGTTAGGCTTTGAACTTGAACGTTTCAAATCGATATATAAGCATTGAAAAATGTTTGAAACAAAAGGTATAGGCAATATATTTTCTACAAAAAAAATTAATTAAATTCGAACAATAGGAGATGAGATATCGAGGGTTACAGTTTTTTGAATATGGCCGCCATTTCACAAGGAAATATTTTTGGATTAACATACATGTGTATACCTACTATGTTCTTCTAATCCACCTCACAAGAATTGGCTGGTCCTTCCGTTTTGTAGATATTTATTGTTTTTTTATCTAATTTTTCTGCAGTACAAGCTTAGTTTCATTGCAGGCCCTAGCATTGAACTATCGCTACGGCGTTGGGCGTAATATGAGGCACCCTTTGAGGCCTCATGATGCTATGTTATATTATACATAGCATCATGAATGCCTCAGAAAATTCAAAATAAAAATTATCCCTAATTATACCTAATGATGATATAAAACCTGCCAAATTTGCTCATAATTTGTATTCGAAGCGTAGATATTCTTCATATTTATATTTTTATTTACCTAACTAATATGCCCCTGGAAATATCACGTGACAATTTGAAAATTCACACAAGTCAAATAAAAATGATGGCGACTAGTGGCATGTTGCTACTTGAAACTTTTATTTAGTTGCTCTTAAAAATCCTAACACGCAAAAGCTATTTTCTCATACTATTAGTGATGGAATATTATAATATGGATATTAGTTGGAAAAGCTTAGTAAGTCGTTGTAAAAGCACTTTTTATTCCTCAAGCCATTCAAAAAGTAAAGTACTAAGGCTATACCACTATTTGGCACAACCATTCAAAGAATTATTGTTGACGTAGCCATTGATATTGAAATGGCAATGATAATGATATTGATATTGATGACGCCAATACAATATTGATGAATCAAAATGTTTAGCAATTCATTTTGATGAATCAAGTGATGGGAGTAATCATGATATCCTACTAAAGTTGGAACTAAAAGGCTAAAGTCCTCCTTACTTCTTTGTTGCCTTGATTTATCTGGACGGACCACTGCTTCGAAGATATGTTTTGCTCTTGATGAGTATTTACAAGTGCAACGGTTTGATTGGAGTAAATGTGTCGGAGTTTTCGGACTTCTGCGAGCAAGATACGACGTAGTTCATGAGTAGTACTGCAAATAAAATTCACGAACCCAGAAGTTTTGTCCATTCATTGTATGGACCACCTAAATAGCCACAAAATAACTCTCTTTTGTGCCATAGTCATTTTGAGTATAACTGTTTGTGCTAGAGAATAACAATGAATACCTTGACCTTTTACGCTTGTTACCGAGAATACAACAATGTTAATTTACGATCCAGGAGAAGGTGTGTAATACGTTTGCGCGCCCGAAGTGATTACAGTACGGTAATTTGATTTTATATTCGAGGGATATCAGATTAATTTCTATTTGAATTTGGTATCCGGAATGAATCCACACGATAGACATTTTGGGAGCTGCGCTGTAGTATGCGTCAAAGATATCTGATATTGTTTCCTCTAATTAATTCGTAAACGTCAAGGCGAACCTCTGCGAGCCTTTGTTTACTGATGGAAATAGGTAATTGGTTTTTTGGTAACTGGTGCTAATTTGTGAGCTGATGTATAGAATAGGGTCTTCCGCGATTTTTCAAAAACCTTGAAACTGAACTCTAGACACATTAAACACATAATTGGCAATAATTTTTGTGTTGAGACAAATCGTTGTAATTAGCAAACACGATTTTAAAATTAACGGCGTTTGAAAAGGTCCCGAAAGCCCGCCATGTTGCTGTGACGTCACAACGCACGTTGGCGCTCAGCTGTAGCATTGCTTACAATGGAGCGACAGAAAGAAAACGTCGGTTTTACGAAAAACGGGACGAATAAGTATTGCATTGTGTCTGGATGTGATAGCAGCAGTAAATGCGAACCAAATAAGTTGTTTATGAATGTTCCAACAGGGGATATACGGACAAAAAGGCTTACAACAAGTCCGAAGTGATACCGAGAGTGTCACTTTAACGTCCCACTATTTTTGTGAAGACCATTTTAATGTAAGTACATAATTTCCAGTAAATTATCGACGAAATTCGATAAATATATATAATTAACTATCATCATTAGTAATGGATATTCAAGGGGATTTCCGATTATATATATATATATATATATATATATATATATATATATATATATATATATATATATATATAGTAATAACATAACCTCAAAATAGTTTTGTGGGTTCCATTCTAAAACAATACCTTCCATATCATTTTTACTTTTTAAAAGTACTGTGAGATTTTGTACAATATGTTTTTACACAAACGTTTAGTTAAAACTTAAAAAACATGTTTAAACAATATTTGTAGCAAACTGTTGATTTTAGAAATTGGTTTAGATGATTAATAATTACAAATTTTGAAATCAGCATTACCAATTCGTATGAGATGTAGTATATATTGCAAAGTTTATACAGTATTTTATTTGTTCTTACAGCTGGTATAGGATTTGGAAAATTATCTGCCACTCAAAAATTCACTTTTTGAGAAAAATGGGGAACCATTAACACGTGAACTTCTAGCAGATTATCTGGCTGTCCTTTTACTAACCCATCAGAACTTACTTGATGTTAGACTGGATTCTAAGTCGAATTAATCCACGATTCCTATCCCTTATGCACTGACTCCCGATCGCCAACATGCGTAAAGACGTCACAGTGCCGCTCGGCCAATAACAGCATTTCGTCGGTCACGTGACAAAATGTGTAAGTTTTACGATATAGTATGTTGTTTGTTGATAAGTTACAATGAAAACAAAACGTTTTCTCTGAGGGATGTTTAATTACAGGTTATAAACTTTACGTTAAGACACAAAAAGGTTACATTTTTTTTCAGGAAGACCCTATTGACACTCCCTTGAATTCATAATGAAACTGATTGAATAAAATTTAATTATATTATTTGTGTTTTTGTATACTTTATACCTAGAATTGTGCATGTTTCTAGTACTCAAACTTATAACTCTTATAACTCGCGCTTTCTAGTGCAATATTTACAGGTTTTGTGAAACGCGTTTTCTGAGCTTCGTATAAAACCTGACGTAAACGTGTTCATTCGCGGACGAACCTAATTTCACTGATCATGGTCTATCTTGGCTTTCGTTTATATATGCTTATGAATTTACGTAATTCACCTCCCCTCGCCTAGCTAACGCTAACTTCTCGTTCCTCTTCCATGTCCAGGGTAGAAAATTATCCCGAGGGTGTGGTCTTTGTGTTGTGTTGCACTTCAAATACTACCGCTCTTGCCTACTTGCTACTGGTGTTTTGCGCATGGCCCATTTAAACGCGCCAGGCAACTGCATTTCTATAACATTTTGAGAAACGCGTTAATTCATATGGCAGTATAATATGACTTTTTCTTGTTCGTGCATGCTCTCGTTGGCCCATAGGTATTTCATTGGCGTCAAGATATCTCTGGTGTTTCTCTGGCATTATTTGTGAATTAATAATATTGTCGTACACACACTTTTAAAATATTAGTCTTTTTAGTGCTTTAATAATTTTATATCAGAGTGTATATATTGGCCATTACAAATTCAGTGATGCAGGACATGCGTCTTATATTTTCATGAACATTTAGAAAACATATACCTAAATAGGTTCAATTCAAACATAAATTCATCCTCACAGATTAGTTTGTCATTGTGTCACTTGATAATGGGCCTTGGCAGAAAACCAAAAAGAGCTGGTTAATCAAATTTTTAAATTGCTTCTAGAGGCCATAGATATATAAGTATATTACATATTTTGACTAACAATTGAAAATATTGAAAAAAAAATCTATATCTCTCCTCTCTCTTCGGCATCTGAGGCATTATCTTCCCAAGGAATTCCGCTTGAAATTTAAGATTTGAGAATCTTAACGAGTTATCATTCGATTTTGGATGCTCCAGGGAATTGCATAAAATCAAGGTTGATATATTTACATTTATATATTTACATCTTCCCAAGGAATTCTGCTTGAAATTCAAGATATGAGAATCTTAACGGGGTATCATTCGATTTAGGATGCTCCAGGGATTTGCATAAAATCAAGGTTGATTTATTTACATAATACACTGATGTTAATGCCTTTAAAACAAATTAGGTACAAATAAAAAAAATTAAATCAATATTTCAATTACTGATGATGAGCAGAAAATCCTAAATTGTAATAACCATATAAAGGGTTTCCCAATAGGAACGATATGTTTTTTAAATAAAATAAAATACAAAATATTTGAGACGAAAGCAAAACATTTTATTTATTTTATAGTACAACTTATGACAATTATGTTTTGAATAATACATTATGTCCACCTCTGCTGCGTTTGCAGGATCGAATCCGATGAACTCAAATTTCGGAAACTTTGTGCAATAAATCAGGTGTATTTTCATTAATGCAGCGTTCGATGTTCAATTTCAAAGTGTCTATAGTTCTAGGTATAGTGGAATAGACTAACGACTGTTAATAACCCCACAAGAAGAAGTCCTAAGGTTTAAATCACAACTTCTTGGAGGCCAATTAACACTTCCTTTTCTGGAGATTACAGACTCATCAAACTTTTCTCTGAGTAACTCCATAGTGGCATTGCAATTGCTGAATGGCAAATTATCAAAAATCAAAATTTCAATGTTTTTATATGATGCTAAACATAACACATAATCGTTACTAGTATATGATCAACTTTTGAAGTACATAATTGCAAAATTTAATTACATAGAAAGACAATATTAGTCCTGAAACATGCGATAAAACACATGCGTTTCAAACATAAATTTTATTTTCTAAAATGCGACATTTACATAGAGCTGTGGAGAATTTATTAGCAATTGCTGATTGGTGATTATCGAAAATCAATATTTCAATGTTTTTGTATGATGCTAAACATAACACATACTCGTTACTATAGTATATGGTCAACTTCTGAAATACATAATTGCAAGATGTAATTACATACAAAGACAATATTAGTCCTGAAATATGCGGTAAAACATATGCGTTCCAAACATAAATTTTATTTTCTCAAATGCGGCTTTTACTTACAGCTGCGGAGATTTTATTTTGCAAAATATTTGTGAAGACTGGATATCTATAGAAAGCCCAAACCATTTGCTATTATTATTTTTCTAAGAAATATTACCATTCTGCAAATTAATTAGTAATTAAGGTACCCTCCATATTGGAGTAATTTTCGCGCTAATCGAACATTTACGAAACAGAGTAGACAAGAGGACAACATATTTCTTAGTACACATTAATGGTAAGGGTTTTAAGTATATAAAAACATCTTGTTGGTTTCCTCTTATTTGCCCCTCCTCTTACGACAGAGTGATGCATAAAAAATAACCCGTGTGTCACCCAACAATTATAGTATTATACAGTAATACTATAGTAAAAAAAAGCAATTATAGTATTATACATTATAAGCCGGGTAAGAGGGTTTTTACTGGCGATACAAGAGAATGACTGACGAGCCGCAGATGAGGCGGTCATCTTGTAGTTACTAGATACTAATTAGAGAAAATGCAGTATTGCTGATTGGC
Source organism: Othius punctulatus (assembly GCA_951805005.1). Taxonomy (NCBI): domain Eukaryota; kingdom Metazoa; phylum Arthropoda; class Insecta; order Coleoptera; family Staphylinidae; genus Othius; species Othius punctulatus. The sequence continues at coordinate 99,807,736 of OX638139.1, forward strand.
GAATTTTCCCTAGAAGCCCAGAAACAAAAAAAAAGATTTGCGGCAATACAGGGAATACCACACGAGGAAAATTAGTACCCTGAAGATAAATGAAGATCTTTTCCATAGATTAAACAAAAACAGAAAATCGCGGATATTGATGTCCTATAATTAATAAATATTTCCAAAAAAGGCAATAATTCTGATGAAGGTGATCTTGAAGATCATTTCTAAAACCATTTCGCATAATAGTGCGTTGCACTATGGATATATATTACAGTATATTTAAAATATGAATTGTTATGAAATATTTTTTTTTTCGAAACATCGACATTTTTTTATCACGCTTCCACATTACGTTTTTTTAAGCTTTAAAATGAGGCATTGTAAGTGGAGGTGGCTAGGAAGGACGAGATAACACTTAAAATTTATTTAATGTTGTTTTAAACTTCCCCCTACCAAATCCCTATTTCAATGATATTGAAAAATCAATCAACATGTTTTTTTTTAAACCAAGTTAACTTAAATTCGAAAGTTATTGAGACGATATATAAGTTTGATATGAACACCCTGTATAATAAATATTAAAAATTATGTAATTGTTATTCATGTATGCATAATATTAAATCATTTAATCCCTTGAAATAATCAATGAATTTATAGGTTAAAAAACAAAAACAAAAATATTACTATTATTATTGTAATGGTGTGATTTTTTTTATTTCTACATAATATTGAAACAAATAAAACAAAAAAAAGAAAACTTAAAATAGTTTCTGTTGCAATATCTCAAATACATATTTTTAATTTTTATTATTCTTGTTGTTATTATGATCACTATCATCATCAATGCATTTGCCTGTATTTTCGCCTTAAAGCACATATTTATTGAAAAGTGTAATTCATTTACGACATATGAATTTCGATTAGGTATTTTGATATCTGAACCATTGTGCATTGGCAATATGTGATGTTGTACCATCTTGTTGGAGAAACATGTCTTGCAAATTAATTTTATCTAACTTTGGTGACAAAAAATCCGTTAACATTGATCGATAACTCTCACCAGTCACTGTTACTGCATTTCCATTTGCATCTTCAAAAAAATATGGTGCGATGATGCCACCATGCCATAAACCGCTTCAATCAGTAACTTTTGCTGGATGTAAAGAGTTCTCATGAATCTGTTGTGGATTTTTTCACACGAAAAACGAAAATTGTGTATGTTGGAACGAAACCGTTTAAATTAAAATGGGCTTCATCTGAAAAGATGTTTTTTTTTTAAACAATCAGGATCAATTTTAAGTTACTCTAGAGCCCAATCACCAAACACACGACGCTTATGATGTTCAAGTGGTTTCAGTTCTTGAGTCAACACAACCTTATACTGATGTAAATCCAATTTTTTTCACAAAATGCACCAAATTATCATTCTTGAGAACGTCTATTAATCGAGTGATTTGCATCTGCTGTAACACTGGCACTTACAGCATCAATATTCTCTTGGTTTCTTGCGTTTCGATGTCTTATTGGTGTTCTGGTATCGTGTAAAGTTAAATTTATTTCGAATTTTTCAACGATTCGACGACTAGGAACACAGAATAGTGATTATGTTGACCAAAAATTTCACGAATATCATGTTGAGTTTTAATAATAGAACGATTATTTTTATAAAATTTTGGGATAATAACCAGGATCAGTTTTCATTTGCCTGATGAAGCCTCTGTGTGGCGAAACAAATGTCGTAGTACAACATTAAATATTTTGTGAAACTCACACCAAATGTGTTTTATTTATATAATAACGAAACGTTTTTTAAGCGTGTATTTTGCTATGATGAATTGTCAAACTGTACTAAAAACAAATGACAGCTAGTGAGATTTCTATAATTTGATGTGGTTTGTATGATGTTTTAAAAACATATCCTTCCTATTGGGAGACCCTTTATTTACTGTTGAAGTTGAAATTTGCAGACCTTTCGTATTTATGCCACGATGAAATGCCAGATCGTGCCGCAGGCGTCCAGGCCAATAATTTTGATGTGGGTAGCAGGCAAAACAGTACCTACAATTATTTTGTTTGATACATGAACCACCTGTATTTTGTCAGTAAACATTTATCTCCAGTAATTTCCCATGTATTGATTACACACGGTGGTAAAGTAGGGCTAATGCATAATTAATATGTGTAATATGTAAGTGGTATTCGATGCAATGAAGTGAAACTGATTTCATAGATGCCCACTTTTAATCACGTCCTCTCTACTTTTGGTGTGTCGACGTATGGTTTAAATTTCGCCTGTTTATCCTGCCGAGCGACCGGAAGTTGCTCATCCCGTATCCGGCTTTGGCCAGTGTTAGTTTCTTAATTGGCCCTGTCGCAAGCCGGACTAATCACGAGTTCAAATTAGGTCCTATGTAGGCGGATTCCCAAGGCCCTGTTAAACGATCGCCTTATACATCAAACAGTGCCACTTCAAAGCGCTGAAAATGCCCCCCCTTTAAAGCGCCCCGCGGTCCGCCTTTGTGAGCCTGGCCAGGCTCGAGGAGAGCAAAAATTCAGATTACAAAATTACCAGATTTGCGATTTGCTTTCATCCAAGAAATTCAATTTCAATATCGCCGATTGGGACGCTGGGAAAAAAAGTGGTTTATGTTTTTAATTTAGAGAGATTTGCCCTTAAGAAATTTTGTTGTGTCTGAAGTGGGGTGAAATTTTCGGAAATTATTTTCCCCAGCTACGTTTTATTGCACATCACGGCGGCTCCCCCGCTCGGGTTATAACTTTTTTTATTATATACCACCCAGAATCTCAATATCCAATCAAAGGGGCCGGCGCTCAAGACCGGAAGGTTCCCTCGGAATATCAATAAACAGTGATATTGGGTTTATTAAAAATCTGCACGCTGGCACTGCCGATTTTTCAGACGGACGGCTCCATGGATTAACCGATACATTTTTGATAAACGTGGCGGTAAAAATTAAAACGGGGGCCGTTAAATAATAATTTCATATTCATTAAATTCGGCCAGCCGCAGTGTAATGAACGCTGTTTCGCTCGGTGCCATTCGTTTTAATTCAATCAAGCGATTGCTCCCATCAACCACGATAATTTATTAATGAACTCTCGGGAGTTTCGCCAACAATTCGAATTGATTGGGTTGAAGTTTGTATAACAATGTAAATGTATTTGTGCCTACTAGCTTTGTATCTATCAAGTACAATAATAGTGTTTAGGTGTATGTATAAAGAAGTTAACGTAAATTTATAGAATTGAATAATAATTTCAGTAGTAATTTATCATTTCAAATTTAATCACACAAGCATGACCTTAAACTTCAAAGCATTAACTTTACCTATTATTGAATGACATAGTCATGGTGGTCATGGTGAAACAAAAACTAAATAAAGACAAAGAAAAACATAGAGCGATACAAAACGGAATGTAGATAAATTTAAAAAAACGAAGACAATAGAGAAATATAAAGAAAGACTTGACGAACTCATGAAATACAAACAAGCGAATGAGAAGACTGTACAAGACATTGAAAGTATTTGGCATGAACTAAAAAGGAATATAGAAGCAGCAGGAAAAGAAATGTGAAAGACTCAGAGAAGATATGTTAATGACTGGTGGAACGACAAATGCAAAGACGGTGTCAGAATAAAAAACAAAGCAAGAATAAATTGGATGAAAACCAACAAAACCACAGACAGAGACGAGTACGAGCGAAAGAGAAGGACATCCAACAGAGTCATAAGGACAACAATAAAAGACTGGATGGATTAAAAATTGGATGAAATCGAACGCGAAAGAAAATTGCAAAACACAAAGAGCTTCAACAAAAAAAATGTAGGTACATAAAAAAATAACTCTCTGAATATCAAACGAATTAAAGATGAAAATGGAAAAGCGGCGGAAGATAAACAAAAACAAGAACAAAAACAAGAAAACAAGGACCCACAAGGGATGGACGAGGTATTGGGAACCATAAAAAGCAGCAAACATGGAAAAACACCAGGAAGCGATGACATAAATTTGGAATTAATAAAATGTGGAGGAAAGAAACTGCAAATAAGAATTCATAAACTGATAAAAATAATATAGATTGATGAGCAAATACCTGAAGAATGGATGCACGGAAGGATAATTACTATACGTAAAAAAGGTAACCAGGGGAATTGTGTAAATTACAGAGGTATTACAATACTTAAAGCAGCATACAAGATAGTATCATCTATAATACAAAAAAGACTGACATAATGCATCGAACATAAAGTTTGGGATTATCTTATGGTTTCAAGAAAGGAAAATCGACAGTCGACGCCATACATGGAGTAAAACAAATAATAGATGAAGCAAAAGAATACAACATCAAACAAGAAATTCTGTTCATCGACTTCAAACGACAAATGCAAAGACAGAGTAAGAATAAAAAACGAAGCAAGAATAAAATGGATGAAAACCAACAAAAGAGAAGTCAGAGACGACTACGAGCGAAGGAGAATAACAAACAATAGAGTCATAATGAGAATACAACAAGTGGATGGATAAACAATTGGATGAAATAGAACGGGAAAGAAAATTGCAAATCACAACGAGCTTCTACCAGAAAATAAAGGTACATAAAAAAACGAACTCTATGAATATCAAACGAATAAGAGATGCAATTGGAAAAGCAGCGGAAGACGATCAAGAACGTAAAGAAATATGGAAAAAAACACTTCATGAATATGCTAACAGAGGAAAATGAAGAAAACTTAGAGGAACAAGAACAAAAATAAGAAAACGAAACTGAAGATCCACCATCGATGGACGAGATATTGGAAACACCAAACATGGAAAAACACCATCAAGCGACGAAATTATCACATTACTAAATGCAGCATACAAGATATTATCATCAATAATACCAAAAAGACTATCATAATGCATAGAACATAAAGTTGGGGATTATCATAATGGTTTCAGGAGAAGAAAATCGACAGTCAATTTTCAACTGACTTTTAACTGATATATTCTGTTTGCACTGCTTTTTATTATTTTTATTCATCATGACAAGGTGCTTTCATTTCATTTTTTCCAGTAAGCTTATTGGTGGCTGACAGATATTCTTTACCAGCAGCTCTACTTTACTTTCTAATGTTTTTCTTCCAATTCACAGAATTTCTTTTTCTTTTCTTTCCTTTAGTTTCTCGGATTCCTACAGTTTCTTCCTCTTGTCTTCTTCCAGTTCGTTTGTATCACTTTCTTAAGGTAGATAAGGTGGGTCCTCAGATTCAGTACCGTCTTCTTTATGTTGTAAATTATTTGCGTCTACTTCATTCGCGTTATAGTGAGGTCAGTAGTTATACTAGGACAGTTATACTTCACCCCCCGCGAAGATTTCGATTAATTTAATCCGCGGTTTGATTTGCGGTTTAATCAATTACCGCGGGCGGTAACAATGGGTTGATTGTGGAAATTGCGAGTAATTTTAAGTAGAACTATCCTAGTATAACTACTGAGGTCTATCGTCATTATTGTGAATAATAATATTTTGTAAAATATTGATTTTAGAAGTTTTCTCGAATTCGTTATTTTTATCTTTGAACAAGCTTTGAACAAGAACAGCTCTGGTGAGCTTTCTGGTAGCTGAGACTCGTCTGTATTATCTCTAAGAATTTCTTCAGTATTGTAAAAAGGCGCATTGCTTTTGCTAATAAAGATGGTATAGTACACATAGGTATTCAAAGATATACCATTGGCATTGTCACATTCGGTTGCATGAATTTTCAAATTTTTAATGTTTCTTGGCGTTGACCGTAATCATTATTTAAAAATTAAAACAACGAAAATATCAAGTATTTTCTGTTAACTTCACGAACAAAATAATGTGATTTAATATTATGATAACTGAAGTACAGTAAAACAAAACAGTATTAAGTCCAGTCACCTCTACCTAAATATTGGAAATTTTCCAGAGCCATAGACTATCGAAAACCTTTAATACTGTTTGATTCTATTTATTAGAGGACTAAATATCAATAATCTCCACCTATCTCGTAAACGGAAAGAAACTAAACTTAATACGCGTCGCCATTGGCAAGAGCAAAAACAATATTAAAGGAACATTCATAACCTCAAAAAACGAAAAGAGTGACAGTTCAATCAGTTCGTGACAGCATAATTTCATGTAAATTATTATAATGATGTTTCATGTAATGTATTAAAAAATTACTATTTTAAATAAATTTAAATTTAACTATATTATGTATTTTTTATTACAGGTGCTGTGGCCTAAAACCAGTAACAGTGGCAGTAGTTATGCAAATATCAAAAAGGAAACGACAACATCGCCCTCACCAAAAGTAAGATAAGATATTCACATATTATGCGATTTACTATTTATAGAATGACATCATGTTTAATATTTATATCAGCTCAATTAGCTATACAATTCTGGTAAATTTTAATACAAAACATCAAGGAACATATAGTGTTTTTACTTGAAATTGAAAATCTACCTACGAAGGGTGTTTATTGCGCTCCATTATGCGAACGGAATTTTATGACGGGTAATGGGAAGAATCCAGAGCCTCCAGAGTTCTCTTCGCAGCATGCCATACAATGGAGAACCCTTGACCGTCATAAACCCTCATTGCAGGTACATTTTCAATTTCAAGTGAAAACACTATACCAAAAATTGTAGTTTCAGAGATCAGAAGTAGACTAGCATATGAAATGGCCTGGAGGAGAAATGGTCGACCCTGGCTTGTGATTACAAGAGTCATATATTCACTACCCTGGCGGAGATATCCATGCACCTGTCGCTGGGCTGAATGAGATTTGTGAGTTCTATTCCAGAAAAGAGTTGGCCTCTGTTACAAAACGACATGCTGCCCATACCAATTCAAATTGTTATCCAGTTACGTTCTAAAATGCAAGTTGCCAGCAGTGCAGACATGGAAGAGCCTAGAACATCGCATTAGTGTACAATGTAATAGGCCTCGATATCTGTAGTGTTACAAAGACCTAATGAAAGGAACATAATGAACTGAATCTATGAAACTTCTGCTTTTTACGGGATGAAACACTGCCACAATGAGCAGAACCTGTACTGGACTGGAGACTCAAAATAACTCATAAAAGTAATATTAGCAATAAACATGTATTTGTTGTTTATTAGTATTTCTTATGCATTTCTTCATGTTATCTTTCAAAATGCCAATCTATCCTTTGAAAATGGTTTTAAAATAACGAAGCACGTGTCAGGTATCTGAAACTATAAGAATGAAACAAGAGTTTGAATCCAATTATAGGAGGATATACCTTCAGGCATACTGCATGCATATCCGCCATAAAGTTTTTAAAATATCCGACAGATAAATTTTTAGAAATTTCAGTGACAGCTAACCAATTCTTATAAATTTCGAATGTTAATAACTCCATTTTCTCTTTTTATTAGAATGTCTTAAATAAGTGAGAAAATCTAGTTATTAACTTTAGAAAATAGACTAGTATTGGTTATGTCACTGAAATTTCGGAACATTTATCTCTGTCAAATGTATAGAGGATATACCTTTAGGCATACTGTATGCAAATCTGTCAATATGTTTTTAAAATAACCGTCAGATAAATTTTCAGAAATGTCAGTGACATATAACCAATACTTGTCAATTTGGAAAGTTAATAACTCCATTTTCTCACTTATTTAGAATGTCTTAAATAAGTGAGAAAATCGTGTTATTCACATTCTTAATTGACAAGTATTGGTTATCTGTCACTAAAATTACTGAAAATTTATCTGTGTCAAATTTACAGAGGATATACCTTCAGGCAAACTGTATGCAAGTCTACCATAAAGTTTTTAAAATATCCGTCCGATAAATTTTCAGAAAATTCAGTGACAAAAAACCAATACTGGTACCTAAGACACACAATAATTATGTTTCATCAAGTCTTTCAAGTGATTTAAGTGTGTAGCACAAAAAATGTAAATGGTATTTTTTAAACAAATTAACGTTCACAGATTTTTTTTAATATTGCAGCAATATACACTTTTATACTTACAAAAAGGATCAAGCATTATCCAAATCTGGAGCCTGAGCAATATCTACATAGTTCGTACATAACAGCCATCATGGAGTAAAACCAATAATAGATTAAGCAAAAGAATACAACATCAAACTTGAAATGCTGTTCGTCGACTTCAAACGATAAATGCCAAGACAGAGTAAGAATAAAAAACGAAGCAAAAATAAAATGGATTAAAACCTACAAAACAGAAGACAGAGGCGACTACGAGCGAAGGAGAAGGACAAGGAGAGTCATAAGGACAATACAAAGAGAGTGGATGGATACAAAATTGGATGAAATAGAGCGCGAAATATAATTGCAAAACACAAAGATCTTCTACCAGAAAATAAAGGTACATAAAAAAACGAACATTCGAAACGAGTTCATTTTTTTTTATTCTCATCTTATTCGTTTGATACTCAGAGAGAATATCAAATGAATAAGGGTTGCCAATGAAAGAGCAGCGGAAGACGATCAAGAAGGTAAAGAAATATGGAAAAAAACTTCATGAATCTGCTAACGACGGATAATGAAGAACACTTAGAGGAACAAGAACAAAAACAAGAAAACAAAACTGAGGACCCACCGTCGATGGACGAGATATTGGAAACAGCAAACATGGAAAAACATCAGGAAGCGACGAAATAAATATGGAATTAATAATATATGAAGGAAAAGTACTGCAAGAAAGAGTACATAAACTAATGCAAAGAATATGGATTGATGAGCAAATACCTGAAGAATGGATGCATGGAAGGATAATTACTATACATAAAAAAGTGACCAGGGGAATTGTGTAAATTACAGAGGTATCACACTACTAAATGCAGCATACAAGATACTATCATCTATAATACTAAAAAGACTGACATAATGCATAGAACATAAAGTTGGGGATTATCAAAATGGTTTCAGAAAAAGAAAATCGACAGTGGATGCCATACATTGAGTGAAACAAATAATACAGAAAGCAAAACAACACAACATTAAACTAGAAATCTTATTCATCGACTTCAAACAAGCATTCGTCAGAATAAAAAGGCGGCAATTAATTACTGCAGTAAGCGAATTAGGAGTGTCACAAAAATTGATAAATTAAATAGGTGAAATTTTTGAAAATCGAGGTCATACACACCAAATATATAAATGAAATATTACCAGAGTTGCTTTATTTTTAATTTTTTTCGTTGGTTCATTAAGTTATTTTATAAAATTAATTTTCAAGCATTACATTTAAATAATTTGTTTCTTTGATTTTATTAACTACAGAAACATATACATTTAATTAATTTGTTAGTTTGATTTTATTAACTAGAGAAACATATACCAACTCCTATATTTGTTGGTAACTTACGGTCAGTTTAACTTAATCTTGTGTGTAAATGTGAAATATTGAAAATATTTTGGGCATCGCTGTACTATATCAATATAGAACGAGTCAATATTGCGAAATTTAAAACAAATAAGAAGCAAGCATTCGAAATTGCTAAAATCATTATAATATTTTCCAAAATTAAATGCACAGTGGTGTGAAATATTTGGAAAGAATGAGGCAGGTGTATATTTTGAAAATTTTTGAGACATTAGTTAAATATTTAAATACGTACAAAGAGAATTATGATTTAATAATTCACTGCTTTCGTCCAATCACAGAATCAAAAAATTTACATCAGCCATGTTAGTTGTGAAATCAATAAAAAGTATAAAAATGGAAAAAATATATATGTATTAAGGTATTATAGAGGAAGTAGATAAAGCATAGTATTATATTCACCAAATAATGCTCCCAACATGAGTAAATATGATATTTTTCAAAATTAAATGCACAATGGTGTCAGATATTGATAAAGAATGAGGCAGGTGTATATTTTGAAAAAATTATAGACATTAATTAAATATTAAAATACGTACAAAGAGAATTATGATTTCGTAATTCACTGCTTTCATCCAATCACAGAATCAAAAATTTACATCAGCCATGTTAGTTGTGAAATCAATAAAAAGTATAAAAACGGAAAAAAAATATATGTATTAAGGTATTATAGAGGGAGTAGAAAAATAATAGTATTATATTCACGACATAATGCTCCCAACATGATTAAATATGATATTTTTCAAAATTAAATGCACAATGGTGTGAGATATTGGGAAAGAATGAGGCAGGTGTATATTTTGAAAAATTTATAGACATTAGTTAAATATTAAAATACGTACAAAGAGAATTATGATTTCGTAGTTCACTGCTTTCGTCCAATCACAGAATCAAAAATATTACATCAGCCATGTTAGTTGTGAAATAATTGAAAAGTATAAAAATAGAAAAAAATATCTGATTAAAGACATTATAAAGGCAGTAGGAAAAGCATAGTATTATATTCACGAAATAGTACTCCAAACATGAATAATTATGATATTTTTCAAAATTAAATGCACAATAGTGTCAAATATTGGGAAATAATAAGGCAAGTGTATATTTTAAAAAATTAAGAGACATTAGGTAAATATTTAAATACGTACATAGAGAATTATGATTTCGTAATTCACTGATTTCGTCCAATCACAGAAAATTTTATATTCTGCCATGTTAGTTGCGAAATTATAAAAATTGAAAACAATATATGTATAAAGATAAAATAAAGGGATCAAAAAAGGCATAGTATTATATTCACGAAATAATGCTTCCAACATGAGTTGGGGCTCGACCAAACTAGTAATACCCACTCAAAAATATATTTGTTCTCAGGGTAAAACAGATCCAAAAACTGCTATAGATATTACAGCAAGTATGGCCATTATTCACTCAGCTAATCATAATGGCTGATTTAATAATATACTATTATAGTTTTACTAATATACTATTTAGAATTTAACCAGAAATAACAGTTTCAAAACAGTTTCAAACTAACCATGAAAGCAAGTACAGCCAGTGTAGTGACAGATTATGGATAAACCGATACTTTTACAATAGATAGAGGAATAAGACGCAATGTCGAGCACGTTATTCAATATAGAATTTGAGCATGTAACAAAAAGAAGAGACAAATCTGGTACACTGAAAAATAGAGGCACACAGATAATAGCCTACGGAGATGATTTAATAATTATAACAAAGCGGAAAATAATGACAAACATTTTAAAATAAATTGAGGAAGAAGGCAGTAAAATGGGACTCATGATTAATATAGAAAAAATCGAGATAATGCAAATCGGAAAAAAATAAGCAACACACATAAAAATTGGAAAACATAAATTCGGGTATTTAGGGGAGTATTTAAGTATTTAGGGATAAAAATCACAAACACAAGAGAAAGAAATATTGAAGTAATGGAGAAAATAAAATGCGCTAACAAAGTGTACTATGCATACTATAAGCTAAAAACAATAACACTGGTATACAAGGTTTTGGACTGGAGCAACCAAATGTGTTTTTAAGGTAATTTGGTGCGCTAAATTCAAATCTGTAACTGTTTTTTTTTCTATCAGGTCAGGTTTGCAAGATATAAAATAACATTGTTTTCGTATGTTTTTAAAAAATAATCGTTAATTTATTCAAAAATAAATGAAATTTCAAAAGTAAATGGCAGTGTTTGTACATCGTTTGTATTTATCTGGGTCAGTTTCACGTATTAGAGTCCAGCAATAATCTTCCAGCATACTTTTGTCCCAAAATCTTTGATAATTTCTTTCAATTTTTATTTAATCTTCATGAGCACCTTCTTGTTCGTTGTTCATCACTCACCGCAACCCAGGTGGAAGGAAATGTAGAAGGAAAAAGTAGAAGAAAGGAATGGCGAGGAATAGTTAAAAGAACGTTAGCCATAGAAGAAGAGTAAAATGAAGACTAATGCACCTCGGAAATTGGATTGCGAAGACTCCCTAGGAGTGGCTAAATCTCAAAAGGGAGTCTAAAGCCTTAATAATAATAATAGTAATTAGTATTATTGAATGTTATAATGTTTCAAAACGAACATAATCTAACCAACGTAATTTTTGAGAACGGAAGTGTTTAATGTTAATGTTGCTATTGTCCATATCTCTTAGTTTTCTTTAAAATGTGTCAAAATAAGTTTCTTCTTGAGATCCTTAAAAATGATCTAAATTATTATTTTTATTTGGTATGCTTATCATACGTTCATTCATTTCTATTAGAGTGTCTTGAATTGTAATCCAAACGAAAATTTATTTTAAATTCTGGGCATGTTACACAAGAATCGCGAATTTATATTTATTATATGATAGCTATAGCAGTCAAGGCAGTTCACACTGTATGTAAACAAACACGCGCATTTACATGCCCCGAACAAAAGTAGGCCATTAATACAAAGACCGACTCGGCCCAATGGACACGAATAATTGCCCATTAAGTGTTCTCCGCCACAAAAGAATTTTTTTTTGTGTGTGATGTGTTTACTTTTGGCAAGTATTGTGACCCTAATAATTATGGACCCTCCCCATACGCCCACGCTCCTCATATCTAATGTATGCTCGTCCCGATTAATCGATGAAAAGAATGATACGAATTGTTTTGTGAGTGGAAAGGCACACATCAGACATTTGCTTATTGTTGAATACGGGGGGTGGAATTTGTGTGTGCGCCCAAATGTGGGTGACATGCGTGCGTGCGTATGTTTTATGTGTTCGTATGTTGAGATTGAGAAAGCACCGGAATTTACATATCTTGGTGGCCCTGTTATGCAGTGGCGAACAAATATTGCAATTTATGTCGCATGGGGCGAGCACGAAAACCGGAGATTAATTCAAGCAGGGAGGGTCATTATTTTTGTATTTTTGGATGCGTACCGTCGGCCGCGAAATTAATAGTCTACATACATGTTCACGTATTCTTATAAATGTTCGTATTGCGAGCAAGTAAATTGCACTTTCGTGCACCGGAAGTAGACGCTGTTAGCTCTCTATTAATATTGGAGGTGTCCAGTTTTTAGAACTGCCAGTGTAAATATTTTTGTACAAACCAAAAACAAATGCATAATCTGTTAGTCAATCTGAGGAGTGATAGTTTGTTTAAAGTAAGAAATTATTTAATTTTGCATAACTTAATATACAGAGTGCTTCAACGTTCTGGGAACGGTTATCCACGGATTCATTAAACAAAATATCTAAAACTGCTGTGTGCAAAAGTTGCACACTTATTGATCAAAGCCAATGTGAGCATAAATTTATTTATGATATGTCCTCTACTTTTCTTTAATTGAATTACTTTGAATATAGTGAATCCTCCCATTCAATTCTAGTACAAGCTAAATTAAATTTGTGTTCAAATATGCAATTAATAAGTGATTTATTCAATGTTATAGTTGGTTTTAGATTTTCAGGCGGTGCAATTTATATGGCAGAAACTCCCTTGGCGTTAAACTCGTCGGCTCGTGCATGTCCCTTTATCTAATTCCCTACCTGCTCCGAAGCCACGCAGCCCAAGCAGCCCCCAAATGTATTTAAAAACTTATTCATTTTTAACAAAGTTTCTAGACCGGAGTCCTATTACTACAACTGTTTAGTACAAAAGTTGTGAACAATATTGAGTACCACTTCATAATAATATTGAAATTTATACGGGGTAGTTCATATCAAAAACCAAAGCAAAAAAAAACCATCGTAACGTGGACGCTGAACAGGAGACAAAAAAGTAAGATACTGACACTAGAAATGAAGTAAATATCTTAGGAAAGTAAACGGAGTAACCAGAAAAGACAGAATCAGAAACGTACACATAAGAAGAGAACTAGAAATAATAGAACTAAACAAAATAATAGAAGACAGACAGCTGCAATGGTTGGGACACATACACAGAAGAAAATACACCAATCAAACAAAAATCACATGGCAAACAAAAATAACCGGATAAAGAAAAGTGGATTAGTAGTATATTATTTGTGACTGACTGACTGGTTGACAAATTTTGACGAATGTGTTTCATCCCTTCTCTTCATCCCAAATAGTAGTATATTATTTGTCACTGACTGAATACATTGGTTGATAAATTTTTACGGGAAGACCGAAAAAGAAGTGGGACAAATATATCGAAAATATTATGGAAAGAAGAGGAATATCTAACGCCCAGATGAAGCAAAGCACAGGAAACAAGAAGATCTGGATCCTACTTGTAAACGAAAATACAAGAAATTGAAACAGTACAATATACTACACCCGAAAGGGTTGAAGAATTATGACTATAATAATAATAATCTGTAGAACTGTATCCATTTTTCTTTACGAGATATTTGTATAGAGGGTACAGCACTAAGTCAATCCCCTACGGCTGACGACGAATTTTCCAATCGATTCTGCGCCATGTTTTACCATGGGAATCCAAAATCGATAAAAAGTGGGTTACGAGATACTTGAATTACACCATCGAAATTTTGTTTTCATAGTGGTGAAAGAGTAGACTTAAAACTGCTCAAATAATTCAAACGGTTCAACAGAAATTTAATTTTTCGTGTCTCCTGAAAATTTTCAATTGGGCTGGGGAGGTGTTTGTACGGAGAGGGTGGGGGATTGATTGTGTTTTTGAGGGTGATATTGTCGTTGAGCACCTTGATTGAGAAGGATAGGTTATGGCGGTCTATTGTAGGGAGTGATGTTGCAGTAACAAATTCCATTGTTTTCCCTTTTCCAGATTCGCAACTCAATTATATCAGGAGCTGATCAAAATGCTAAGGTTCCTGGGTGGCTAACATTTCTAATAGATTCAATACAAAATATGCACATTTCGCCCGTCTCTATCGTACACGTACACAAAAAAGTCAAAGAACTTGCAGGTTGTCGATATTATCTACATCTCGATATATTTCGATATTTCGTTTTCATAGTGGTGGAAGAATAGTTTTAAAACTGCTCAAATAAGTCAAATGGTTCAACAGAAATTTAACTTTTCGTGTCACCTGAAAAATTTCAATTTTCAGAGATGAGCCCTTTTCCAAATTCGCTATTCAATTTTATCAGCAACTGATCAAAATGCCAAGGTTCCTGGGTAGCTAATATTTCTAATCGATTCAATGTAACATATCCACATTTTGCCCCTGTCTATCATACACGTACACGAAAAAATTAAGAACTTGCAGGCTGTCGATATTATCTACATCTTGATATATTTCGATATTTGGTTTTCATAGTGGTGAAAGAGTAGTTTTGAAGCTACTCAAATAAGTCAAATGGTTCAACAGAAATTCAATTTTTCGTGTCTTCTAAAAAATTTCAATTCAGAGTTGAGCCATTTTCCAACTTCGCAATTCAATTATATCAGCAGCTGATCAAAATGCTAAGGTTCCTGGGTGGCTAACATTTCTCATAGATTCAATGCAAAATATGCACATTTCGCCCGTCTCTATCGTACACGTACACAAAAAAGTGAAAAAACTTGCAGGTTGTCGATATTATCTACATCTCGATATATTTCGATATTTCGTTTTCATAGTGGTGAAAAAATAGTTTTAAAACTGCTCAAATAAGTCAAATGGTTCAACAGAAATTTAACTTTTCGTGTCACCTGAAAAATTTCAATTTTCAGAGATGAGCCCTTTTCCAAATTCGCTATTCAATTATATCAGCAACTGATCAAAATGCCAAGGTTCCTGGGTAGCTAATATTTCTAATCGATTCAATACAACATATGCACATTTCGCCCCTGTCTATCATACACGTACACAAAAAAATTAAGAACTTGCAGGCTGTCGATATTATCTACATCTTGATATATTTCGATATTTGGTTTTCATAGTGGTGAAAGACTAGTTTTGAAACTACTCAAATAAGTCAAATGGTTCAAAAGAAATTCAATTTTTCGTGTCTTCTAAAAAATTTCAATTCAGAGTTGAGCCATTGTCCAACTTCGCAATTCAATTATATCAGCAGCCGATCAAAATGCTAAGGTTCGTGGGTGGCTAACATTTCTCATAGATTCAATGCAAAATATGCACATTTCGCCCGTCTCTATCGTACACGTACACAAAAAAGTGAAAGAACTTGCTGCCTCTCGATATTATCTACATCTCGATATACTTCATGACAGTAGTGGAAAATTAGTGAAAAAAGTGCATCATTGACTGAAAATGTATAGTATATCCACATAAAGGAACCTTCATAGATGAAAAACAATCCTTAAAATAATCCAAGAAGACGTGGGTCCGGAGATATACAGAGATAAGGTCATGCGTGCACTAAAAATGTGAAAACCGGGAAAGTACCCCGTCTAGCTTAACTAACTGAAAGAGAAATTGTAAAACTAAAAAATGAAAATTAATAAACATATCTTGGTAGAAATGTTAAACAACATGTACAAAACAGGAACGATACCGAATTGTATCAAACATACCAATGCTGTATGAAATGCAATGGAGTGGTGCAAAAAAACGTTCGTTTTTTCAAATTCGATAACTGCTAGCGCGGAAAATATGCTATAGGTGGTAGAAACTTTGCACAAAAAGTTTGGGATTTTTCGGACAACTCATTGACTTTCAGCATTAGCCTTTAACTCTTATCATAGAGGTGCACAGTCAACCGTCACGAATTAACACTTGTGACATCTCGTTCCCTTATATTTTGGGTATATATTACAAGAATTAAAAAAATAAGTCACGCAAAATAATATAATAGAATATATAAAGAACAAATCTAACTCAGAAGCAGAAGAAATTATTGCAGAGGAAATTAAAACAAGTTACAACACGGCTTTCTTCAAAGTTGGCATAGCTGTAAAGCATATTTCAGAAATATACAAAACGAATTTTGGGTATATATTACAAGAATTAAAAAATAAGTTACGGACATGGATATAATGGAATATATAAAGAAAAACACTCATTTCGAATCAAAACAAATTATAATAGAGGAAATTAAAACAAAAACAAATAACAACACGGCTTTCTTCAAAGTTGGCATAGCTGTAAAGCATATTACAGAAATATATAAAACGAACTTTAAGTCCAAGAGAGTAGGATATGCCAGATACCATTTTACCAATAAGAGAACTATTTTAGAAGTAGAATCACAATATAACCAAACAAACAGTGAACTAGAAAAGCAGAAAAACAAACTTATAATATACAAGTAATAACTTCTAAAGCTAAGAAAAGTAGACAAATGCCCAAAAAAAACAATAAAATGATAAAAACATTAGCATTTATATGCACAATATAAGATTAATAACAAATAAATTCGAAGATATAGAAACTATTCCACAATTACATCAAAACCTGGATATAATAGCCCTCACAGAAACATGGCTTACACCCACAATAGAAACATCTAAAAACTATACGAAGAAGAGTTCCATTCCAGGGCAGAGAACAGAGGAGGCAGATACGCTTTATACATAAGTACAGATATCAACTACGAAGTCAAAAAGGAGAAAACAATAAACGACCTAAAAATAATAACCATCAAACTCACAAAAGAACCAATACACGTAACACTTATATACAAACCCCCACAAGTCAACTTTGAAACCTTACGAAACACATTAAAAAAAAACAAGTATCCGACATAAGGAAGAAACATATTATGACAGGAGACATGAACATAGTTGTAACAAAGAAAACTGAAGCAAACACATACATAATAACCATCAAACTCACAGAAGAATAAATACATGTAACACTTATATACAAATCCCCACAAGTCAACTTTGAAAACTTACGAAACACATTAAAAAAACAACAAGTAACCAACATAAAAAAGAAACATGCTGTAACAGGAGACATGAACATATATATAACAAAAAAAAACTAATGCAGAAAGGAGAAGCAAGAAAGCAAGTAGGAGAAGCATGCTTTTGTAATGCATATAAACATATTAGCCGAACAAGGATATAAACTATACAACAAAACGAGCACAAATCACTACACTCACACCAATAAAAAAGATGAAAACATGATAATAGATCACACATTCTGAAACATGAATCAAAACAAAATAACTAAAAATACTTCCAACAAACATCTCTGACCAGACCCCATCCAAACCACTATTAAGTTATCTTCTGACAAATCGAAAAAACCGATTACAGGCAAAAAAAATAACAACATAAATATTAGCAAACAACTATAGCATTTAGGTAAAAGATAAGGCATCATTAGAAGAACTAGCAAAATACATGGAAACTATTATAAAAAAAACTAATTATACTGTTACAAAAATAACCAACACGAAATTGCGATTAAATGAAGACTCGAAAA
The DNA here is from genome assembly GCA_951805005.1 of Othius punctulatus. Classification (NCBI taxonomy): domain Eukaryota; kingdom Metazoa; phylum Arthropoda; class Insecta; order Coleoptera; family Staphylinidae; genus Othius; species Othius punctulatus. The sequence continues at coordinate 99,825,966 of OX638139.1, forward strand.
CCCCTGGATAAACGAAGAAATACTAAAGAACATGAAAACCAGAAAGTACCTACACCACAAGCATATAAAACTTCCCACTCACACCCATATAAGTGACAACTACCACAAATAGAAACAAAAAAATAGAACTAATAAAAGAAAAAAAAACAAAAATACTACCAAAAAACATTAGAACAAATCAGATATAATTCCGAAAAACATGGCAAATCATGAACAGTCTAACCCACAAAAACAAAAATCGTCCACATAACAGAAATAGAAATCAGTATAAAATAACAAAGCCCCAGGTATAGATCAAATAACAAATAATATTGGAATGTGTGTGGATCCATACTGAGATATGATGTAATGGAACTATGTTTACGCACTCTCAGGTGTAGAGTAATAAAACCTGTTTGTTTTTATGAACTAGTTTCGGCTTGGGAATCGTCATCAGCATTCAAATCTATTTCATTAAATTAAAAATTACATTTTTGTTACAAGGAGACAAGTCTTGGTTTATTACTTACAAGTCAATATTTACAGTCAATATATGTTCAAATCTGAAGGTGTTGTGATACATCGTGTGTTGCCAGAGTACATGTGAGGATTTGTGAAATGTAATTATTATTAGTTTAATCTCAACTATGGCAATAAGTTGTCAAAAAAATCGTAGTTTTTTTGTGCAGAGTTTCTACCACTCATAGCATATTTTCTGCACTAACCGTTTTCAATTTTTACAAAAAGGTTTTTTTCGCACTAACCTACTGAAATTTGCCGACTACCACACGATAAGTTTGATAACCCACATATTAAAATCGATTTAAAAAAAATAGTGAACCACAACAACCTCCGCAGAAAACTGGAGCAAGACATAGGAGAAATTCAATTCATATCTAGAAATAGGTCATATGATAGCATCTCATCTTATCTCATAGTATTAGTGCTAGAGTTAAAATAAATTAGATTTAAGGGACATCAGTATAATATATACACAGGGTGTCCAAAATAGAGTGGGATTGCATGGGTATCTTTCTTATTCTTAAAGCTAGAGATATGGTGAAATAAACACTATTGTACAGTTTTATATGCTGGTTTAGATTATGATGAAAAATTTTCAAAAGCCGGAGCAGAAGTTAATCTAAAAAAATCGCGATTTTCTAAAAACTCCGATATATTCATAATTATTGAAGATGCGGAAAAAAAAGTTTGTAATGAAAGTTACTTGGTTCGATCGCACAAACTTGAGAATCAAGTCAAAACAAAATTCAAGATGGCGGTTTTCGAGATATTAATACCAACTTTCTTATTTCAAATAGCCGTCATATTTGATTTTAATTCGCCTAACTAGACTTTATTTTCACATACACCTAAATTGTAAAGTAACAAAAAATTATATCCTGTATAATCAGTTTCCCAATTACCCATTTGGGTGTAGGGTTCAATTTTGCTTATCTTTTCACAAATTCTTTCCATATCTTACGGTCCTTTGCCATTTTTATTGCCTCCTCTTTTATCGTTCCTCTTCTAATATATTTCCTATTACTTCTTCCCATGTCTTTCTGGGTTTTCCTCGTTTTTTCTTTTGTTGCGTTCTTGCTTCCTGTACTATTTTGGTTTGTGCATTCTTCTCCTTTTTCCGCATGTGTCCCCACAAATCCCAATATAATACGAACACAAATATTGTGACCAAAAAGCTGCAGTGATAGTAGAACAGACAACATTGGAAGATACCGAAATAAAAAGATGCGTACTGCAAGAATCTGTATCTATCTTTATCCTAAATAAAGCACTGAATTATTAATTAGTCCAACTGCATTAAAATAAATGGCAATAATATACTGCACTAAATAAAGCACTTAATTAACAATTAGTGCAACTGCATTAAAATAAAAGGTACAATATTTATACCTGCGCATGGCTCAGCTCTCCAAGCAGAAGTACTCGAAGATTTGTTGAAGGTAATTTACAAAATAGTAAAAGTTAGCAAAGAGTATAGACAGTAGCCATAAGATTTAACAAAACCAAACTCAGGAAATAACGAAATCAACTCAATCAATCAAAACATAGCTACAATCATAAATGAAGACAACAACAGTTCTCTAGAAATACAATGTATAATAGAGACAGCGAGAAGCATATTTTTGAAGTTAGTACTGCGTGGCGGAGTTATGAGTCTTGAGTTGAAGACAAGATGCTATATGTTATTATGGTATTGCCGAATGGAAGCATGAATCTCAAAAAAGTTTGACATCTAGAAACGGGCGGGAGGTATTCGAGATGTATCAGATGCTGAAGATATTTTAAGTGCTGTTTCGACTGATAACGGTGATAGAAATGATTATTATTATTAATATTAGACTTTTCTTAACAAATCGTACAAGTAGTATATATCAGTAAAATAAATGTGTATTCTAGTTTGTTAGCCCATATTGAGTGTAGGCCTCCCCCAGTGATGCCCATTCTCGCCTATTGTTTGCTCTTCGCATCCAAAGGTTTCCTGCCACAGAGGTGATGTCATTACTCCATCTTTTGTGTTGTCTTCCTCTGCTTCTTATGCTATATCTTGGCGTCCAATGAGTTATACGTTTGCTCCAGCTTTGTTGGTGTTTCCTGGCTACGTGGCCCGCCCATGGCCATTTTAATGTTTTCATGGTTACTCTTTGGTTTAATCTCAGTCCCAGAATACTTCTCTCCATTTTGTTTTGACATACCTTTATTTTGTTGTCTGGAGTCTATGTCATGGCCCATGTTTGGCTACCATAGGTAAGTACAGATAAGATGCAGAGGTCAGTGATTTTCCTTTTCATTTCCATTGAAAATGTTCCCTCCATGATGCTCTTCAGTGACCAGAATTTTGCCCATGCAGATTGAATTATTTTTTTGGATCTCACGGTCTGTCCGATTATTTAATGATAAAGTTTGTCCGAGATTGATATATTCGTCTACTTTTTCAATTTCTTTATTGTTTACTTCGATTTTTATATTTACATTGGTTACTAGATTTGTTTTTGCATGATTCATTGTCAGGCCTACTGTCTTGCTTCTTATATTTACGTTTCTGTCGCCATATGTGTTTGGTCCCATTGTGTTCTGTTCCATGTCCTGGCGGTACCTGATTTTCCCGTTGAAGTCCCGTTGATAGAAATGATACTGATAATCAAAAATGGTAAACTTTGTATATAGAGTTATGAGAGCATATAGTCTCACGTGCATTAAACCATCATGTAAAGAAAATGAAGGGAAACAGGTGTATAAAAACATACGAGAGTGGTTCTGCAGCACCAACGATTAGTTAAATCAGTTGGATCTCTAAGATAAACTGTCTCTGATGATGACCAAACTTCGGAGTATTGGCACTTGACGAAGAAGAGGTAATTTGATAACAATAATATTTTGACTCTCTCAAACTGTGTATCTGTTGGACGGCCAACCTGCACTTCAATTTTACACCCGACCTTTCGATCTAGATGTTGCTTTTAATAACCTACATTAACGCAATATAACAGTTTTCGCCATCTGCAAAGGTTTTAATTACTGCCAATTTAAGTGGTGTATATTTTAATTGTGTTTGTATGAAATTAATAATGCCTGCCATCTCCACTCTTAATTACATGAAAGCTCCGACGGGATCGTTCGTGGATACTGCGCGTAATTTAAGTTGTTTCATTAAATCCATTTTCGAGGAGTGCGGTGATGTTGATTGGAGTGTTGTCTTAAGTTTTGAGTGATTACAATTTAAATAATGACAGGCGGCTGATGGAGTTGAAAAATCCTTCTAAGGAGAGCCGCGAGCTCAGTTTCTCGCGCACCGATTCGAGACTATGGCATTTTTGCGTAATTTGGTTTTTGCTTTGAAGTTCGCGAGGCGGGCGCGTCCCGAATTCCTTGGGCCCCCGAAAATCGGGACGCCCTACGTTAGAACGCCCACGGCTTTCAAGTTTCCTAATTGTTTATAACTCGACTAATTACCTGCTCAGACTGGAAACTTTTAATAATAGCTATTTAACAATAGACTTATTGATTTAATGAGGGCGTGCGCGGAGCCGGGCCTCCACTTGGCAATTATTATTAAACTTTCCATAATTACGCGGCGTGATAAATCGCTGCGTTTCCGGTTCGGACGGAACGCCGGGGATCGGCCGTCTGGTAATACTTCTTCATTACCAAGTTGCGGGCGGGAGTGATGGTTACCGTGCATCCTGTTGCTTGACATGCCCTAGCGCTGACGCTGAGGAATTCCCGCGGCCGGGCGACAAATTGGAAATTTTTCCGCGTGCGCCCTTAGGGCGGCCCCTGCTGGGGGCGGCGGGATGGTCGCACGAGGCCGCCCGCTAATGCTACGCCTTGGGCTGTCTGCATTTTCATTGAATGATATATGTCCTCCGAGCGCATACAACGTGTGACACGCGTAATGGATGAGCTTTCGCCCGTGTCTAGACTGATTCTCCGAGGAGGATAACTTAAGTATCTCGTACCTGCTTTCCTGTACCTATCAGTATCGATCCTGTGTCATCACCATCAAAGCCGGCGGTTTCGCGTGCGTCTAATGAGGTGCATTTGGTCCCCATTTTTCGTGCACGCTCAAATTGCCCACTCCAGTGTTCACAAATCTTCGGCGAGAGTGAAAATTCTCAACACTTGCACAAATGGGATAAATCGAAAAAAGTCGATGTATTTGCATCGTTAATTCTTAACCATCATAATGTAGTTATGTACAAATCCCTTATTTTTCATTTGTTTTTCTTAACACTCTCATAGGTGACATTAACCCAGTGTGGGGTTGCTAGTCCCCCATCAGGTGCCTCCCCAGGTAGCGGATAGGGGAATGCTTCCTAGATATGGGTGGTATCGGGGAAATGAAGTAACCGAGGCGGACCAAAACTAGCACAACTGCCCCAGAATGGCGGACCCAAGTGCTACCGGGATAAGTAGCATGCATTAACTAGCCAACAGCTACGGGTGGAAGAGCTGGGAAATGTTTAGGGCACTCTTTTGTCCAAGAGTTGAGAAACCAATTCTGAAGTCGGATGAATTGCTGAAGCGATCAACGGCATAAGAATTCAAAAAGCAAGGAGCAACTTTTGCATTAAAGATCGTCGTGGATATCTCTATAATCACCATCATGATGACGAAGATGACAAACTTCAGAGCAAATTATTCCGGAGTGACACGTATCCCAATCGGATCTCCGGGGGAGACGCTTTTGACTGATGTCGTGTCATTGAGATCAGACACTTTAAGAGTAGGCACATGGAATGCAAGAAGTCTATATTCGCCAGGAAGACTAGACAACATAACGTATGGTCCTAAAGTTTTTGGAAAAATGTTAATTGATTCGTTTTTATACCCAATGCCATTTAATCAATTTTCCATGGAAACTAAAACGTCACAAGTAATCAAATTTGATTATGCCAATTTAGTTTTGCGAATCGATTGTAGCAAAATGTCTTTCAAATTAGATATCCGTAAAGGTATTTACAATCTAGTTGGACGAATACCTAAGCGTGATATTGTTACAATCTACCGAGAGCAAACTGTAGGGAAGTCAACCATTTACAACACTATAAGGAATTGCGAAGAGGGTATACCATGCATTAATTTACCCAAAAGCGGTACACTAAGAATTTTGAGAGGAATAAGAAAAAGAAGACTGATGGAAGCAGCGAAAGAAAAAGTAGGAGTTTCTCAGAGAAAATTAGCCCGGAGATTTGGTATTTCGAAGACCACTGTGTTATGAACAATTGATCGCACAAACTTAGTGTTTGAAAAGAGAAGAAAGGCACCAAAACTCACCGCAGACTAGTTACAAAGAATTCTGCGTTGTTGTGGCGCATTAAGGCGTATACACTTTGATAATAAATTAATTCTAATGGATGATGAGAAATATTTTACCCTATCCCATTCATATATTAAAGGAAACGATGGGTTTTAGAACGACGAAATTAGAAAATACACCAGACAATGTTAAAATTAAAGGTAAATCGAAATTTGAGGAGAACATTTTTGTGTGGTGTGCTATTTCTGAAACAGGATTTATCTCACAGCAGTTGGTCATGTTCGAGGAAAAGCCTTAAACGCAGACCGTTATATTCAAAGATGTCTCACTAAATTACTTAATTTTTTAAATACACATCAACGATAATATAATGTTTTGGCCTGATCTAGCTTCATGCCATAATGCTGATGTTACCAGACAGTGGTTAAATGAAAATAACATAGACTTTGTACCTAAGTTGGACAATCCTCCTAATGTACTTCAGACTAGACCAATAGAAGAATTCTGGTCAATACTATCGAGGAAAGTGTACGATACAGGATGGAAAGTTACAAATAAAGATCAAATGCAACGTCGCATCTTCCAAAAGATTAGCGAAATTGAACCTGAAGTTGTCCAAAGGAAGATGGGACTAGTCCGAAGAGATTGAAGACTTATTGAGAATAATAGGCCACTATCCACAATGTAATTAGTAATTATTTTTTGTTTTTGGTGTCGTTAATTATTGTAGCATTTGTTTTTCAAATTAAATGAGTTTGGAAAAAAATATTAGCATTTAAAATTTTTCCAAAAACTTTAGGACCATACGTTAGTACTTGAGATGGAAAGACTAAAAGTGGACCTGTTTGGTGCCATCTAACATGAGCAGGAACAGGCTCGAAACTTACAGACATTGGAATGCTATACTACTCAGGAAACAATGACCCAAAACATCAGTACGGAGTAGTAATAATCCTAAACAAGAAGTTTAACAGGTCAGTTACAAACTTTACCCCCTATTCTGATAGAGTAGTAATGATACAATTAAAGACAAATATTGGAGTCATGATCGTGATCCAAATATACGCACCAACTGCAGATAAAGAAGATGAGGAAGTTGAATAATTCTATACACAACTAAATGCAGTATTAAGAAGTATACATCGTTGCGAAGTGACCATAGTGATGGGTGATTTTAACGCCAAGGTAGGAAAAACAAAGGTAAATGGTTGTACTGGTGAATTTGGCCTCTGGCATCGGAACGAGCGAGGTGACCGTTTAATTCATTGCTGCCAAAATGAGAATTTTATAATCACCAACACACTCTTTCAGCTTCCTAAAACAAGATTGTATACCTGGACATCTCCAGCCCATACAAAAGAGATACCAATACGAAATCAAATAGAATATGTGCTCATCAGAAATAGATATAAAAATGCCGTAAAAGCAGTGAGAACTTACCCTGGAGTTGACATCCTCTCAGATCACAATCCTGTAATAGCAAAGGTACAAGTTAAACTAAAGAAGATCATGAAGAAACAGAACAACAACATAGATATTCAACTCCTTAATGGTAAAAAGGTGCGCGAACTCATAGTTGACCAGATAAAACAAAAAGTAACAACAGCAATGAAATAAAATGAACTACACCAAGATGTCGACATAAGATGGAATTGAGTCCATACAGCTCTGACAGCAGTTGATGAAGAAACCTAACTAGAAAAAGAAAAACAACAAAACATAAGTATTGGATGACTGAGAAAATCATAGAGCTCATGGATGAATGCCGGACCCACAAGGACCGAAATGAACAACAATATAAAATTCTACATAAAACGATTCAGACAGAAATAAAAAAGGCAAAATCAGAGTGGATCTCTAAACAATGTAAAGAAATAGAGGTGCACGAAAGAAACTATGACAGCTTCCATATGCACAAAAAAGTCAAAGAGATGACAGGAACTAGAAAAACCCTACAAGCTAATCATGTGATCAAGATAAACAGATGGCCGCATACTAACAGATGTGAAAGAAAAAATAAAGAGATGGAAAACCTACGTGCAGGAACTCTTTAATGATGAAAGACCAACACAAGTACCAATAAGAGTAGAAGAAGAAGAACCTAAAATAATGAAACATGAACTCGAATATGCTCTCAACAGTATTAAGCCTAGAAAGGCTACTAAGCCGGATCACATACCAGATGAGATATAAAATGAAGAATAGAATAGAAATGAGATATAGATAAATTTATTCGATGTACACCTGATGGATAGTTTTCTAGACCTGTATAAAACAATATATGACAAAGACATCATACCGCAACAATGGCTTCTATCGACATTTGTACTGATCCCCGAAACAGCAAATGCTAGAGAGTGCACAGACTATAGAACTATTGCACTTATGAGCCATACACTAAAAATCTTCCTAAACATCATCCATAAAAGAATTTATCGAAAACTAGAAGAGGACATAAGTGATAGCCAATTTGGATTTAGAGAGGGGCATGGAACAAGAGAAGTGCTCTTCGGAATTAATATTCTTTTTCAAAGATGTTTATACATAAATCAAGACCTGTTTGTGTGCTTCATCGATTTCCAAAAGGCTTTTGATAAAGTTAAGCATGGCAAATTACAACAACTCATACTTAAAAAGAATTTAGACTGGAAAGACGTCAGGATAATTACAAATCTATATTGGGGACAAAGTGCAATTGTAAAAGTCGAAAATAAGCTGACAGATGAAATAGAAATACGCCGTGGAGTAAGACAAGGCTGCATCCTATCCCCGCTATTATTTAACATATGCAGTGAAGCTATATTTTAAGAAGCTCTGTAAAGAGAACCAATTGGTATAAACATAAACGGGGAAGGAATAAATACCATAAGATATGCCGACGATACGGTATTATTGGCAAGTAGCGAAGCAGAACTACAACACATACTCGAATGAGTAAACCACCAATGTGAAGCATATGGACTGCAAGTGAATCTTTCAAAACCTACGTGTATGGTAGTTTCGAAGTCACATAACCAACAAGTGAAACTAAATATCAACAATACCATAATTGAAAGAGTAGATTCCTACAAATATCTTGGAACCATGCTAAATAAAACAAGCGACCAGGCAGGTGAGATAAGAAGAAGGGTATAGATAGCAAGATCAGCGTTCATGAAAATGAAAAAAAATATTTGTAACAGAGACACTAGTATAGAACTACGAGTAAGAATATTACGCAGTTATATGATCTCTACCCTGCTATACGGAGTTGAAGCCTGGACCCTATAGATACCTGAACTAAAAAGGTTGGAAGCGTTCGAGATGTGGTGTTATCGCAGAATGTTTCGAATATCCTGGAAAGATAAAGTCACCAACAAACAGGTACTAGAAAAAGTAAAAAAGGAATGTGAATTTGTACTGACCATTAAGAAAAGAAAACTGGAGTATCTAGGCTAGGCCACGTCATAAGAGGCCCCAAATATGGTTTTCCGAGACTTATTATGCAGGTGAAAATTAAAGGAAAAAGGAGAGTAGAGTCTTCTGGCTGAAGAACCTGCCTGAGTGGTTCAGCTGTAACAGCACGGAGCCATTTAGAGCAGCGGTGAATAACATAAGAATAGTTATGATAGTGTCCAACCTCCGATAGGAGAAGGACTGCAAGAAGAAGAAGAGACATTACTTCAGGTTGCAAACTTTAGCTATCTCCTATTAGGACCACAAAATCCCTGCCATAATCCCACAGATTTACATAAAAAATCATAAATAGTATATTACGAAAATAGTTTATAATTCGGAATTAGAAACGAATTTCATATACTATTATTTATATTAGTCGACTAGAGAATTATTATAAATTTCTGATAAATAATTGTTCGAAACTAATCGTCGTATAAAAAACTGTCAGGAAGTGGCCTGTGCTAACATAGTTTTTTTTATAATAATTTGATTGATGCGGTTACTTAGTAGTTGTTTATGTTAACCATGTCTCTCAAATTCTGCCAAAATGAATAGTTGTGACGAAGATTCAAAAAGTGATGAAATGTTGAAAAAGCTGCAGAAGCTGAGCTGAGTCTGATTCCCAAAAAGTCGGAAGATGTTTACAGGAAATAGTATGACAAGTTTTGACAATGGCGAAGGATCAAAAACACGGAGACAGTTACAGAAAAGGTTAGCGCTTGTGTACTGTTTAGATCAGGTAAATTGTACGAATCTAGATTATACTCTATTATGTATTTAATAATTCATAACATTTTCTTTTATTAGTCAAAACTTTGCAAGTTTTCTTCGTAATGGTGTATTTTCTCGAAGTTGAAATGCATGCTATGAATAAAAGACAACGTAACTTATGACTGCACTTATTTTGTTGTTATGGCTACTTTATGGCACACTTTACAGCACAATGCCATCAAGTAACTCCTTATGCACCATTTTCTCAATAACAAACATAGCATTATGAAGTTAGTCGACTACAAAGTACATTATGGAAAATTTCTGGGTACTTATACATTTTTCTTACCAACGGTGTTTTCTAAAATATAATATTACATTAATAAAACACTTTTAATATTAGTGAGTAAATGCGATAACTTAGTTGAATATATTGGTGAAGTGGAAGCTGTTCCGAGTACGTACACTCATGGACTCTAAGAATGTCACTGTCGCTAAGAGCCAGCGGTTCGCCATCCTTGTTTCGTCCAGAACGCCAGAGACGAAGCTCCATTCGGACGACTTCGGCGTTCAGTCATCTGAGTGACCGGCAATCTAAAATTTACCTGAAGGGACTTTGGGTCGCTATTATCTATGCATCCCATAAATTAAAAAAAATTCTACTCAGGTAGAGTTTTGACAAATCGCTTAACTATTTATATAGTTTTAAAAAGCGGTGTGCAAATTACATTCGTTTCCTCATTCGATTGGTTAACGAGCAGATTATTATTACGTTTATGAATTTCTACGGCTTCTAGAAGATTAAGCTGCGTGCCTTCGATCAGTTATGTAATATTTTTAAGTTTTCGATTTGTGGAAATGCATATACAGGGTTATTCAATTTCCATTAACACTATGGGGATATCGGAAACGATAAGAGATGTTTATTTACAATGTTTATTTTTATTTTGAGTAATACCCATCAATACTGTTACAATGATGTGCAATACTTGGGGTTTTAATAACGTTTTAATATAAAAATAAATCAAAATCTACAATGAGCACTAAACTGGATTTAAAAAATTAAAATTTAAACTAGAGTGCCATGAAAACAGTTTAAAATTGGAGACATTGTTACAAAACAACAAAACTGGACATTGTTTACTGTCAACGGTGTTTAGTTACTTCTTAAAAATGTTTTCTAATGAACACAAAGAGATATGTTAAGAATTTACTATCATTGTAAGATAAACTCTGCTCGAGCAAGTGAAAACTATTTACAAGTGTATCCCGAAAGACCCCAGCCATCCCAAACTTTGTTTAAAAAAATGGATTACAAGTTAGGGCAGTATGGATCTTTCAAGAAACCCAGAATGCCTTATGGAAACCGTGGTTTGGAAGATGAAACGGAGATGGTTCTCCAAGAGGTAGCTAGAAAATTGTAAATACGTATCGTGATCTAAAAATCAGGTATTTATTGTATATAAGAAACGATCCATCGAAGTCGACCAATGAAGTAGAAGTTAATTTAAATTTCCCACAAACAAAAGTCTGGCGGATTCTTAGAAAATATAATTTGAAACCCTACAAAATTCACATTTCCCAGAGTTTATTTCCTGGTGATGGTGACCGGAGGTTGCAGTTTTGTAATTGGATTTGTGAGCGTATTGAAAATGATGATCATTTTTTAAACACTATAATTTGGTCAGATGAATGCAAGTACACAAATTGTCGACTTTTCAATAGAAAAAATGATCCACGATCAAATACCGAAGTTAGAAACCAAGTTAGATTTGGTATTAATGTTTAGGCTGGTCTGTTGGGAGACATAATTATAGGACCATTCCTTAGGAAGGAATTAGAAGAATTTATCATGAAAATACCTCTCCGTCGACTAAATTTTATATGGTTGAAGCAATACGGGGCTTCTCCACATAATTCTAGGGCAGTTAGAGAGTATCTAAATGAGAAATTTCAAAATAGGTGAATAGGTAACCGTGGACCTATCGAATGGCCAGCTAGGTCGCCAGACTTATCGCCATTAGATTTTTTTTGGGGCATGTTAAAAAATAAAGTTTATCACAGAGTGCCAAATAATATTGATGAACTTCGGGCAAACATTTTAGAAAGTTTTATGAGTGTAAGGCAGCGTGATATACAACGAGCAGTGAATAATATTCGGCGCAGAGCAGTCCTTTGCATTAGAGAGAATGGCAATATATTTGAACATTTATTATAAAATTATTATTCATTATTATATCACCTAAAATTCGTATTCAATTGTTAAATTCTATTTAGTAATAATATTAGTATTAAATGTAATGTAAATGTAAATGCATGTATTTCTTGTTAAAAACTTAGTGTTGCATAAGATGTAATTTAACGTTTATAATAATGTTTCCGATTTTAAACTGTTGGCACTGTATGGCACTCTAGTTTATATTTTTATTTTTTAAATCCAGTGTAGTGCTAATTGTAGATTTTGATTTATTTTCATATTAAAACGTTATTAAAACCTCACATGTGTTGCACATCATTGTAACAGTAGAGACGAGTAAAACTCAAAATGAAAATAAACATTGCAGGTCCGTATTTAAAAATTTAAACTTGGTGACGGTTGCACTCCCACGAAACGTCTGATCTAAAATCTAAAATTCCCGTGTTGTAGATAAGATAAAGTGGCAATGAAGATGTATTAATATTTTTTTAATATCTCTTCAAGTAACGACAGGAAAAAATAAATAAGATTTTACAAAAAAATTATTTAAAAAAAATCTCGGCAATCATTGAAATATTTTAATTATCTTTATTTAATATTATTCCCCATATGATTACGCAACTTTGCCCCAATTTAACCGACTTCGTATCTCTTACCGTTTCCGATATCCCCATAGTGGTAATCGAATGTGAATAACCCTGTATACAAAACTATGATTATCGAATGCATTACAATTTTGATTATGTCTAAAAGCGCGAAAATGTTCGGCATACCGTTTTTTGAAACTACGGGAACATGCTAATTCAGAAACTCCAGAATAATTTAAGCGATCAATTTTGTCTTTTGCATTGTTAAAATATTTGCTAATTTATTGCAGGGTTTAAACGCAATTTATAATCAATAATCAAAACACCTGAATATTTTGACGTCAAAATAATTTAATTTCTAAATATGGTGATGGCTTTTAACACAATTTCTGCCTTTTATTGCAAACTCAGAACTGGAGTCATTTTCTATTGATAAATAAAATTTAAGTCAAATAATTACTTGGAAAATATTTGTGTTGATTTAGATAAATGTAAAAGTGATTCGGTTATCAATTACGTTAGATTAAACTGCCTTTAAATATGACCAAGCCCATCTGTATATCAGAAACAGCAAATGAAAATATTTTGTCGCAGTTGGTTCTGGTGGTTCCTGTATATTACAAAATAATTTTACAAACTGCACTTTGGCACGATAGGTTGTAACTTTTTTGCACGATAGGTTGTTTTAATCAGTTTACCATGACTATTTCCATGACAGTAAGTTGTTGTTACTGGTTGCTACGTCTAACAAAACGGTAAGTAATTTACTTACCACTCAGTGAACGGTAAGTGAGAAAAATTGTACTCTTTAGCATTGAATACTGCGCCCATAAACTGCCTGGGGGGCTTCAGTAGTCCACTTCTCACCACAAAATACGCTAACAAGCCCTTTTCAAATAAAGCAATCTTCTTTGCTTCACGCCATTCCTTAAAAACCTTGTATGTATAGATGAGTAACGCTTGACACCTCTACTTTGTAATACATTGTGAAATAGGTAAAAAACACACACAGGTTACTTTGTTAGTATCACTTAGATTTATTTAGTCTGTTCACATCGAGCCATCGCTTCGCTCCTCCTCCAAACAATTGTCTTCGAACGGTAACAAACTCTTACCGTTCTCCATACTTAATAGACTATATAATTTCTAATAGGCCAGTTTTAATCAGATTAAATGAAATTCAAACGGCGTTAAGCGACGAGGGTCGTAAAGCGATGGGGAATCTAGTAAATAAGCAAGTGTATTTTGACAATACGCCGATATTTGATGGTATTATTGAAAGCGCTGGGCTGAAATTGCTGCAAGTGGGAATTAAAAATCTGTCTCCGGCTCGAAAATGCCTGTTGACGCCATTTTGTCAAGAAATTTTGTCAATAGAGACTGGAGCAAAGTCGTATTTACCGACGAAAAAACATTTGCGTCTTCTGATGATGCTCCAGTCTCTGTTTGGAGAATCAATGGAACAAGATTTGAACCGCAGCATGTCCGGCCGAATAACAGGAGGGGGCGAGTTTCTTCTGGATATTGGGGGTGGATAATGGAAAGTTGTCCTGGAGAATTAGTTCAAGTGCGCCCCCAAGATTTACTTCCTGGGAATATGTGGATATTCTTGAAAACAGTCGAATTCCGACGGTGAGAAGAACTCTATACCCGGAGGAGGAGCTGGACATAATTACGGTTGTGCAGGACAATAGTCCGATACACACGGCACGTGTTGTCCAAGAGTGGCTGGACGACAATGCCAATCAAATAGAAATTATTCCATGGTCTTCGAAGAGTCCAGATCTCAATCCAATTGAGAATATTTGGGGTGCCATGGTTCGTGTCTGGAACCCAGATAATATTGAGATCCGGACTATTCAGAATCTGCAGCGCCGCGTCAACGAAAAGTGGGAAATGTTAAGAGGCAAACATTTATGCAGAAATTGTGTGGTGTCAATGCCGAACAGGCTACAAGAATGTATAAATAATAATGGTTTTTATACCAAATATTAGTTTATATATATATATATATATATATATATATATATATATATATATTTAATAAAAGATGTATTTTTATCTTTATTAAATCTTTATTTATTTCTAACTATTACTAGTTTGGGAAGTTATGCCATCATCATAGGCACAATTCTGCAAAGATTAGAATAATGGTTAATACAAATATAAAATCTATTATTATTAATAGTGTATGTGTTGTGTTAATGTTAGTGTGTGAGTTAGCCTTATAAAGCTATACTCCTCTTATTTTCATAAAAGTAACCTATGGTTTTTCATGGATTGCATTTATTTTATTGCTGCAATTAGGTTTGCAGTTGGCGCATAAAGCCTAAAATTTGGGAATTTTGGTTTTATAAACACTGTTGTATTCAAAATATATAAAACTCCTGTTTTTGCTAATTTGTTCTGGTAATATCTTCTATTATTAATTATGTTAATAACAACTACATGTTTTGAAATACTTAATAAATTCTATCTACAATCACTAATAAAGTAGGCCCTTTTGCTCGACACTGACAACAAAAAGTTGATAGTGAGAGTTGGCATTAACTTAAAAGCAATAATACCACTTTTTGCTCGTATTACATACAAAATATTTTCTAAAATCACTTAAAAAATGATTGAGTTCTTTAAAAAGAACGTTGATTTATTAGTTGCTATTGGCGACGCGCAGTTTTTAGTTTTATTGTGCGGCGAGCGAGAAAAACGAGTCTTGGATAAAAGTCAACTTTTCGTTTTCAGTATCGAGCAAAAAAGCTTACTTTATTTAGTGATTGTAGAAAAAAGATATTAAGCATTTCAAAACATGCCACCAGATAATTTGATTATCTGGATTAATTAATATAGATTAATTTTAAATAATGCAGAAATTGGTTGGAAGAATAACATTTACTGAAAAGTTAATAATAAAATATTTTTCCATGTGTCCAACTTTCTGGCGGACACTATATAAATCAATGATGTAGACGAAAAATATTTTTCTTTTATCGGATGCATACATAATAGCGGACCCAGAACCCTTCCAGGTAAATTTTAGGGAGCCGGTCACTCAGTGACAACACTGAACTAAACATTGAACGCCGAATAGCACCGAATGCAAATGCCCGACGAGGACAAGGACCGCGAACCGCCGTGTCCCAGCGACCAGTGACATTCTTTGAGTCCATGACTGTACAGCAACTAACAATTTGCCCATCAAATCACCTCGGTTACAAGATAATGCCTGAAGAGCAGTGAAAAAGCTGCTACATTGTCTGACATTTAATTGCAATTACCATGTTTCAATATTCTAGAGCAACTATGACACAACTAAAAAGTGAATTTTTCAGGAGATGAAAAAAATAAGATTTTTTTTTATTGTTTTACGTGTGAGTTATATTCCCAATAAAATGTATTCACTTCCTTAAAACGAAATAATTAACAATGATTTTTCGTCTCTCCTGAAAAATTCATTTAGCAGTTGCATCATTGTTGCTCAGGAACGGTGATATGCACTTATTAGTACAGTCATGACGAGGGGCACTGGGCTAGCAGTTTAGGTAATTTATCCCATTAGTGCATAATGTGTCCTATAAGGGACCCTAACTAACTAATTTATTGCTGGTGTCATAATTACTTTTTCTGGGAATTTATGATCCATGGGGGTTTCTAGGACAGATGTTGCCCTTCAGATATTGCTGTGTTAAATATTTTAGTATTTACTTGTGACTGTGAAGTGATAGATCCTAACTTATACTCCACGCGTGATGGCTGGTAAGTTATTATTTTATTGCGTTAAATTATAAATAAGAATTATTTTAAATTTATAACTATCAATATGATACTTTGTAGTAAATGCATAATGCACACCATGCAAAACGGCCACTATTTTTTTTTTATAGTTTGTCATTGCATAAGCTACTGCAGTTAATAGAATTGGAAGATGACGACGAACAGCCATCTGATATCTACTTACTACCTCCAGGCGATAATTCTACAGACACTGAAGAAAATTCCGATCATTCTGATGAAGAACCTGACAATCCAAATAACTTTTGTAGAGGTATGCTGAATCAAATTTGTGAAGTGCGATATAGAGATGATGAAATGCTCGAGGAAGATAATGATCTTCCACTTTCTGTAGTCAGAAATAGACTCATTAAAGATCAGAGTTTGCCTTCCGCATCTCAACCAAACCTTGAATTCTTTCGGAGCAAACGACAGAAAACACAGAGGTCATAATGGACACAAAAAGTGCTGGCCTGCAGGAAAAATAAAATATGTACTCCAAGACAACCACCAGCCGTTGCATTTTCTGCTGACCAACAATTAGATTTTTTATTATATTTTGGACCGAAGAGGTAATTCACGAAATTGTGCATTAATCAAATGTTTATGCACAACGCAAAAAATCATATTTTACATATTTCAAAAGCAGAAGTTTACGTCATGGTTTGAGCCATATTATTATCAGGCTTTGCCAAATATCCGAATTAAATGTACTGGTCAAGTGAAAAAGATGTGCCGAAAATGCTGTACAATAGTATACGATTGAATAGGTTTGAATCAATCATACTGAATTTACAATTCAATGACAATTTAGAATATTTACAGGAAACGCCATTAATATCTGCAAGTCTACAACACACTAAACGATAGCATCAAGAACAGCAACATCCACATATATTTTCATAGCAACTTGCATCATATTATACCTGTATTTCGATCATACTTACGAGACTATCGTACTTTGTGAGAAGATTTGGGTCTAGTCTATTTGAATGTTGGGAGAAATGAATGGAATTTTGTAGACGGGAATCATGAATTGAAATTTGTTGGGATTGCTGTGGAGACGCCATGTGTTGAACCAGGTTTGGGTTTTCTCCATTTGGAGTTGAAGGTTTGCGACAGTCGATGGGATGTTAGCAGAGTGAGACACCAGAGCTATGTCGCTAGTATATTGAATGATGTTGGAGTTGGGGTTGAAATGTGTGGGGTTGCTATTGTATATATCATGACAGTAAGTATTATAGAGGTTGGGAGATAGTGGTCTTGTGGGAAGCCTTGGTCGATTTTTATCGCTGATGAAAGCAATTTTTGTGTTTTACTTTGGCAGAGTGGTTTTGGAGAAAGGAGATTGTTAAGGCAAGTGACTAGTTAGGAGTTCCTAATTTGTGAAGTTTATATAGGAGTCCCTTGTGCCATGCGCGATGGATGCCAGGGAAGAGGGTTACGGATTTTTTGCCTTCTAGGTAGGCTGCTTGAAGATTAGAAGTGAGTATAGTAAGTGGGTGGAATGTGGATTTGTATTGGGAGAAACCGAACTGGTATGAGGGGATTTTGTTACCGATCGCTTGCTGAAGTTTATGTTTGATGTGGGACTCTAGGATTTTCCCGATTACGGTGAACCGGTAATAGGTCTATAGTTTCCAGGTAATGTGGAGTCAAGATCTTTTTTAAAAAAATTTATGCATTTTTAAAGTGTGGTGGAAAGGTTAGGGAGGATATGCAGTGGTTGATAATTTTGATGATCAAAATTATGGAGTATGGAGTATGGAGTATGGAGTATGGAGTGTGGGATCAATTTCTTTGAGTGTCAGACTAGAGCTGCTGACCAAATATGACTAAATTTTAAAAGATCCCTTATTTTGCCTTGAAAATCCCAGTAAGAAAGTTTCACATTTATCTAAAGATATTCATTATTAGTTCATTAGTCTATCGAGAAATGAGAAGATATAGAACAATTATCAGTGATATCCAAAAAGCAAAATATTTTAGAATTATTTTTGGAAATACATAATGCACACCATGCATAACGGCCACTTTTTTATTTTTGTAGTTTGTCATTGCATAAGCTACTGCAGATAATAGAACTGGAAGATGACGACGATCAGCCATCTGATATCTACTGACTACCTCCAGGCGATAATTCTACAGACACTGAAGAAAATTCCGATCATTCTGATGAAGAATGAGCTCCAAATACACCATGTGCAGATCAAATTAGTATAAAACTTACGTACGTTCATTGAAGAAGGCAATGTTGTAATTTAGGAATTAAGGTTCGTTCAGATATGCGATAAGATAGCTATTGTGTTTTTATGTTAGGCTTTTGGGCGCTGCTTACCCATCCGCAACTTTTCATCTTGCGTGACCTGACCAATTGCTATAGGTATTGTTGTTACGAAAAATATTACGTGGTGTCTTTTATTTGAAATTAATTCTTAACCAAGCTCGACCATTTACGTCGACATTTTAAATCATTAATAAATACGCGATTCTTTGTACTATCTTCTTCTTCTTATTTTCTTCTTCGGGTGATTATCTGCTTTCGGACGTTCGCGAAAGTATATATTTTTTTGTATTTATTTTGTACCTGATTTTACTAACTTAGATACATGATTAGATGATAAGTGCTGCCAGAATAAATTATTTAAGGTGTCTGTACATATATTCTTCCTCATATTGCTAAACTGTAGACACTGCCACCCTGATGGCGTGCGTAAGATTCTGATTAGATGGAATAAATAAAATATCTTTAATACGTGAATTTTTATTTCGAGCAAAAAATTAAACACTGAAGTATTCATCAGTTACTGCTTTTAGGCGTTGCAGGCGTTACCAGTGACACCGACACGCACACGTCGGCGTACTTTTTTGAATCCATAGGCATGTATCAGATGTTTGCATCCGTCGGAGCGCGAGTTGAATAATTCACGGCGCCCGACGGTTGGCAAAAAATACGTGTGACATGCGACAAGTTCATTTTCATCCCTTCCGCTCCTCCGTATTAAAGTGTTCGTCGGCGTTAATGGTTCGGTACATTACTTTGCTCCATTTCACATGCATAAAGTGTACACACACGCCCGCACTCGAGCGCGGGGGGAAATCGTTCATAGATTATTAGGCACGCCGGCGGGGCCGGGGGCGGCTGGTTTCCGCCGCCCCCGCCTTCGCTCGTCCCTTTTCCCCCTGATAGACACGCGAAACGAACCGACATTGGGGGCGATACAATGGGATTTTCCTCGCGCGTCCATCCCGCGCCTCCCTGCGAAAAATCCGGCGCTTAATATGCATCCGGCGTAACCGGAAAATGAATTTGATTGGAGCTTAACAACTCCAGAAAACCGTTAAAGCGACACGCGGAATATTAATGGGGTGTATGGAATCGAAACGTTCACATGTTAGTTAACCGGACGGCGGCCCGGAATCTATATCTTTCGCAGCTAATAAATGGCTTCGGCTGTCACTGGGTGTATTGGAAGGCAACGTTTTCCTCTCCATATGAAACATATATTTCGACACCATTCTGTTAGATTTGGCCATGGAATTGTAAAAAAAAATCCACCCTGACTATAAACAGAAATTTCTTACAAACATTACATTTTTCGCAAATATGTAGATAATTGAGTCAGATAAATAAATACACGAATAAAATACGAATGAAATTCATATTTGAAATAAACGGATACACTGTTTTTTGTTTCATTTTTAACTCTATCGATCATAACTACGTCAGGATTTGACGTTGATGCCAGCTTTTCATGAATATTAAAGAAAGGCCTATGATCAGCGGTTGACTCTTTTACAATGCATCTAATTATTTCTTCAAAAATATTTCTAAAAGCTTTACAGTGTTATTCATTAAAATTGAAGCCGCGGTATAACGGTGGTTTAGGCTTATTAATCATGACAACCCTTTGTAAAACAACGCTAACCCAACGCTAAACCACGGTTTATTTTTTATGAATAACGCTGTTAGAATCTAATGCAGTGTAAAAAATTCGACGTTCATTTATCTCATACGGTGGTAATCATCGGGTTACTAAATGGAACTTCTAATACACCCAAATAATCTGCATCGTCAACTGTGACGGCTTACCAGAGACTTAGATCTGGTATATTAATGTTCATTAATAACGATATTGTGCAGATTTTTCAGTATCATGGTTAAATAACTTCATCCATAGCCCTTTCGGGTACTATGAGGGTCGTTAAATATGCAACAAGACGAACTGTGGCCAACACAATCTTACACTCAACGACCATCGTCACATGGCTCGCAATTTACTAAGCAATGTATGATTTTACATAATCGGTAACTTTCAGTTGAAATAGTACAGGATAAACCAACCTAAACTAACAAATAAATCAATTAATTGCAAAAGCATCGAGGAAACAAATTATTATGTTAATGTGTATAAACAGAAATTATGAATTTCTAATTAAATGCTAATGTTTTGAGCTTGATCATTTATTTTTATTATCCATTATTGTTCATTCTGCTGTTTACGTCAATGTTGATTTTCATGATAACGTTTAATTGCGTTTGGTACAAAATCCACATGCCTATTTGTAAAATATGTTAATTATAAATTATTTCATTGTATGCAAGGAGAAAATATTAGTATGAAAACAAATTATATTTTCAAGGCAAATAATAATAACCTACTATTAATGCTTAAGTGAATCTTTACCTAAAATAATATGTCTGTTTTGTAATATTTCTACAAATTTTGAAGTACTTTTCTATTTAACATAAGCATATTATATCAAGAGACCAAATACATTTACTTTTGGAGTTGGCTACGGATACATCTAGTATATCTTAGAACTCTATATGATATTGTAATATAGAAATGACACACTGTGAGTTGTATAGATTTATTCTCAGCAATTCGAATGATAGTTTAAAGTAATTTGAAACATTCCTTTATTGGCAATAACGTAGTACATTTAATTTAGTTGTTCAATTCCAGGTTATGAGAACTTTTCTTTGTACAGTAGCATATTTCCATGGTGTTATATGCAGCTATACGTCTGTCAACGTTTATTTGTACTGATCCTATAAATTAACATTAAGATAAGTGTAACTGCACATGACATCCTAGAAATAACAGTTGCAGAATTAAAAATTGATGTCATAAATATAAATGACATAAGAAAAATCTTACCTTTCTGGTATGAGTACCACGTGTGAAATAGGGAGAAGTAATTCTTACCTAATGGTCTAAAATGGCTGACAAGTAAAAAATTGAGATAGTTTCATCCAGTCCCTTGACTAAGTTGATTATAGGGCCCTTAAAATTAGCTGACCAGTGACTTTAATAAAGCACGCTTAATGGCAGTTGCACTCCCGGTTTTCTACCGGCTTGGTCACAGACAGAAACTTCGACTTGCCAGCGCGTGATCTCTTAACAACTAAAATTCGAATCAATGAACCGATATCAGGGCCGCCTCCGTAGGCAACCTCGTAAACATTGTTGTGCGTCAACATTATAACGTTACAATGGATTATAGACAAAAGGCTAGCTGTAACTATAACAGTTATAAACAAAAAGCTTCTAGTGAAAGCTAATAGAAAAATGGAAAGGGCAAAGTCTACCTAAATTTGGAAAATATCATTATCATGGAAAATATCACATGTTTTATGTTACGTATTATCTATCTGCAAAATTGAAGAGTACAAACACTATTTAGATAACTCAGAAAGATACATTAAAAAGAATAAACTGAAACAGTTGTGTGGGAGACTTGAATTCGGAATCTCCAGACCGAGAATAGGAAAAGAAGACAAAAAAGCTAAAAGAGAAAATCAGGTAGTAGTGCAGAGAAAACTCCCGAACCTTTACACGGAATACTCAAAAGTAAGTAATAGATATTACATTTAGCCATGAAAACAAAATAAATTGCAACAAAAATAAGCATTTGCAAAAACTTCTATAAGACTAGCCCGGAATTTTAATTCTGCAAGTGTACGTTCAATAAATTCTAACAGAATATAGAAACAAATGCTAGTGCAAAGTTATGGATTAGAGACTAGGGTACTTTCATAAGTATGTGATTAACTGTAGCCCTTTGTAACGTTATAATTTTGACATACAGCGGCGGTAGTTTGCACGCGCGGTTAGTCATATATTTGTATGTGACTAAGTCGGTGAAACACCGGAATTTTGAACACCTTAAAGCGTGATTTGTAAGTTGAGTGGCCCTTGTGGTTTTCGTGGCTCCACCACTATCACCCAATGACTGGATAAAAAGACTTCAGATTACGACACATATTGGCCGCTATAGATCTTAAAGTAATAATTAGCCTTTTTTGTTTGACGTGACAAACTGCAGTTTCCGGATCCGGGAAGCGCGCATTTGCACTTCCGGTGTCGAACAAATATTGCGGAAATTGCGTCGGCTTTTGATCGACGAACGCGCCCAGCCTTTGTTTAATGGATGCTTGTTAATGTATGATCACGTTTTCTTAGTTTAATAAATTTACATTTCTTTACGGGATATTTTTGGTAATTAAGTATGAACTATTTAAATTTTATTTCTTTATGTAAATTAACTATTCCCGAGTTCACCCTACTGCGTTATAATTGAATCACGTGGAGCCGCACCCCCACCTAGTTAAGATCGAAGGACTGCCCCAGCTGACCATGGCCAAGGGGCCATTCATAGGGATGAACCAACAAGGTTGCACGTTTGAACGTGGAACATTATCTAATTTCCCCGTTTTATCATATCAATGGAAATTCACATACGACCTTCTGCCATTATGGTAGCGAAATGGAATGGCAAAGTCATACGTTGAATACTATTGTGGAGAATTTCTTGCAAAACAAAAACGACGAAAATTGCATAGAACTATTTAAAAGTAATCTTAAGATTTTTGCATCGCCTGGATAGTTACATGAGTACATATATTTATTTTCTCAACGGTCAACTTAATAAATTTTACAGCAAATCTAGGAGATTTTTGTGATTTATAATGATAACGTTTCTATTAAGATAATGAACATATAGGGAGGCACTACGAAGGAAGGTGGGGTACCATATGATGACCGACTACTGTTCAGTATTAAAATAAACTACCAAGGAATGAAACAAACAAAACAAACAACTAAATTTTTAAAGTGTGACAATATGTTATTTTCTCTTATCATAAGATCGAATCATTCGTTGTATGAGCTTTGTATAATTGTGTTCTCTGCTTCTTAAGACCAACATTTTGCCAGACGTTGGGAGTCATGGTCGGGGTTATTTTATACGCCTCCTAGAGAGACAATTACTCGTCTGACAGTAGCAAGCATACCAAGTAACCATTATCTAAAATAATGCAAAACTTTTGATGATGTATTTCAATTCAATACCATTGCTAGTTACTAATACATCAGCAGCCAATTAATTGGTATAAAAAATCTAACGACTACACCAAATCATTAAAATTAAGAGTTCGAATCGCTTCTTTACAAAAGTATTTGAGGAGAACTATTTATATTCAATTATCGACCAACTTTACTAAACTTCATATTCGATTTACGCGATACCGCAACATTTTGAAACAATTTTTCACACTTCTGCCAAATGGAAAATTTGGTCCAAGAGCAAATGCAACAGAAAAATTTCGTCGGCTGTGTGAATTTTATAATTGTTATTTTCTTTGTACGAATTCAACAATTTTGAAGGCCAAAATAAAGTTGTAAAATAAAAAAAATGAAAAATCGTTTGCATTATCTCTATGCAAAAATGATGCAATTTCTAAGTATAACAATGATTAACTAAAAAATGTGTACTTCCTTAATTTAATTTAATTTATTTGCTTTTGCGACCGGTTTCGGTCGATCAATTGATCATCTTCAGGCAAAACTAAAAAGAACAACATATTACAATTTGTACATTAACAATTTTTATTTTTTTTTTACATTTTTTTAAATACAAGATATAACAATGATGCTTTGTATCTTCTGCAACTATAGCTTATTAAACAGATTTGCTTCCGTTAATTGAAGGTTATTTTCTGGATTCAAATAAACCTTGCGACTTTAAACCTAGATACTCCTGAACTTTTTGTTTTTCAAAAATGTTTTTTTTTCTTTTCTAATAATGAGGTGATTCTAAACATATTATGTTAATAGTACTTTTCTGATAAAAGAACACTTTTTGAGATATTGTTTAAACGTATGTTTAAACGTACCGTAGGAAAATAATATACTTTCACTAAAGGGATTTATTAAATATAATATAAATTGAAAATATGAAAATTAAGTTTTTCATCTTTTCATTATCTTTTAGATGGTAATTTACAAAACATATTTTTGGATGAAACGCAATATCACATTTATGGCATCTAAATGCTGCTTGTTTGTGGCATGTGGTACATCTAGTTTGCTGATTTTTGTGAACTATAAGTCTCGACTCCTTAACTCGACTCACGATGTGTATTTGCTGGATCGCGTTTTTTTTTCTTCCGCGTAGTGTAGTTTTTTAATAAAAGTTTCCAGTAGTCCTTGCAGTAGTAGTCTATTGAAAGCATACCTAGATGGTTCATTTTTTCTCCATTTCATTTATGTAGTTACCAAGCGTTTTGTTCTGCCATATCAAGACAATGGGAAAATAGTGAGGAATACCATTTTTTGCCTCAAATCAATAAACGATACAAGCTAATATACTAATCTGCCCGATGCACTCCACCCATATTCTAATTGTACTTGTTTTATTATGAAAGGATGTTCAACATATTTTTTTCACTTTAAGAATATCGTCTCATAGAATGAGTAGGTAATAGTTATATAAAAATAGACCCTTTCAAACAATTATATTTCTTTTTCTGCAAGTTGCACTCAAATTTTTGAATTTTAATATTTTTTTAAATATAAAAATTATTATTTTTTTAATATTTTTTTAATTCATCAATTTCCTTCAATAGTTCATGGAGTTTTAGTGTTTTTTTTAGCAACTAAACAAAAAGAGAAAAAACATATGAGGAACTACTTAATGCTACAGTCGTATTCATTAAAGTATTGTACAGCATTTCTGCTGTGTGAATGTGACTTAATGTTAATTTCACTAGTTCAAAAGAGTGTTGTACATACAAATATTTTGAAAGGAGGTTAGATCAAGGTCTATTTAATTACTGATACAGTGCCAGCCTTTGTTGAATAAAATCACAACCACCGACATACTTTTAATGGCAGAATAAATGATACACAAAAGATCTGCAGAAATTAATTTTCATCTTATTATTATTCAAGAATACAATAATAATATTGTTTGTCACTGTTAGTTGTCACTTTGACAGTTCTGAAATGTATCTACCATTAACAAAATATACAGCCAACTACCTATTTCTGTACAAAACATTTTTAAACACAACTTACAACAGCCAATTATATAATGCTTTTATAGCCTATTTGAATATGTGCATGAGAAGGATGTTTTCTGTATTCTTGTTGATCATGATAATTATTATTATTCATTGTATTTTTATATTGTATTTTAGTATTTTTAGTATTATTTTAGTATTATTATTTGTAATTCTAATGTTGACTGTCACATCCACTAGCAGATGTAAATACACTGTACACGTATCGACGTGATTAAAGAATTAAATAAATAAATAAATATGTGTACAACACATTTTTGAACACAAGTATACATCGATAATTCGGATTTTTTTCAGTCCAAAGCATGCCATAAATATTAATATATTTCACATTATTATAATGTATGCAGTACGTTTAATGCTAATATGCCACTTTTAAGTGTAAAAGATTAAACTAAATTTGTGTAACACATTTATGGAATTATAAATGACGCTCAACGCAAGAAACGACTACTTTACACTTTACACTTTTGGCGTTTCTTTGCGAGGTTACGCAAAATCTGCACTTACTGTTCTGTGAAACACACAGCAGAGAATATATTTTTAGTTAAGCTTTATCTCTTAGAAAACACAACACCTTCACAAAATAGAAATTTGTATGTGTATGTTTAAACGGACATTAGGAGAATCTGGGTAAATTCTACGTATTCTACGGTAAACTTACATACGGTCGACTATGAGTGTAGTTATTTATGCACCAAGGGCGTTACTACGATGATTACGCCCGGAGAACGATAACGTCCAGCTCGAGGGCTTTAGTCCGAGAGATGGATATCGTTCGATGTGATATCGTTCAAATTTGCTTTTCAATTGCAATTATGAAACGCTATCAGAATGATCACAAGAAACTGCTCAAAAAGCAACGATAGGTTTGCTAGGGATTATCTCGAAAGAAAGATATGAGAAAGAGTACGAAACATTTTTGATATTAAAATATGAAACGGTGGTCCTAAATGAGATTGTTTTATAGGCGTACTTTCAAGAATTGACAAGTTTCACATTTATTCATATACAGAGAGCGCATAAAGTTTTATGAAGTGGTTTCATTTTTTCCCCTGTGTAAATTTTTGAAAAATGATTCAATAGAATATTCAGTTCATAGAATCAGTTCCCCTGACCTGACCCCTTTATATTTTTTCTTATCGGGTTACATCAAAAGTAAAGTATACTTTAGTCGGCCAACCACAATAGAATAGTTGAAACAATGGATTTAAGTCGAAATAGGACAAATACAGCCAGAAATTCTCCTCAATGTCTGTGCCGCCTTTCGACATCGATTGGCACACTGTCAAGAACAAAATGGCCAACAATTTGATTTTTTTCCCTAACCAATATTTTTTCGTTATTTTAATTATTTTTGTAATTGATGATATAGTAATAAGAATGTTTTTCAGGTTGATCAATTTTGTTTTATTCCAATATTTAAAATCCAAGCCTGTTTTACTAATTTTATTGTAACTGACGTTGTTTTGAATGGTAACTAGATGCATTCTGCACATTGAAATAATAATTTAATAGTTTTACTTTAACGCACTTTTACTCAATGTATTTCAAATATTACATATTGAAAATACTATCATAATCAATAATAAAAAATATAAGTTGTCTTTAAAAAAATAGCTCTGACTTCATAACTTCAAAACGGGGAGAGATGGAACATTGAAAATGGTCTCAAATATTTGTTTGAAAAATAAATCATTTTGACCTGTTGAAGAAAATTTATACAGGGGAATAAATAAAGCCCGGTCTTAATACATTATGCGCTCTCTGTATATTCAGATGTAAAATTATGGTCCAATGATGCTTTTATTCTTAAAAATATACTCGCTATGAGCGCTATGGACTAAGTATTCACCTGTGAAATCATCTTTTGTAGTTAAGATGAAAATTAACGTAATGTATTCATTACACCCTCTTATTACATCCCGGTTGTTATGGATATGTTTACACATCTCGTATCCTGGGAGTTATCATTCAATTATAGTAAAGTGAAAAATAGAATAGTTAAAATTGTGGCATTGTGTGGCAACTGCTTAATTTTTGTGCTAATGGTTTGATGATTAAGTGTTAATATTCATCTTCGAAGCACGCTTAAACATTGAGGTCGCTTTGCGTGAGGGATTCAATTATTTTATTGTGCGAGAACGTCGCTCACCGCTGAGAAGGGAATCCGGCCGTGGGCGGGATTGCATATTTTACCGTAACTTTCATTAAGTAAATATTTACCCGGGGGTTTATGTGTTTCGTGTTAGTTGGGCAATTTCGGATTGCAATCTCGCCGCGCCAGTAAATTTGCACCAGCATTATTCAAACGTAATCGCGCACTTAACGCCCGCACGAGAGACGATCTCCGCGAGACGGGAGGTTTGTGAATTGATTTTTGCGGGTTTCGGGGGCTGATGGAGGCAGCGCAGCGCTTTCAAGAGAAAGTCGCCCCTTCATGTGCAGCTTCATTTTCGCTGCAGCTCGCTAAATAGTCGTCGGAGAGCTCCGGTCGCCTTGGTTTGTCGACGTCGGCAATTCCCCTTAACAACCCTCGCAGAAATTCGTTGAAGGAGAAGGCGCCTGGATCCGCTATATTATTAATTTTACTGGAGCCGGGAACATTGTTTATGTTATTGAAATGAATGAAGCCACGTCCAGGTTTTTAAAATTTATATCCCCTTCACGGCGCGTTAATTAAATATAATTTACAGGCGATGCTCTAATTACTTCGCTTTATCTATAGGGAGGTACTCGTAAATCTATTCATTATACGCTGCGGAGATTAACGTTTCAATAATTTAAGCCGCTGTTGCAGTCTAGCTGGTTACACGATGTTGCTAGTGGCCTCGTTTATTTTTATGTCTATCGGCTGATTGTATGTGCTATTGTTCGATCGGACTGGCGCGGGATTTTCGAGACAATTTGCTCCTAAAAGTTCGCTTGGGAAATGACTACGAAATATCTGCTGACTTCCCTTTAAAACTTACACGTTGTTTTATTCGATACGTTCTTAGACAATATCTCATTCCTAAAATTTTCACATCCGATAAATTATCCCTTCAATTGCAATCGATCGGAAAATAAAAACAATCCAAGTTTAACAAATCATTCAAAACACTAAAATAAAAAAGATACAAGCCAAATTGAGTAAAGTTTCAACTTTAATTAATCCATCACAAGATTGAAATGATTAAAATCCCTCCCAAACATCACAATACTACTGCATATTTCAAGATATATCTCCATATAAAATGTATATACAACTTCCGGCTTTAGACACGAACCTCCACATGGCCATAACCTACCCATCTAAATGTCTGCATTAGTATGTAACTATTTTCGTGTTACCCGTTGATTTATCCCTTTTGCGCGGCGAATATTAAAGTTTGCCCAGGTCCAATCATAAATTCCGCAATGCGCGTAACCGAGAATTTATATTTTAATAAATTTTCACAATTTTTGCGGCCCGGTGTAATTGTGCATTTAAATTTCTCGCCACTCACGCTAAATGATTTTGTTTCAACTTCTTATTTCACATAAATTCTCTTTATCCGCCGGAATATTTAAATTCTCACCTGATTTAATCGCGAAATTTCCGCGCTGAATTTCCATTTCAAAAGAATTATTCCAGCGGCGCGAGAAAAATTGCGGCAATCGTCACGTCCAAATTAAATATTTTTATCTCTATATAAATATTAAATGTCAAAACTAGCGTTTTGCAGGGCTCAACATGACTCGCTTACGCTTTTGTGCTGTTCCGCACATTTTATTTAGTGTGTGCGAATGTATTTTCAACCAACCAACTCTGTTTACGTAATTTGATCGGATGTATAAAATATATCTCGCGCACGAACTATTGATTACGTTATAATGTATAGGGCGTATTTTGGCTCGAAGAAAGCTTTTTCTTTGATACGTGGCTTATTATGAAACAAAAATCTGTTTTGCCACAACCTACACATGTAATTTTCTGATTAACCCAATACGCATATTATACATTTTTTCGTCATTTTAAATGTTCAAATAATTGGTAATTATGCGTGCATGTGAATCGCGTTGTGCTCCAGCATAATCTAAATCCTGGATTGTAAACATTCGCAATCATTCGGAATAATGTTATTTATCAATTAATTCTTATAGAAACCGAAATACCATGGAGAATTGCATAGGTAATACAAAATGAAAGTTATATTGAAATATGAAATGTGCATGTTATAGAAAAAATGTTCACATAAGTTAAAAAATAGGCCATTAGGTTTAATAGATATTAAAATTAGAAGTTTTTTTTTATCACGGGATTTTACATACGTGGACAAGAATGGGCAATACGGAAATAATACAGGAATTACAGTTAAAAGTACTATTTAAGAAATATCTTAAAATTCGAACTAAATCACTTGTTAATTTGCAATCATATACAGTATGTCCCCGGATTGAGTTTACAAAAGGGATATTGTTTTTTAATTTTTACTTTTAAGTAATAATGTCATAGGAATTATAATTCCTGCTTGGTCTGAAATTACCAGTACAGTTACTGAAACTTTGATTTATTTATTGAGTGTGTTGGCAAAATCATTATTTTAAATCTTATTTTGACACTTATTTATTTACTATTGGCAAAAATTATTTAAAATTACATGTAAAAACATTATACATATAAAATCAAACAATCCCTCAAAAGCAGAAAATAATGCAGAACATTTAAAAAATCTCCTATGGACAGTTTTCAAGAGTTCCACACCTGACTTGAATTGTGTGAAAAAAATGGTTGGGGATTGTTTGAATGCTCATATTTTTCAAATTTAAGTGTCCAAATTAGATTTTTTTTTCATTTTAATTTAGCCAGCACCCTTATAAATGAATCAATGTTTTAATAACTAAAATGGTAGTTTCAGTTTTTTAATCAATTTGGCGACCTTTGTTTCAGTTTTTGATTACTTTTATGTAGGATGAATAAATTTGTTATCACTTTTAGGCATGTTGGGTAATTTTCTTACCAAGCAGAAATTTTAAATCGTATAACATTGTTACTTAAAAGTAAAAATTAAAAAAATATCCCTCTTGTAAACTCTATAGCGTCTAAACAATATAGTATAGTAGTAGTAACAATCTATATTCACTATCGACCAGAATTCTTTCCACCTTCTCAGTAATTATATTATAATTATTACAGTAATATTTACTTAAAATCAATTTAAACAAATCAATGAGGCGATTATGTCCATGTGCATTTACCTATTTATTGAAAATTTTCCTTGGATAAAATTATCGCAGGATACTCCATTATTACCACATTAATAGTGACTATTATACAAGATATTAAGTGATCGAATTTGTCTCACATCTCAATATATTACTTAGAAACGCTTTAAAAAATCGTGTCTGAAATTTGGTTTTTGTATAATTAGTGTTAGTTTGTATATTATTTTCGATAACTTTGAATAATTTTAACATTAATTAATTGCTTGCTCCAAAGCTTTCTAAATGTTTTATGTACCAAGAAATAGAATAGCTTTTTGAAGTCAATGAAGTCGATTTTGATTATATTATTGTTCCAGTTGATTAATGATTCATGCTTATGACGTGTTGCTTTTCAAATTGTTGGTGAAATGTTGGTTCTCGTTTCTCGTGTTTTGATATTCTCTAACATTTTTTTTATAATGATAGTATTGTAAAGATTTTGCTTAATCAGACAATTACACTAATAGGTCTATAGTTAATATGATATTATAATCTATCACCTTTTTTGTGGGTTTGAATTATTTGTCTACTCCTACAAGTTGTTAATTATGATTGACTTTAAAAACTACGATTTGTTAATTATACTTTTGAAATTTACAATATTTCATTTCCATATTTGCTATTTATACAAAATCTATAACAATTATGCAGTAATATTAGCACTTAACTCGATCGATGTATATCCTCATTCCTTCATTACGAAAAAGTTCTGCATAATTAAGAATTACCCAGTCAAATTTTTAAGAAGAATATTTTAATGATTGCATACGAGTTAAACTGTATTTGAAACATTCTAATTTTGGCACAGTCCAGAATAAAATATAGGTTTTCCACATTGTTCGGTCCATCTCAAAACAAACTTTTGAAAGAAGTTGGTAATTGCTTCAAGTTTTGAAACTTGATCTTGAAATCTGCAAACTTTTAAATAATAAATAGTAGATGCGATTGTAAAATATGCATTATTCAATAAAAATACTCGTTATGTAATTCAAAAATACTAGAATTTCGTTGAAAGTCGAGTAATTTTAATAATTCAAGTATTTCAAAACTATTTTATTAGATTTTGAAATTGTGATCATTATAATAACGAAGACTAATTCTAAATAATATTTTGTGTTCCTAATTTTTTTACACTTGGGATGCAAAATTTTGATTATAAAAAGTTAGATATTTTCATATGTCTCATATAAGAATATCAAGATTCTGTTGTGTTCCTAAACTGTACACTTGGGATGCAAAATTTTGAAAATAAATAATTAATTATTTTCATAAGTCTCCTATAAAAATATCAAGATTATGTTGTACAATTTAAAGAATAAATTATTTTGTTTGTAACCGGTTTTAGCATGATATACAGTTATATGGTATGTTACATCCATTACCCCAAAATTGGGGACTTGTAATTTTTAAATAGCCTGGAATGGAGTTATTTTTCAGGTTCTAAATACGAAAATTGGGTATTATATTGACAGTTTCTCAGTTTTTATTTTTAATTTTGAATGTGAAAAATTTAGATTAAATTATTTTCTTTTTAACCGGTTTTAGTATGTACAGGGTGGCCCAATTTGGATGTTTCTATATGGGATCTCGGTAACTAGAAGAGATATAGAAAATCGGATGACGTATCCTCGATCTCTTTTTTTAAGACCACCTCAATGGCGAAAACAAAAATTGGCTATCATCTTTGGTTTTGAAGTTATGGCCAAAAACTCATTATTTTCCATTTTCGATTTTTATCAATATTTCATTTATTTCTCATTTTATTAAACTAAGAGTTACACGTTCTTCAGGCATTTTTTTACGGTGAATTGAATAAGTTTTACAGAATTTTAATATATTCGTTAATAAACAAGATACAATACAAAGTTGTGTTTTTTTAAATACAAGTCGTAGTTGGCTTTGGCCTTAATAAATAGGTTATTTTTTTCTCTTTTCAATGAATATCACATGTGAATGTTATAATTGCATTTTTGTTGAAATCTATTAAAATTGTGTCAACACGTCATATACTCTCTTATTGGGCGTAGTAGACTGGTAGTAGGCTTGTATTGTTTAGAGTAAAATTATTTATTGAAAATGCACAAATTTTCCATCTGTAAATTACAAAATACCATGTGAATACAATATTATATATGTTAGAAAGGTTTATTAAATAATTAACAATTATCTTATTGCCTAGGGAATATTACAGGCTCTATCATCTAAAAGGCAGGCAACCCAATAAATTGATTTTTCCAAGATTAAAAAAAACCTTCAATGAAGCATTGAAAAGCATAGACACAATATTTAAATTACAATAAATGTTCCAATTGATATCCATTATTCAAAATGCATATGTTGCATCTTTTAATAACACTTCTGTAAGCAATATGAATGTGAACATTTGAAATTGAATTTATACAATCTATAAAATGTTGTCCTAAATTATTAATATTATCATTTCTCAATTTTATATAATTTATCGTTCTATATCTTGGTCGTTCAAATGGTGTATTTTTAGATAAATGTATGGTCTAAATTTTATGTTTTTTTCAAAATTCTAAGTGTTCTATTCTTCGAAACTCCGGATTCATCCTCAATATGTCGGCTGGAAATTGCTGGATTTACTATTACATCTAAAATTACATTAGTAGCAGTTTCGTCGGCGTCTACTATATTGTAAGACCTTGATTTTGGCTACTTGAAAGATCTGTGGCTGATAAGATTTTCTTTCAGTCTTTGAAATATTGATTTATCGGGTTGTTTTATTTCCGGATAGCGATTAAAATATGTTTCTATGTCAATTAGTGATTTGTTATTGCTTTGAATAAAGCATCTAACATATCAAATATTTCATAATTTTCGAACGACATTGTTAAACACTTCGAAATATAAAGATCACGTCGAATGTGTTAGCTTGACAATCAAACAATTTAAACAAAACAAGCCTACTACGTCCAATAAGAGAACATATGACGTTTTGAAAGAATTTTAATAGATTTCAACAAAAATGCAATTATAATATCCACATGTGATACATCATCGAAAAGAGAAAAAACTTACCTATTTATTAAGACCAAATCCAACTACGACTTCTATTTAAAAAAACACAACTTTGTATTGTATCTTGGTTATTAACGAAGATATAAAAATTCTGTAAAACTCATTCAATTCACCGTAGAAAAGTGCCTGAAGAACATGCATCTCGTATCTTAATAAAATGACAAATAAATGAAATATTGATAAAAATCGAAAATGGAAAATAACGAGTTTTTGGCCATAACGTGAAAACAAAAGACGATAGCCAACTTTGTTTTTACCATTGAGTTGGCCTTGTAAGAAGAGATCGAGGATACGCCATCCGATTTTCTCTATCTCTTCTAGTTACCGAGATCCCCTATAGAAGCATCCAAATTGGGCCACTCTGTACATTGTATATTCGGTAGGTATATTATAAATTTATAAAACTCTCAAGGAAAAATATGCAGGTTTCAAATTGACAAATATATTGGCATAGATAATGTTTTTATTTCAAGGTAATTTCTTTACATTTGAAGGTCATCATAATTTTTTTAATGTAATA
Organism: Othius punctulatus; assembly: GCA_951805005.1. NCBI lineage: Eukaryota > Metazoa > Arthropoda > Insecta > Coleoptera > Staphylinidae > Othius > Othius punctulatus. The sequence goes on from OX638139.1 coordinate 99,860,583, forward strand.
ATATGTTTTTTAATATTCATATAAAGGAGAAAACTAAAAATTCAAAAACATATTAAAACATAGAGTTTGATAGAATTTTAAAAATTTTAAATTTTCAAATTGGATGTGCCACGTCTTCCCGTTGTTCAATCGATCTCAAATTTTGCAAACATTATTTTTTCACCTAGTGGCATAATTCTAGGAGGCGTCGTGATAATAATTTCAAGGTCCAAAAATAAGGTCCACCTAATGTACACACAATATTTGCACATATCAATTGCCCCAAAATATGGGACTTGAAATTTTTATTTTGCTTGAAATTGACTTATTTTTATGCTTCTTAATACACAAATTCAGGATCATATTGAACGTGTTTGAGTTTTTTTTTTCCAAAAATATGAAAAATTTTGGTTTTTGTATCTCATAATGTCATAACTGATAAGTTTAGCGGTGAAATTTACAGACAACTGAAAGTTATTTGGTAGGTAATTTCGAGAGTAATGTTTAAGCATGTACGAGTGAAATTGCTTGTATTGTCCACGCCAGATAACTTGTCACTTTTCAGATAAAACCTAAATCCAACCCTCTCTCCTATTGGACTGAACAACACAAGTGCAAGTGCATTAATCGATATTCTATCGACATTTTTAATCATTAATTAACATTCTAGCTTATTGAGGTACGTAGTAAGCATACTTTTCCAGACTTATGCGATTGCTTATTCCAAACACATCATTTCTAAGGAATCTAAGGAATACATTTATTATTTATGGTTCAAAACTGTTCCCGCAAGTTAAGGCTTTATTCCCCATCCACCAGCAAACGGGATTCAGGTGTTACGGGAAAAGTGGAAAATTATTTGGCGTGGACTTTAGCAAATAACTTGTGGATTGCATACAGTAACTTTCACCTACAAAAATAGCCAATTATCAGAATTGTACAAGTAAGTGACTACTTCATTTGGGAATCGGTCAGTTAAACCACGTATACCTGCAATAATCCGGTACTGGAAAAGGTTGCGGAACTCCCCCTTTTCAGGTATACCATATAGCTTATGGCTTAATCACCTTAATTAATCTTATTAATTGCATAGTTGTAGTTCTTTACTTTTTCTTTTAGTACGCGGGTTCAACCAATCAAATGAAGCGATGGGGTTTATGATGGTGCATAGCAAAGAAAGTATATAGTTTATGTAAACTTTTACTAAAGTGAAAAAGTGTGCCGACAATGGAGTTAAAGTCTATGCTTATTGAAAAGGGTAGCAAATTGTTGTTGCTCAATAATTATACGTTTTCTAAAGCTAATGTAGCAAAATGTCGGAAAATTCGTTGGTGAAAATTCCTACTTGTTTTTATTTCTTAATCCTTCGTAGTGTTATTCGTGGTCGTACTGACCCTTCCAAGAATCTGATAGTCCCTCGAAGCAGAAGTGGTGGTCGAACTGACCGGTAATTAAGGGTACTCGCTGGAGCGCGTGGTCGAACTGACTGGTGGCCCTTCATTTCTTGATCTTATCTAGCAGGATAGATCGGGTAATTATCATCTCATTAGGATAAGCAGAATTTCTCAGTAATAGACACTCATAATTGACAAAATCAATTGACACTCATATGACATAGACACTCATTTTAATAAATATAAAATAGAATTCGACGTACAGTTGTGCTCCAATAAATCGAATACAAACAATTTGACATTTCTGTATAAAATAACTATTGTAACCTAATTTCTTATACTAGATTTATGTGAGCATGACTGTACCTAACTGAACATATGCAATACATAAATGAACACATAAGCTAATATACAATAGCTGTATGCATACATCACACTTAACCCTTACTTTGACTATTGCACTTGTTACACCTAACCATACGAAAATTCACCCTGACGTATTAATGAAATAACGCAAATTTTAAATTGTTGACCAATTAGAATCAATTATTTATATTTCATTAGCAAGGGATTCGGGGAAGAGCTTAGTCAAGGAAATCTCCTTAAGTGGAACTAAAATTCGTGGACTTCGTCATTTCTTCCATTTTTTTGTAGAAGAAGAACGGGCATATAATTTGACCGTTTTTTATGCTACACTAAACGTGACATTTATAGAATTTTATATTCTATATGTATAGGGCATGTAGGTGAAAATGGAGTAATCTCATGAAAATATATTACGATAATTGTAGTATACTCAGTTTATAAAGTATATAAATATTGCTGTTTGACAATTAACTCAATTAAATCATGCGTGTATGATTGAATGAATCATGATTGTCGTTTGTATATTTAACGATCACTCTTTACTATTTTTTTAATCTTATTACCCTCCTCCAATACAAATATTGCCGCTCTTGATATCATTTCATCGATATCGGGAATAATAACGAGCATTTATAATTTAACAGAAAACGAAGCCAATTATTTTTATTCCCCTACAATGGAATGGTAAATTAGAAAATTTTATTCGCAAAATGTGATCGGACCGTTTTTAATTTCGTTCTGCTTTGAAGTGGCCCTCTAAATACACAGCGATCCGAATTAGTGCATCGACGAATGCGAGCACGTATCTAATTGTTGTGCAGAATAAGGGGAGGGGATGAGTGGATAATTACACCATAGGCCGTAAATTGGATTACATTAATTTGGATTCGCAGTGCGAGTTTAGCGTTAATCAATGTTGCATTAGCTCATTACCTCGACCGACGTAAAATCCCGAACTCGTTAAACTCCGGTCTCAACAATTTCCGATTTATCGCCTGCGATTTCTTTCACCCCACGCCCCTGCATTGCTGGCCGCGAAATTTTAATTATCGCGCCCCGCAATTTCGGAATGCGGCCGAAACGGTAATTAATGTGCTCGCCAGAGATAACTAATTTTTGGCCTTTGTTGTGTAAATTAGCCCAGTTTTATGGCTGGAATGGCACCGAGATAAGATGAGAAGATAGCTGCTGCTTTCTGTGCGGGGCTTCTTATTGGCATTCGTGCGGGTTTCGAAAACGGAAGTCGCGGCCGGAAGTGGACGTGCCACACTGACCCACATGCCCAAGCGGGTCGTCCGCTGCGCCTACGCTATTGCATCCGGTTGACATTGACCGCAAGGGCGAAGGGGCGGCTCGAGGTATTACAATTATGCCACCCCTTTTAATATCGTCTTTTTTAATATATCCCGCCGATTGCGTCTTAGGCGGATTGAAAAATGCGACCCGCCCTGACCGGAAAATGAACTTTGCCATTACATTGTGTAAAAATTTCCCTTTATTACCAGGCGCTACAGTCTCTAATAAAGCACGGATATTGCCCGCAATAACTTGCTGCTCTCATTGTTACCAGTCGAAAATAAAAGAATCATCCTCTCGGCTAACAACCGGATCATCAATTTACAGCAGATTTAAAACCATTGGGTCCCGGGCAGTCGTTACACTTGCCAGAGGGGAGAGCTCGCCGTTCATATCCATCAAACGCCCATTCTTTCGGCGAGGCCATCGCATATATGACCACGGAATTTGCACGCCCTCTAGATAGCCTCGATTTTTAATAAAGACGAATAGTCAGGGCGTCGATATCTGCATTATCCTAGTACACGGTGGAGATTGCTGCGCCGCGAAATTTCATTACCAAGGGCCGTAATGAACGCACGATGCGGCTTTGTCATCTGCGCGATCAATTACCGTGTGTACAGGATTTTGTACTATCGGCGGACACAGGAAGTGGCTCTTGTACGGAGGACATGTCGGCCACATGAAAGGGACAATTTATCAAGGTAATTATATCTATCCACCAAGCTGCAAAAAATGAGGATGAGCCGCGAAGAGTATTCACAGCAAATACCGATATTTTAGAAGTACCCCAAGGCCCGCTTAAAAAAATGCGGTTTGAGGTCCGCATTATAAAATACTTCGGATGCAACTTTATAAGTGAGTTTTAACAGGTATGGTATACAATGAAGAAACGCGCTCGTATTATTATTTTAATTTATTCAAAAAATATAAAATTACAAAAACAAAAAGCGGGAAATTTGAGGATGTTTGTTTTCACTAACTAATGCATAAATATTAACTTGAATATTTATTGTTGATAAACGGAGCAACTGAGTATGTGACTTATCAGAAAGGGAACATCTATATTTTGACTTTGTAAATTTCATGCTGGCAAACCTGTTTTCGCAAAGATACGTGCTTCGCCGCATTGAGCCAGTGTAAGCCCTAAGTTTTGCGAGTTGGGGTATAGTTCTTCTGGCAGCAACTTGAAAAAGTCCAATCCAGTTTCAGTTCTTCCTTGGTAGAGAGGATCTGATTGCAAATCACACAATTCCAGTTGAAGGTTTGCTCTGCTTACATTCTCAAATTGTAAGGGCTTGCGTAAAAACTAAAATCTCTGTTTCGATTAGTCGCTAAATCTATTCTCGAATTCTTCTGCAATTGCGTAAATGTATTTTATGTGAGGTAAATTTGAAGCTTCCTCAAAATCGTTTATTTCTTCAAAATGTTCTATACAACTTGGAAAAAATTAAAAAAAAAAATTTAAGACTTGAAAAGCTTAATTTTATTTTTAAATCCATTTATGTGTCCAAGTAAGTTGGTAATATTCTGCTGTTTTCCTTGTAGCTTCAAATTCAATTCGTTAGGGTAAGATATCAGGTCTGTTAATGATGCAAGGTCTGCTAAAAATTTTGCATCAACCATTTTATTTTCCAGTTCCGTCATGTTGGACTTACTTAATCTTTAAGGAAAATATTAATCTCCTTGCGTAGAGTGCAGAATCGTTGCAAACAGTTTCCGGCGTTTAAGCAACAAATATCGGTATGAAGTAATAAGTCCCAATATGTAGCATCTACTTTAGCTAAAAAATCACGAAACTTTCTGTGAGTAAAAACACGATTGCCCTTTAAATAATATTAGTTATTTTAACAACTACTTTCATGACATTCATTTGACGTAAGGATTTTCCACATAGGGCCTCTTGGTGAAGAATACACCTAATTGATAGTGAGAAATTGATATTCCTTACAAAAGTGAGTGTATCACAGGACAGTTGATGTTGTTTTGTTTCAAGAGTCCTGCAAATCCATTTTCAGTCCTTATCATTGCTTTGACTCCATCAGTGATAAAACAGAAACATTTATCGAATGCCCAGTAGTCTGTCTGACACCACCTTAATTACAGCTTCAAAAATATCCGTACCCTTGGTTGTACCATGGAAACAAATAAGATCGAGCATCTTCTCTGCTACACTAAAGTCGTGTTGAATATTTCCGATAAAAATTACAAGCCGGCCAATATCGGACAGATCAGTGCTTTCATTCAGGCATAGGGAAAAATATTTACATTTTTCAACCGTGTCATGCAGTTTTTTGGAAACACATTGATTAATATGGTACACCCGTCTTACAATTGTTTAAGGCGACACTGATGCTGTTTCGAATTTTTAGGCAATTTATGTTTCATTGAATTGTTTTGAGATTTCAATTGCACAATTTTTAACAAGTACTCCATCACTAAAAGGTTTCTTCGCTTTGACAATTTCCAGCGCAACTTTTAAGAAGTGGCAATACTGCACTTGTTATCTGTGTCAAATAAAAAAAAAGTTGTTTATTGTTTTTTCGTATAATCCGTAATGATTATAGGAAAAGTCCTTTCTTGACTCCCCTGTATATTGCTGAAACATTTTTTGGTGTAACGTGGTGTAATGACGTTTCATATTATATTCCTTGGGAACCGATAGTACTTGCATACAAGCAATGCACTAAACTTTACTATGGTTGTTTGTGATTAATTAGTCTGCTTCCCAACGGTAAATATATACTCGATGTTCATTCGTTATTTTTCTTTTCTGCCAAGACCTATTTCACCGAGTATTTCACTTAAAACGGCGTTAGAATTGGTGCGTACCGCACACTAGAACAATTCATATTATCCATATCTTTCTCAGAATGATATGTCAAGATATGACATCAAGATGTTCAGGTGGCGTTTTGCTGATATTGTACACAGCTGGTTGATTTTTTAGTATCCAGCTTATATCTGCGACACTGTCAAAGATACAAAAATGAATTTCAAATAAACTTGTCATATGCAACCTAGTCTATAAAATACCGCAATATTTTTTTTCATAGCATTCCTATTTGCCGAAAATATATCTATTTTTTTTAATATATATACAGGGTGAGTCGGGAGGAACGGACCAAACTCCAGGAGTGTATTGTACACGTGAAAATAATTTAAAACAAATCATATGTTGTTATACGATCTTCATTTGTTTTCAAGTTATAGTTTCAAATCTTGAATATGCAAATGTGGTGTTTGTCTATGGTTTCTGTAATGGGAGTGCTACAGATGCTGTTGAAAGATATCGTCAACAGATTCCACATCAGAAAACTCTGGATAAAAATGTATTTATCCGACTTTTCAACAAACTGTTCGAAACTATCACTTGAAAATAAATGAAAATCGGATAACAACATTTGAGTTTTTTTAAATCATTTTTACTTGTACAATACACTCCTGGAGTTTGCTCTGTTCCTCCCGACTCACCCTATATAGTAAAACACAGGAAGCCAAATAGAATATTATGTTATAGCAATTGTTGGAATCTCTATTCATTATATTGTAGAAATATGGATAAAACCAGATGTATAAGCCTATTTTGTATATCTGCTTGAAATCTTTAGTCTCATCTCGAGCTTTATATTGAAAGGGCCTTAGATCTATCCTCTTTCGAACCTCTTTGTTATCTATCAAATTTGTATTCTGTATCTTTTTCATTTTCAACCACAGCAGCATCAACTAAAAGCTGTTCGTAACTCTCATCACGCTTGCATCTTAATAGGTGTTTATTGTCATTACAATTCCACAATTTTTTTTTTCTGAAATTATAATTCAGTGATTAATATTTCCAGTTCATACAAATAATATAGTAGGAATTATTTTTGAAGAAAACTGCTTCAGTAGAAATTTTCAATTCATGAGACTGATATTAAATAAAATTAATTTACAGCGAATATTGGCATTATTAAAAATATAAAACAAATTTAGACTATCCAATATAAAATTTTCACTTGAAAATTTGCAAAGCCGTTAAATTTTTATCTCCTACTATGAAATTATATCAAATTTAAGTACAATAGATCAAATCTGCCATAGCTAATAGCAATAAATTTAAAATTAGTGTCAGATATCAATCTACTATTGCAACTATCCATATCTATGAAATATCCATGTGCCAGTATTAAAATCTACTATTTTTAAATTTGAATTATCGAAATTTATTATAACTTACAACTTTCAGTTGTAATTTACAATAGCATCTGTGAAACTTACCAATTTTTCCCAGTGAAGTTATCAAATCTGTTCAATTTTCAATTGCAATTGTGAAATTTTACCCATTTATCTACACAACCATTTAAATGCTAAGACGAAGACATAGAATCGGTCAAACTTGTACAACTATTGCTGTTGTCAATATTTTCCACTTTAATTTTCCAAAACCGTAATTTCTATCAAATTTCTTCATGCAAGTATCAAAATCCACTATATTTAAAGTAGAATAATCTGAATGCGTCATTTTTATCTACAGCTGCCAAAATCTGTTATAACCTTGAAATAACCTTATGAAATATCCATGTGCCAGTATCGAAATCTACTATTTTTAAATTTGAATTATCGAAATCTATTATAACTTTCAGCTTTAATTTACAATAGCATCTGTCGAAATTTACCAAATTTTCCGAGGGAAGTTATCAAATCTGTTCAATTTTCAATTGCAATTGTGCAATTCTGTCCATTTATCTACTCAACCATTTAAATACTTAGCTGCAAAAATATAATAGGTCAAGCTTTTATTGCTATCGTCAAAATGCACTTGCAGTTTAACAAAACCATCAGATTTTCTTCAGAAACTGCCGTAATCTTATGACGTTTTAGCACCTCAACTGGTTAAATCTGTCAAACACCAGATTTTATATATTAACTGCCACTCTTAAAATCTGACAATTTTTCTGAAATGTACTTAAAATATTTAATTATTGATTTAATCAGAATTTGTAAAATGTATGGCTCCAATATTGATCAACAGAAACTTTTGAAACTTTCAACTTGTCAAATTGACATTTGACACTATGACACTATGTGATATTTTTGTTCTCTTTTTATAGGCAAATTTTGTTTTTTTAATTTTTTTTTAAACTTTCAAGCTGAATACTGGCTAAACCAAACGCATTTGTATATAGATAAGTTTTGTTAAATCTTCTTTTTTTGATCCCAGTAATCTATGGTTAAGCCATTTCCACATAATTTAGAGACACCCTGTATATATATATATAGTCTATCAACGATAATTAAAATCTATGAAGTTTTCGTGTATGGGTACATTGAAAGTGTATAATAAAAAACTGCATACTAGTTATTGATGTGTAACTTCATCTATAAAATTATTTTCAACTGTAACTTTTTTAGTTGCAGCAGTTTTTAGCACTGGCTGTGAAAATCTAAAATTTTCTACAACTCCAACGGACGAAATCTGTCTACATTTACCGTGCTCTAAAATTTGTTAATTTTTCAATACCGATATCTCCAAATATGTTAAATTTTTAATTAAAATTGTCCAAATTTTAGCAGGTGAACCTAACAGATTTTGTAAAATGCATCTGAAAAATAAAAAAAAATTAACGTTTGCAATTCGAAATTTAACTTGTTTGAAGAGTTCTATTGGAAATATGTTTCCTCGTGCAGTTTAATTAATTTGTATATATTTTAACATGGTAGAGGCGTCCGGCATATGGTGGAGGCGCCGGGCACACGGTGGAGGCGCGGGATGTTTGAAAAAAGTCAATAGACTCGAGTGACTTTAAATATGCAGGAACATTTTCTGATAATTAGTGGCACATGCTGGCCTTCCTCACTAACGAAATATGAAAAGAGACCTGTCAAAAATGCTGATAATTTGCAACGAGAACTGACGAGAATGTCATAGAAACTTTTAAAATCTAACTATACTGAAATAATCACCAACATAAAAAAATCAAGAAAATCATACATAAATATGTTTTCTTTGTAACAAAAATTTGTGAAAATCGTTGTTCTTGCGTATTTTACAATATTTTACCGTAAGGGTACTTTATTTACAGGTCTATTTAATTTTTATGTTGATTTTATATTATGTTTATTATTATATTTTTATGTTGATTATTTTTCTTGGAATGATTTTTTCACTGATCAGTACCACCAATAAATGAGAGATATCAAATTTCTAGGTTTTTTAAATTTTCTAGCAATCTGTTTTTGTAGAGATCGATTGCTGGTAATTATTTTTCTGGTTATAATTTTAGTATCAATACGCTGGCAATAAATTTTAAATTAGTGTCAGATATCAATTTACTATCTAACTGTTTTCAACAGGTCAATTTTGTATTCAGTTATTGTAGAGATCAATTTTTGTGTATTCTTATGATATAAATTGGATTATGAAGATTTTGGAAATCGTTATTGATCCCTCCCAGAGGTGTTTATTCATTGACTCTTCTAAAACAAGTCTACAAGCAGTGTTACTGCATAACGGAAATATACTTCCTTCTGTAGCTCTGGCCCATGCTGCTAATATGAAAGAAACTTATGAAAACATGTAGTTATTACTTGAAAAAATCAAGTGCAGTACATAGTCTTTCAAAATCTGTGGCGATTTGAAAGTGGATGCCCTATTACTTGGTCTTCAGTTGGGTTATACTAAATTCTGCTCCTTTTTATGCAAATGGGATAGTCGAAACAGAACACAACAATCATACAAAAATAGGCCTACGCGTGCATCCTTAATTTCTATACAAAAAAATGTGAAGTATTTAACCCTTGTAGAGCCATCCGAAGTACTTCTTCCACTATTGCATATCAAATTAGGCCTGACCAACAATTTTGTAAAGGCAATGAATCGCAATGGGAGTGGATTTTTGTATCTAAAAGAAAAATTCCCCAAAATAAGTGATGCAAAGATAAAATAGGGTATTTTCGTAGAACCCCAAATCAGGGAGTTGATAAAAAATCCGGTATTCGAAGAAAAAATGAGCGATTTAGAAAAACCACCATGGAAATCTTTTAAGAATGTTGTTTCAAATTTTTTGGGCAACCATAAGATTGAGAGTTGGTTAGCTAGCTATTGTTGGCTTATCAAGCATTGGGTTGCAACATGTCACTCAAGAATTATTTGTTAGACGCACACCTGAATTTTTTAGCTCCAAGTTCCTGAGAAAATGTTTTAAATTACTTAAGAGAATCAAATTCTTGACTAACAGATTTTTTTTAATGTTTTCTTGTACTGCCAACCACCTGTTAAAGTAAAAAATATCATGAAATCCATGTGGCGCGACAAAGTTACAATTTTGTTTACCAGTGCAATTATTTCGTTTTCATTTAGATACATATACAACTAAAACAGATTCGTCTTAAAAACGGCACTGATATCAATTAAACCAACTGTTTGAATAATGTATATTTCGTATATAAATAGTCAAATATTTTCAGACTTTTAGTCCCTTTGTTAGGCCTCTAATCTGCCATTCATCCCACCGAGTTAACTTGGGTTCAGAACTTTCGAAAAGGAAGCAAAATCATAACCGACGTTCCACTCCGAAAATGCGCGGATTAGCCAGGGTCGCGTAAGCCCACACATCTCTAGCCGCACGCGAGTTATTATGTATCTGCACTCCGGCGGGTACACATTGTTATTCTGTTTGAGATTAAGTTAGATTCAGCGTGTACGTAGGGCACATAATACATATATACGTCCCCGTCTTGTCTGACAGGATCATTTAAATATTAAAACCTGGCTGGCGCGCGGCCGGAATTTAAAGAGCACCCCAACCCCTAAAGCCCCGCGTGCTGTGCACACCACGTTAATCAGCCCTTTAAGTGCGTGGCCGGGACAAGACTTTTATTGCGCCTCGCGGTCGCTGTGTCCGACACCATAAATCCCTCGACTTAACTGCGACGTCTCTGATTATCTGGCCGAGACGCGATTATTTTTAAAGGCACGCAGGTTGATAAATATTTATCGCCTCGCGGAAGGGGTGGAAATAAAACATGACCCCATTAAGTGGCCCCGTCAGCCACCCCAGTTCACACCCCTTGTTAACCACACCTGCCAATGACTACCCTTAACAGAGCCTGTTAACAGTCACTATTAACTGCTCATTATACAACCAACTATTCTTAGAAATGTGTTTGTCGGTTTTCAAAACTAGTAAATGGGTCAATGCACAAAATTGTGTATGTAACGGTGGAGATAACCGCTGCCCCTATGTACTTTATGCGAATAATTACATTTCTACAGCACTACCATTGTTTATAACGAAATTATATTGCATGCCATGTAACGGTTTTGGTGGACGCGCCAGGTACAGCAACTGAAAATTATGATTATTCACAATGGAACCTCTGACTTCCAAAATTAACTACCAATAAACGCAAAATAGCCGACTAATGCTTTCAAAATAGTACACGTAACTGCGGAAATATTTAATTTATAAACAGGCATTTCCGTCGTCGTTTATAATAACTACAGAATTTGTCATTATTGTTAGCTCTCCCAGAAATTTAAAAATAGCAGCAATCAGCAGTTATATGAATTATATTGTTTAATTTATGCTGTCGCGTGTTAGGGTGATATTTCCTGCACAATAGTGCTTGTGCACATCTCTAATCATATTAATTATAACTGATCTAGATTTTGTGGGTGTTACTAATGGGAGTACGATACCAGAACGAGTCACGCATCGCAGCGAAATAAACCATGGTTGCGAACATAATAATAGTTGTTCAATAGGTTGATCGATGTGGCTTTTATTTGTTGAAAATTCATAATTACTAATGTATGAAATAAAGTTACGCACTTTTTAAAAATTTCCAAAATTGTTTTTTATTGTTCACGACAATTGTTTCGCCACACTGTGGCTTCTTCAGGTGAAGAAATGTGATGTTTTTCTTCACCTGAAGAAGCCACAGTGTGGCGAAACAATTGTCGTGAACAATAAAAAACAATTTTGGAAATTTTTAAAAAGTGCGTAACTTTATTTCATACATTAGTAATAGTTGTTCATTTGTTATTTAACGTTGTTGTCGTAAATATTTCTAAGCACTGGTTGTTATTTTTTATACACGAATTTATTCACAGAATCATTACTGTCTGTAAGATGTCGTCGTGCAGATTCGCATTAAATTTCTTGGTGATAGAAACAAACCTTATGTATGCAAATACGTGAATGCCAGTTAAAGCAATGTAAAAATTATTCACTGCATCGTCAATCATGACGAAATCTGCATATGTTTGCCATATGAATGTTTTTCTGCATATTATTGTATTAATTTTAGCTATGGGATGCCGTACTGCTTTAGAATATTTTCCGAGTTTAATGCATAACTAGTATTTTTCGAGAAATTGGACCATTTTTGTTTGATTCAGATTGTATACAGGGGTGTAACAGAAATACGTGTGTTAATTTTAAACATTGGTAGAACTCGTTATATAAAACATTTTTTCTATATGTTTTTTTTCAAAATTTTCAGGTTTTTTAAAATATTTTTATGCTCCCTAATTTTGACCAAACGAGCCGCTCTCAGGTACTGCCACTATAATTGTCAAGTGAAGTTTATTTCAAAATGCCAAATTTTTCTAATCAAGAATTAACAGATATTGTGTTGGTATATGGCCGAGCTTTTGGAATTGCCGCAGAAGCCCGTAGATTGTACAGTGCACAATATCCTAAACGTGTTTTGCCTAACAGGCAATGATGTACCTTTATGACACCGTTGCCATCACAACAAAATATTTTATCGCTGCACACCTTTAACCATAGGCGGGTACGCGTTTTAGTAGAAAAACTGGAACATATTTTAAATCAGTTTAACGTTGGTTTTTGAAAAAACAAACATATAGAAAAAATATTTTATTTAACGAGTTCTACCAATATTTAAAATTAACACACGTATTTCTGTTACACCCTGTATATGTTTGAAGCAAGCAATGCATTGTTCTCTACATCAGTTCCCAATAATATTCAAGAATGTATTACTTATATGAAATGCATTATTGCCCTATATCTACAGAGTGTTTTATAAATAAACAAAAACAAAATTTAGTACGGAATTTTCCAAAACCGTTATATTTGATGTCGGAAACTGCCATAACCTTATCACCTGCTACCACCTCAACTGGTAAAATCTGTCAAATACCAGGTTATATACACAGTGTCACACGCTCATGGACCATTAAAAGTTTATGGGGGAACCCTATATATATATATATATATATATATATATATATATATCTTTTTTACTATCTGCGATAATAATTAAATTCCACGATTTTGACCTAAAAAAAATGACTTCAATATCTCTTACAAATAAGATAGAAGCGAAAAATTAATTTGAAATTGTACCTGTAAGGTACATCACAAAGTCCACTATGATTGAAATTAGAATTTTCAAAATATTAAAAAAAACTACTTATTTTGGGAATATGGTTGTATAATACTTTTTTGTAGAAAATTGTTATGCCAATTGCTCTATGAGACAAAAAGAATATCATTCCATTAAATAAAAATCAAAAAAATGTTGAATGAATAATTGTCCAAATTTTCAGTTGCAATATTGAGGTACCTTTCAGATAAAATTTGAGATAAATTTTCTGTTTTTAATCTTATTTCTAAGAGAAATTTAAGCCATTTTTCATAACGTCTTTTTAGGTCAAAATCTTGGAATTAAATTATTTTCTCAGAAATCAAAAGTGGAAGTCACACATACAATTATATATAGGGTATTCTATTTAAAAAACAAAAGTTGATGGAAATTTCCGGTAGAACCGGTAGTGATAGAAGGTTAAAAATATTTCACCTGAGAAGAACGAACTTAGCCATGACTGTATGATTTAAAAAAAAATATCTTATCGGGAACCCCATAAACTTTTAATGATCCATGAGCGTGGGACATCCTGTATATTAACTTCAAAATCTGCAAAATTTTCTGAAATGTACTAAACATCAATAATAATCAAAATTTGTCAAATGGATATCTTCAATATGATAAAGTCATAAACATCAACTTTTGAAAGTCTTGTCGCCTAATATATGTTACTCTCTATGTCTGATATAAAGTAGTTTGTCCACGACAATCTCATAATATACTTATTATACTTATGCTTTCTCAATTATAATAATATCCGTTAATCACTACCAGATCCATCAATCACTACCAGCAGTGATTAATATCATTATTCAATAACGAAATGTCAATTATGTCTGAGAAATGTCTGATAAATGTTGGTACTTATTATCCTTACAGAGCAAAATGTAAATTAAGAAAGACAAAATGCAGATAATTTAAATTTATTCAATTTAATGACAAATGCCCATGTTCTACAATTACCTAATGGTATCATATAATAGTATATTGTGCACCAAGGTTGTGAAGTATACTATTATAACCAATTACTATTGTACATGACCCGAGGCGCTAATAGTATTCATAACCGTGGTGTATATACTATTTTTTGCACTAATAGAACAATTACAATCGTGTAAAATTATATATTAAAATACAATAAACATCTGCCAGCTCATCAATCCGGTCCAGTCATGGGTCCGGATCCAGTTTGGATCGGTCGAAATTGAAAGGGGTCTTGATAGCCTGTTCTCACCGGCTAAGACCGCTAAACTGATGAGATCGTCAGTCGAGAAGGCGGCCGAAAGACGAGAATTTGACCAGTTGTGTATGCGGTTGTCAGCTGTCTGCTGTCGGGATTGGGTTGTCACAAACTGTAAAAGACCGTGGGCAGGGCTTAGCTGTGTAGCCTCGCACGAACGTTTTTTTTTTACCTTGGTAATGAAAATTAATAAACACAATCAAACTCTACATTCAAATGATAGTCGTAGATTAAGTAAAGTATTTAATTCATGTATAATGGGCCATTAATTAGTGTACTATTATTAAACATCAAAAATTTGTCCTATCATCAACCGTGACTGCCAAATTCTGTGAAGTTTCTAGCACCAGATATGAAAATCTGTCGAACTACAACTATCGAAATCTGACATATTTTCTAGGAGAACTCTGCAGACATTACATTTTCAACAAAAGTTATTAAAATTTGTATAAATTTCAAATGGATCTGTTAAAATCACTTAATTTTATAGCTTCGCCTAGAAAATGTTAACAAATTTACCTATAACTCTAACAATTGAAATCTGTCATATTTTCGTGCCATTCTTTAACTATTGGTATCAACTATTCATAATCAAATCTACCAAATTCTGTAGTGTGCTTCAAATATATTTTCATAGTTTTATGTACAATTGTAAAAGTTTGTTAAATGATTATCTCCAGTTGTGATAATTTTATCAAATTTACAGGTATGACACTAATAATTTATCAATTCCGTAACAGTACATTGCTAAGGGATATTTTGATTATTTTCGTGTGTAATATGTATATGGCTACATTGATAGTATATAATAATAAATTATTATGTATTGTTATTTATCTGCAACTATAAAAATGTTTTCAACTCTAACTCAGCAGTCAGTAGCGCTAGTTGTAATAATCTCAAAAAATGTGAACCCCAGCTATTGAAAACTGCCAAATTTTCTATATCACCACAAATAGCTAAAGTTTCAGTCAAAATCGTCCAAATTGTTAAGATTAGCACAATTAGATTTCGACAGATGCATTTGAAAATTTAATAAATATCAACAATTTCAATTAAAAATATAACATATTTGAAAAGTTCCGTAGAGTATAAAATAAACAAAAAACTATACACGTTGGTCATTTCGAAAGAGTCGAAAATATTAATATCATACTATTGTACAATACTTTCAGGATATGTATGGGATATCCGTAGTTTTAAAATGGAATCGTTCTTTGTATTTCTTTGTATTTTTTTTTTATTTTATCATTTCACAATATTTGATGACCAAGATTACCACGTATAGTTTTTTGTCTAATTTAGAAACGAACCCGTATATAATTTAATGGCAATTTCTTATGTGATTTGATAACTGCTTGAGAAACTGATTAACCTTTGCGGGATTATTTGTTTACTTTTTTTTCGTTTTCTGATTCTACCCGTAGAACAGGTCAGCAAATGTGTTTAAAAATATTTTTCTGCAAACTCGTGATACATTTTAGATATAGTTGTTATTTGGTGTGCAATTGCAAGATAACATATTTGCGTGATTTTTTTTCTCCAATAGTTATTTTAATTATTTGTCCCAGAAATGTACAAATATCTGTACCTATATTTGTCTTTAATCCCAACTTAGTTAAACCCAAAATTTTTCAAAAATAGCTGTTTTTTATGTATTTCAATTAAATTTGGTGCTCAATTTCCTTTTTGGCCTCTTAAGATTCCTAAAAACTTACATCTTCCACTGCTGTAACCCATATACTTCATTTTCCGTTGTTGTTTCAAATTTCTATAACCTATAATGCCTACACTTCCTTCTCTCATATATGTTGCTACGTATCTCTCTCTTCACTCTCTAGAAAAATCGAGAAATCGTGTTAAAAATTAAAATTTGAAATAAATCTAGGGATATACGAGTTATTTGTCATGTCTACGTGAAAGTTAAATTGTAACGACCTAATTGGAAACAGGTTATTATTAATAATTGCCAGAACTCATTTTATCAAAGCGAGCTGATTAGGAAGTTACAATTTCTGTTGATAAAAATATCTGACGTCTATGGCAATTAACGGGCTGATTTTATAGGGGATGAGTTGGAATCCGCTTTGTTTTACCTACTAACATTATCAGGGACATACTCACAGATTCAATTACAAAGTTAGGTTCCTCTAGAAGCCATGTGTAGTAAATTTAGCAGTCAAGATGGACTGTCTCCTGTGACAGCAGTCATAAGGTTAGCAGCCGTTTCTGCATATTAATACTTATTCGTTGAAAAAAAATAAAAATTGCAATTCTTGAATTTTCGTAGCAAAAAAGTGATGACCACGAACAATCTAATAAAAACTCAGTCAACAAATACGATAAATATTTAAAAAAATACTGGATTCGGAGAAAGACTGAATATAAAATCTGTGGTACTAAGGCAAAACCCGATAAGTCAAAAATAATAATTCAAAATATTAATGGGTGTTAAATGTACCGATATATCGAAAAGAAACGTACATATAGGAATATTTATTTTGGTCGTATGTATTCTAGCAGCATGAGAACTATATAGGAATTTGTCCATTGAAATCTTGCCTAAGGTCTCTACATATGGGCAAAAATACGAACAATCGATACAATCGATTTTATTTGACTTGGTCGGGTTTAGTCTTAGTTCCACAGAAATGTAACCCGTAATTTATTTATTTATTTATTTATTTAATATTATCAAACAGTCATTAAAGGAGCTATTAACTAATTGCATAACTGAACACAAATTTACAGTCAGGTTAGTTACGATACATTTTAAATTCACAATTATGAATATTTTTGTAAAAGTACATACTGATGCTTGATTTAGCTGTTTTAATTACAATATTGGTTGTTGATACTACGATTCTAAAACGTTGTTTAATTTAATTATTAAACCACTTATTTGATAACAGCATCTCCGGATATAGTAATGTTAAAATTAAAGTAGGAGGGAGGAAGAAAGCATACCGAACGAATAGTAAACGGCACTTATAGTGAAAATATATAAAAAAGAAGACAAAAGAACTACTAATAACTAAAGGGGTAGAACCTAATGAATATCTGGACAAAACTACTAGAAAAAAATATAAAAATATATAAATAAAAGAATGAGAGGAAAAATAGATAGCTCGAAGGCAATAGACGAAGGTTTCAGAGCAGGAAGAGCAACCCAGGACCATATTTTTACAACAAAACAAATAGTAGAAAAGAAGTATTAAACAAAACGAAATGTATATATATATATATATATATATATATATATATATATATATATGTATACATTGCATATGTTGAAATGTATATATATATATATATATATATATATAGGATTTATTGACTTGGAAAAATCATTTGATACAGTACCAAGAAATCTGGAATATATTTCTTAAAAGGGGAATAGAGCAAAAAATCATCAATATTATAAAACAAATATACACAGATATTAAATATACAAAGAATTTAGTCATACATAACAATTACAAATTGGAATACTTCAAAACAAATAATTGTTTCAGGTATGGTGGAGAACTTAGCTCAACATTATTTATATTATATATGGACAATATTATAAAGAAAGCAAGGGGCAGAACGAAAAGAATAACAGTAGGATACAGAAATATGTTACCAGTAATCATAACAGAAGGAGCATTCGCTGACGATTTAATGATATTAGCAAATTGTACAACAAATCTGCAAAATAACATAAATATATATAACGAAGTTATAACAGAATATAATATGAAGATAAACAAACATAAGACAAAAGTAATGGTGATAAGCAAAAACAGAGAAAAAAATAAAAATACTAACAGGAAATGAAGAAATCGAGCAATTTAAATACCTAGGAATAGACATAATACAGGAAGGGGAAAATGACAAAGAAAGAAGTACCAGAATCGGCAAGACAATAAAAGTATACTATCAAATGAATAAGATAGTAATAAATAAAAAAGAAGTGACAAGACCAAATTAAATGTATATAAAGCAATATACCGGAGTATCTTAACGTAATGCTATGAAACACGGATAATAACTAAAAGAGAAGTAAGCAGAATCCAAACGGCTGAAATGAAGTATCTGAGGAGAGTAGCAGGGAAAACAAATATAGACAGAGTAAGAAATGAGGAAATCAGGAAAGAATTGGAAATTGAAAGTATACAGGAGTACATAGAAAAGAGGCAGATTAGTTGGTGGGGTCACTTCATAAGAATGGATGAAATGGCTCAAGGAAAAAGAATGTGGGAACCGAAGACGATAAATAAGAAGAAAAGGGGAAGACCCAGAATAGGATGGAATGAAACGATTATAAAAATACTCGAAACGAAAGGAATGTTAGAAGGAGAAGCAAGTAAACTAGCAAGAGATAGAGATAAATGGAAAAAAATTGTAAATGAAAAGTAAAAAGAAGCAGTAAAAAGTAGAATAGGACCAATGGGATGTAAATAAAATAACACTGTACACAAAACGCCAACACCACAAGGTAAAATGGCGATTGATTAAATAATTAAATTACCGATTATCGGCCCTCAATTAATGACCTATATATAGCAATAATTACAAGTAGAGGATATTACGTGAACGTGTAAATTTACACCAGGCTAACAAGCTCCGTCCAATCAAAACCTGACGATCTAATCGTGGAGCTGTTCAGATTAAACACCGCACGGTTTTACATTTATAATATTCCGGAAGTTCTACCTGAATATAATACAAGCTGCACGAGGCGATAAATCAAATTCGCACGTAGCGCTTGTAAGCGCGCCGTATTCTTAACGAAAATCTTGCTTTCATTAAAACGCAGCCCATATTCGGGCAGAGCAAGGATCGATCCTGCAGATCGCCTATTAATTATTTTTAATAGTCGCCTTTTATGGGGTAGCAAACGCTCCGCGAAGGAATTGCTCGATTAGAATTTATTAAAACACGCGAGGGCTAAGGCTAATGGCAAATTGGAATGGGCAGCGCCATCTATTAGCTGCTCGGTTGGGAGTGACCTGTGTGTTAATGGGCGATTATTTCATTCTATCTAATTATTTTGTGACCTACAAGAATAAATTTGCACAATAACAATACAACGCATGCAATAGAATATTTCAAATTATTTTCACCATAATCGTTGATTTCTGGAACAATTCAAGATAAATATCTTATATAAATACCGTTCTATAGAGTACTCAAAAATTTCCGAAATGAGAAGAGATTCAACACCAGACAAATAAAGAACAGAGAAGGAAAGCAAATAACAGATGGAAACGAAATTATGGAAAGGTGGAAAGAGTATTTTGAAGAGCTTTTCGGCACGGACACGATTGGAGAAACATCAGAGAACGAGTAAACAACCAGACACGAAGAAAAATCACATGAAGAAACAACTATGGAAGAACTAAAAGAGGTAATAAAAAAAATGAAAAATGGAAAAGCACCCGGATCGGACAAAATCACGGCTGAAATGATTAAGAATATAGGGAAGAAAGTATCAGATCTACTTTTGGAACTGTACAACTCAGTGTGGCAAAAAAAACAAATTTCGAAAGACTGGCAAACTGCACAAATAGTTCCAGAATATAAAAAGGGGACAGAAAAGAGTGCCAAAACTACCGGTCAAATCCTAGACAAAAGACTAAGAACTAAGATAGAACAAACATTAGATGAACCACAAAGAGTCCTCAGAAAGAGACATAGCCCGCAAGATCACATTTTCACGATTCAGCAAATAATAGAGAAATCAAAAATTCAAAAAAAGACGTCTACTTGGGTTTTATAGATATGACAAAAGCCTTTGACTTGGCGAACAGAGAAAAGCTGTGGGATATACTTAAAGAACGAGGAGTCAACCCCAAACTAATCAGAATAACTAACCAAATCTACAACACAAACACAAACATGATAATACATGGTAACGAAAGAAGGATTAGGGCATGGGAGAGGCTTGAGCTGAACATTGTTGAAAAATGCATCAAAAAATTTAAAAAAATACTGATTGGATACAAAAAATATGTGTTCAGAATTATTATATGAAACTATATAGTTTAAAAAAAATAGTACAAGAAGGTATAGTTTTTTTCAATTACGTCATGATAAGGTGAAGTTTTCAAAATAATAAGAGGAAAGTTATAATTTTGCAAATGATATCATGAAAACTGAAAAGATGGATAGATGTGAAAAATAGTACTAACATTTATAGTTTTAGTGATGTGATATTCATGATGCTATTCTTAGAAACAAACTGCCAATGGTTTTATTATAATAACTATAACTTTTCCTATTATTATTTAGAAAACTCAAAATTTTTTTCCCATTATTTTTGTAAACCTTACATTCTAGTAGTTTTAGTTTAGAATCTATATATGTAGATTCTATTTATAGCATCTTTCGCGCTATTCATGTAATTATTTTAAAAACTATAACTTTCATGCTATGATAAAATCATGATAAAAATACCAGAACTTTTCCTGTCATTACTTTCAAAACTGTAACTTTCAGTTGTTATTTTGGAAACTATAACTTGTAGTGCTATTACATTAGTAAAAATGTAACCAATTAATATTATTATATCTGCTCCAAGTAATACCAACAAATCTGATTAAACTGATTCGCCACTCTACTTAAAACCACTCATTTTAGGAGATATACTTGTTTAACATTTTTTGTAGAAAATTGTTCTGCCTATTGCCACGTCATACAAATAATATGTCATTCCATTACAAAAAAAATAATTAAAGCATTTTAAAGTGTACCTGTAAATAATTTAAATTTTTAAATAGTATAGTGAAGTATCAACACTCATGAGTTATATTAATGATAGAGCTATGCTTCAGCTACAATATGCAAAACAGTTTAAGTTTCTATTTCATTTGTAAGATAAAATATGAATATTTTTTAAATCGTTTATTTGAAGCAAACATTATTTTTTTCCTCAAAAACTGCTAAAGATAAGTGCCTTATAGGTTTAATAAAATATGTTCAGAATTGAACGTGAAATCCGAATATGTAAAAATATATAGGGTGTTCTATTTAAAATAACAAAGTTGATGGCCACTTCCGGTAGAACCGGAAGCGATAGAAACATGCGCATATTTTATTTTGGGAGATCACCATGAATCGTGTTTGTGTGATTTTTTCAAATTTTTATTTCATCAGGAAATCCATAAACTTTTAACCAATGGCTTGCGTGGGACACTCGTATTATCTTTGTGGACGCTAGCAACGGTACAGGACTTTTTAAGGGATGTTTACTGAAATTGTAAAATAACTGTAATATTTGCTTGGTATTTCTTCATAGGTGTACGCAATTTGAAGACTGCAAGTTCAAAAACAACCCCTATATTAAATATTATGTGTGCAGTCGTTCGAAATGGGATCAGGACGTTTTAAGGGATGGTACGAAAATTGTAAAATAACTATAATATTTTCCCCGTACTGTATTGTAGGTGTACGCAAATTGGGGCCAATAAGTCCAAAAACAACTCCAATATTAAATAAAACGCGTTAAGGGTTGTTACGGAAATCAGGGGGTAGCTACTAAAAAACGGACTCCATATTATTATTCTCCACGAAATTCTGCACATAAATGTTAATTATGGTTCCATTCTGGAAATTAATAATCACGCAATCAGGGTTTTAGTTATTAAAATTTCGATTTTCTAATTTCCAATGTAAAAATGATTTTAAGGAATGTATTGATTTTTCATTGTTGCAATTCTATGCAGGAATTGACAAGTCTGTAAGCGCGCGCAGCTTCACCTTACCTCTCAACCTCCGCAAGTACCTTAGGTCGGGTGGACCGCCATAGGGAAGACATGCAATCTGTGCAGCTCCCGGAATTTTCGCCCCTCTTCCAGGAAGTTCTTCGAGGATCTGGACGGAACTCCGGGATAGTGTTCCTGGGCCGGACGATCGCGTTTAGAGTGAGTATCGCGGCGATCGAAGCCGTATTTTGCGGGAAATTTTAAATTCTTCGGTTCCATCAAATGGCGACACAACGTAGAGGTCAACTCGGACTTTCTGGGTATTAATAGATAATATATTTCTAGGTGCCGGTGTTCGGCCATCGGGAGTGAATCCAGTTCAGGATTTCTCCAGATTGGTGGTGAATCCAGCTCACGGGACGCCGCAGAAGCCAAGGGAGAATACATTTGGATTTTCACGAGATTGGCTGAGTTTTGGCCGACATTGTGGAATTCCAGGTTAGTGGTTAAGGCGCATGCCCCGTTCTATCTGGTCTTGCGCAAATTTCAATCATATCTGCTCACATGCATTCGCACAAAGACATATCTTTTTTACATCGACTTATTGCATATAAATTAATATAAATTTGTTTGCATGTTTCAATATATGTCTGTATGTTAGTATGTTTGTATATATGTTTGTATGCATGCTTGAATATTTCTATGCATGTTTCTACGTTTGTATGTATGTTTGTATGCATGTTTAAATGTTTCTATGTTTGCATGTGTGTATATTTGTATGTGTGTATGTTTGTATACATATTTGTATGTTTATATATTTTATTGTGTGTTTGTATGTATGTATGTATGTATGTATGTATGTATGTATGTTTGTATGCACGATCATTATGTTGTTAGAAATGAAATACTTTTCCGTCGACTTGCCGCACAAAATCGTTCATTATAGTAAACCTTATGGACTCATTAATGAACGATCGATGCACTGAACAATCAAAAACATGTGTATGTGTGTGCGTGTGTATGTGTATGTACGCGTGTTGAGTGACTGTGAGCATGTGTATATTTTGGTATGTTTGTATATTTGTATGCATTTTTGTATGTTTTTGTATTTGTTTGTATGATTGTTCGTATGTTTGTATATTTGTTTGTATGATTGTTTGTATGTTTGTATATTTGTTTGTATGTTTGTGCGTTTGTATGTGTGTATGCATGTTTGTATGTTTCTATGTTTGCGTGTGTGTATATTTGCATGTGTGTATGTCTGTATGCATATTTGCATGTTTATACATTTGATTGTGTGTTTGTATGTATGTTTGTACGCACGATCATTATGTTGTTAGAAATAAAATACTTTTCCGTCAACTTGCTGCGTATTAATCGTATTAATGCCCTCATTACATAATAGCAGGCTTAAAAAAAACATGGTTTTTAAAACAAAATAATAAATCAATGATTTTTTTAATCATAAAAATCATGGTTTATTTAATTTTTTTATGTTTCTGATCAGTTTTGGCCAGGACAGATGTGATTTATACCAATTGATTTACATCACGACTTAATCATATGATTTGTTTTTTATAAATTTTGATTTTGAACAAGAAATGATAATTAAAACAAATTTATATCAATTGATTTACATCACGACTTAATCATATGATTTTTTTGTAAATAAATTTTGATTTTGAACAAGAAATGATAATTAAAATAAATTTCTGTGTATCTAGACCATGTGAAAAAATTGAAGAAAGGAAATATATTTTATTAAGTTTAAAGTATTATCCATAAGTTACCAGTTATTTATTTAAGGTATTATAATTGGGTACTTACTTGTAGAGTTATTTTTGTTTTATTTTATTGTTTATTTGTTTTATTTTGCCTGCCTAGTTTTAGTTTCAAACAAACCATCATCAGAGGCATGATATGTGTATTTTGCTATGTATGTATCTGAATCTTATTTTTACCATAATTGTTTGTAATTAATTTGAATTTTGAAAAGATTAAACTAGTCAAGCAACAAATCAAGCAAAATAAAATAAACAAATAATAAAATAAAATAATACTTTAAAATAATATTTTACTTACAATTATTTTTGTAATTTTCGGAAGTTTTTATTAACATAAGTACGCATTTATACTCTGTAGTTACATTATAATTTTAATTGTTCACTTATTGGAGTGCAAAAATAATCATTAATTTAAAAAAAATCTATTTTTATTTAAATCAATGATTTATATAAAAATCCGTTGATTTAAATAAACGAACAATTTAAAAAAGAAACAGTTTAATCATGATTTAAATCAACGAATAATTTTTAAAAAATCAAATTAAGCATGATTTTAATCAATTGATTTAAATTATATTTTTTTAATTTTTTTTTAATTCTTTTATTTATGATTTTTATATCATATCAACCCGGAATAAATGGCTACATATTTTGAAATACCGGAAATTTGCATTTATTCTTAAAATTGCTTCAAGTTGAGAAAGACATGGGGATGATTTTTCAAAATAAATCAAATTATTGTACAAATTTGCATACTTATTCTTATAATTCCCTCATTAATTAATAGTACCTCATCAATGTAATCAAATGGGTATACATTTACGCGATGATTGTGCAATTACTGACTTTTATTAAGCCCATTGTTTGGGGACAATTAACCAGAAATTTTACGTGCAGCGGATTTAAATTTTCTCCTCAACATTTCAGGGCACCTAGAATTCTCCAAGGTGAATCATGTGAGATGATCTTATATCTGTGTTTCGATCACTTCTGGGCCAACCTGGGTTTGGTTGAAGTGTAGTATGTATGAATGTGTATGACAACACATTGGCCTTAGGTGCAATACTGTAGATAGTGATTAGGAGTTCATTATTGAGCCCCTAAATCATAGTCCACTGTTGCACCTAAGGTTATTGTGTAGGTATATTAACTTCTGGTGCAACCTTTTACATCGTCATTGAGAGTTTCTTGATGAGCCTAATTAGGAGTTCCATGTTCAGGTCAATTCATAGATCTGTGTTACACCCAAAGTTATTGAATATACAGAGTGAGCCAAAAAAAAACGTTCATATTTGAAATATTCATATTTTCAATTAACTCTTTAAATCGATCATTTAATTTTGTTTTTCATGTTTACACTTGGTCGATTGTAAAAATGATATTGAATTTTTGAAAAGTTTTTTTTTTATCATCAATATTAATTATTGACATTAATAAAGGCTCTGCATCAGAGCTTGTACAATTCTTTTGCCCACTCTGTATGTATCTATGTATACTTTGTATACATACTATGTATACTCTGTATACATAAATATGCGTGCGTGCATTGTATTTACTAACGTGCAATTTCTTCCTGCAAATGTTAAATTCGCGATTAACATTTTGGGATTACCTTCCCAAGTCAAACGTATACTTTTTAGTGTTTGTCCGTGTTCTTGTCTTCAACAAATAATTAGTGAAAGTATCTTGAGCAGTTCAGATTACCTTCTGACGTTAAAAGTTTGCCCGTTTAGAGCCAGTGCGTAGTAGTGTCGAAAGTTCGGGTATGGTTGAGCCTGAGGATTGTTGCGTTTGTTTCGTACTTTCCTCACCCGCGCCACACCGTCAAATTTCGAACTCCGATTTGTTTTCGGAGTTCGGAGTTGCAGGGTACTGGATCTTCGCCAATTCAACTTTAAAAGTCAATTTCAAGGTAGGTCTTTTTTTGAGATGAGCTCCAAGACGTATCAAAGTGAGTACAGTTTTTCTTACATTTCATCAAGTAGAGTCTCGATTCAGGTTTTTGTTCACAGATGCGCCCCAGCTTTTGTTTTCTTGCTTTGCTACCGATAATGCGTATTAGTTTTAAGCAAGAAGTTCTTAAGCTGGTGTCCGGATTGAGTTCTCGTGAAGCAAGTTAAGCCACATTGAGATTTCTCTGTAACACTGTAATAACCCATGTTGTTCTGGTGCGGCATTGTAAATCGTGATGGTAGGTTCCTTGCTACACTGTTGACCTCAATCAAGTTGTTCCCTTGAAATCTGTGGATTCCGTAGGTTCAAAAGGGTCAAGAATAACTGCAGTATAGCGTCATATAGTACGCCGCCTGAGTGAGCAGGGTTTTTCTTACAGGTTGCGCCATTTGTATTTGTGTATTGTCGGCGTATATTCTCGCTCTGGGCGACGTACTTATATTTCTTGCGCTGCGCATATGTACGTTTAGGGTTTTTCTCCTTACAGGTGCGCTCACATCTTTGCGCTCGTACGTCGAGACAGTAACGAGTAGGGCTTTGTATACAGTACTTGTTTGTTTCAAGTATCTGTATACAATACTTGTTTGTTGCAAGAACTATGTATGCAGTGCTTGTTTGTTGCCAGTACTATGTATGCAGTGCTTGTATTTTGCAAGTAAACACAATCGCATTTTATCTTAGCGCTGTGCCACTCATATTTCCGCCCACTCTTGTAGTTGTTGTATGTATACAGTGCTTGTTTGTTGCAAGTATTACGTATACAGTACTTGTTTATTGCAAGTACATACGTATACAGTACTTGTGTGGTTCAAGTACATATGTATACATTACATGTTTGTTGCAAGTACTTTGTATACAGTGCTTGTGTGTTGCAAGTGCATGTATACAGTACTTGTTTATTTCAAGTACCAACAATCGCATTTTATCTTAGCGCTGCGCCACTCATATTGCCGCCCACTCTTGTACTTGTTGTATGTATACAGTGCTTGTTTGTTGCAAGTATTACGTATACAGTACTTGTTTGTTGCAAGTACATACGTATACAGTCCTCGTTTGGTTCAAGTACATATGTATACATTACATGTTTATTGCAAGTACTTTGTATACAGTGCTTGTGTGTTGCAAGTGCATGTATATAGTACTTGTTTATATCAAGTACCAAAAATCGCATTTTATCTTACCTACTTGTATTTCCTTGTTGTCGGCGTATCTCGTTCTGTAAGACGTACTAATTTGATGTGCGTATAATTAGAACCGCGATGTTGCGCCCATGCATTGAACAGGGTTTTCCTTTTCAGGTACAATCTATTAGCTACATTTGAAGTAGATGCATGTAAAACTGCGCCTTACTAGAGTTCCTCTAAGCAGGTTCTCTTAAATTATTAGTTACCCAGTACTTGCTTGTTGCAAGTACTTGTGTACTATGTACATAGTACTTGTTTGTTTCAAGTACGACAATAGCATTTTCTCTTTCAGGTACAATACAAACTGCGCCTATATTGGGTTCCTGTAAACAGGTTCTCTTAAATTATCATACAACAATAACATATAACAATACAACTATACAACAATAATAACAACAATAATATTAAATAAAGGAAAATAAGACACCTGGTATAAGTTTCACAGTTTTTTTTTTATTATTGATACTCCACAATTGTTTCGATTGTTACACCATTGTCAAGAGTTAAAAGAATACTCTGAGTATTCTTTTAACTCTTGAAAATGTTGTAACGATCAAAACAATTGTTGTGAATCAAACTAAAAAAAAAAAAAAACTGTGACACTTACGCGTAGTGTCTTATGTTGCTTAATTTAATATGTTTGGCCAAGAGGTTATTAAACTTTTAATTCAATCAAAAGAATGTTTTCTTTCAGGTTACATGAGTAAAATAGGGCTGAAAGCGAGATCTCTCATGTATAAAATAAAAAGATAACGGTACCAGTGAATTGGGCAGCTTTATTTATACCAACAGTCCAACTTTAGACGAATACCAAGAGGTAGTTAAATGTTCATCAATTCAGTTGTATTGTAAATCAGGCTTTCCATTCACAGACAGTACCTCAAACGTGCAGCCCTTTTCGGAATATTCTGGAAATGTTGCAATTTGGGGTGGTGCTGGAAAATCTATCTAATGCATATTTTACTGAGTAAAATTTAATGTGTGCTTCATTTTGTTGCTGATTCTAGTTACTCATTAAAATATGCATCATTAATTTTCTTTTTCATTTTACATTGAGCTTGCTTATGAATATGTATAAATCTGTAAATTGAGACGAATAAATGAGAAAAACTTATAAATATTGAGTATATTGATTAAATATAGCCCTCATAGCCCCCCACCACCCTAAATCCGCCCCTGCACATGAGACGAATGAGAGAAGATAGAAACACTAAGAAAATATACGAGACAAGAGGAAGAGGAAAACTAGAGAACAAGATCGAGAAAAGAGTGGAACAGCGCAATAAAAGAAGAGGCAGCAAGAAAAGGAAACACATGGGAAGAAATAAAGGAATTAACCAAACATAGTAGGAAGTGAAGAGAATACTATAAAAATTAATAATGTAGGCCTTACACCAACAGCTATATAGGCAAAGGAATAAATATATAAATGCATAGAACATTAAAAAAAACAGAAATTGAAACAAAATGCAAATTCTGATATTCAGAAAAATATTAGTTGGAGCGAACAATTTATAACTTAATTGCGAATTATTTGCGAATCTGTTTCGACTATTTTTGGGTAGAATACAGCGTCCGGCGAAATTCAGCATTCTGCTTCCTGTACCGACTAGTTTCAAAAAAATTCTAGACAACCAGTTTTTATCTCATTCGGCCTTAAAAATTGGAAGGGAGCTTAAGAAAATATCAAGTACATCCATATTTTGAGTGTCATAGAGTCGCTACGCGAAAATGGTCTCTTTTTAATAGCTCTCTAAAAAATGGTCACTGTAGAAGTTGTTTTAATGCAAAACAACACCAAATTTGTTTTGTTTAGAGGCCATAATAAAATGCCGAAAGTACCAACCGTGGAAACTGTTTAGAAGATGATTTTGAAGTTTTGAAAAATAATTTAACCATTTTTACAAAGTTATAATCCTCCCAAGAATTGTGTCTAGATTATGTGTAACTAAATAGAATTGTAGACGCTAATTGCTTATTGGGCATGTTTGTATAAGAAACTATTGATGCATATTATTTTGCTGTTATGGTCGATGATAGTAGAACAGAAGATAAATTTAAAATTATGGTATACATATTTATGCCATTAAGGCAGTTAAATTAACAAGACCGACAATTTTTGAATATTTTAGAATATGTAAGAGACGTTAAAATTTCACGTGTTGAAAAAACTCGGCCGGTTATTACTGCGAGAACGCTTTTAAACATTGGAATAATCATATGGCACACCACTAACATTAATAATAATAATATTCATAACAATATGTAGGCGCGTACTTGGGCTAATTAGTGGTTGCGAAAGTTACACCAATCGCGGTGTTTTTTAAACCATTGTCCGGAATACGACAGAATAATTCCGGCAGAAGCGGAATTGATAGAAACATATACTAATTTTATTTTAGGAGATCACGACGAACCATGATTGAATGAATTTTTCAAATTTTAATTTTATCATGAACCCCATAACCTTTTACCAATGGCTTCCGTAAGACAATCTGTATATTTGCACTTTACTGTGATCACGCGATTTCAAGTTCTATATTTCAAATTTTAAGCATAGGGTTTTAGAAAATGATAGAAATTCACTTACATTTAAAATGTTGTAGCGCAAAAACAGAAAAATGTTCAAACTAGTGCCCATCAGTATTATTATTGATATTTTCAAATTGTAACGTGAATATTGCCATGCTGGCAATATGGTCAATTGTCTTTATCTACGCAAACTTATATTTTTAACATAACTTGAATTTCTGTAGATTTAATTAATTCATGTTTTATATATTTTATACCAGATCTGTATACAGTATACGTGAATATAAATCCTCTAAAAATTTGACCACCAATATATCTTAAATAAGTGAGAAAATGGAGTTATTAACTTTCCGAGTTGACCAGTATAAGTTATCAGACACTGAAATTTCTGAAAATGTATCTAACGGATATCTTGAAAATTTTATGCCAGATTTATATCGAGTATACCTGAATACAAATCCTCTAAAAATTTGACCACCAATATGTCTTAAATAAGTGAGAGAATCGAGTTATTAACTTGCGGAGTTTTCAGACACTGAAAATTCTGAAAAATTTATCTAACGAATATTTTGAAAGTTTTATGCCAGATCTGTATACAGTATACCTGAATGCAAATCCTCTGAAAATTTGACCATGCATATGTCTTAAATAAGTGAGAAAATCGGGTTATTAACTTGCAGAGTTGACCAGTATAAGTTTTCAGACACTGAAAATTCTGAAAAAATTATCTAAAGAATATTTTGAAAATTTTATGCCAGATCTGTATACAGTATACCTAAATACATAACCCATGAAAATTTGACCACGAGTATGTCTTAAGTAAGTGAAAAATTTGAGTTATTAACTTTCCGAGTTAACCAATATAAGTTATAAGTGACTAAAATTTCAGAAAATTTATCTAATATCTTGAACTTGAATTTCTATAGATTTAATTAGTTCATGTTTTGTATATTTTATGCCAGATCTGTATACAGTATACCTGAATACAAATCCTCTGAAAATTTGACCTCCAATATGTCTTGAATAAGTGAGAAAATCGAGTTATTAACTTTCCGAGTAGACCAGTATAAGTTATGTCACTGAAATTTCTACAAAATTATCTAACAGATATTTGAAAAATTTATGCCTGATCTGTATACAGTATACTTGCATACAATTCTTCCGCAAATTTGAGAAAGATTCTACTTTAAATAAGTGAGAAAATCGAATATATAAGTTTCTGATTTGACCTGCAAGAATGATCAATTTCTGAAATTTCTGAATAGTTATCTAATTTATGTTTTATATATTTCATGTCGTATTTGTATACAGTATACCTTCATACAATTCTTCTGCAAAGTTGAGGAAGATTGTGCTTTAAATAAGTGAGAAAATTGAATATATAACTTTCTGATTTGACCAGCGTGTATTTATCAATAACTGATTTTTTTGCATATTTAATTAATTCATGTTTTGTATACAGGGTGTCTACACTAAACCGTTCGTTAAAAGTTTACGGGGTTGCCATGGTACTAAAATTTTCAAAAAAATCCTCGTCACACGGTTGAATCAGTTATCCTCATGAGAAATATTTTCAACTTTCCGGTTCCACCGGAAGTAGCACAAACTTTCTTATTTTAAATGGAACACCCCATATATTATTTTATTTTTGAATTCCTCGCTTAAATTGGAACATATTTTGTAAGAACGTATGTACACTTATCACTTCTAGTTTTCAAGAAAACATTATTTTTTTCTAAAATTTTGACCTTTTTATGCTTCCTCCACACTTTGCTCAGTAATATAATTCACAAAATATAATGAAGTACAATATATTTTAATTTTTAATTATTAATTCGCGTAATTACTGGAATGCTTGGTAACAAATTTATAAATATTTTGCAACATATGCATTTATTAAACCCAATTTGTTTATATAATAATTTAATTAAAATACGTTTATACCGCTTTATTTGCTGTAATCATTTACTATGGAGTAATCCGTTGCGATTTAAATCTGCATTCAATACTGTGTTTTATTATATATTTATAATTTGTTATTACATCCATGAATTGCAAAATTATTATTAGCGCCAATCAAACAATAAGTTTGAAATTGATGTATTTAATGAAAATTGCATAAGTTGACATATTAATTACTAATCAATTTACATTGCATCAAAGCAGTAAATGAATCAACTATCCATGTTGCTTTACAAGAACTAACTTCAGTACACCAATTCAACCAGTGATAATAATAATACAAATCTCTACTATTCCTCTACCTATGGCGTAATTGGTTACTGTCATTGTTTGACAGATAATTCTGATCCACTTAAATTTTATATTATTACTAGTTGCCCCTGAACTATTACTAGTTATGCGGGCATTAACAGGAGAAGGGCATTATTATTAGTAACAAAAGAATAATCATAAGTTGTCTTAAAAATTGCAGTAATTAAAATAAATATTAACTTATGTATTGAAATTTTGTCGAGCAAGTATTCAGTTGTAGTAATTATTGCAGTGTTACGGATAAATTTTCGTACGTACTTGAGGACGTATAACAAAAACACTGGTATACTTTTCATGTAATATATAACTATAGTTAATACCCAAAATGTTTAAATGTTTAAGTTACACTAAGCTTATGGTCGAGACCTGATTAATAGGGGGTCATGATTCCTATTGAATGTGTATAGTGAAATATTACACTTATATTTATGTAATCAATTTAAACATAATTTAATTATATAATAAGGTATATAATTAATATATAATAATTAATTAATATATAATTAATATATAATTATTATAAGGTGATCTGATTTTGTGATGTAGTAAGAAACGTTTTTATTCAAATAGTAGATTAAATAATTCTGACGGAATTAAGCTAATTACTCGTGTAATTTGCAAAACTCGCTTCGCTCGTTTTAGCAAATATTATACTCGTCAAGCAATATCTCACTTTTCATAACTGGTTACGTAAATAAATATTTCATAGTTATTGGGATAACTAAGCTCTCAGGTAGTTATTTTCATAGCAATATACAAAACTACTGTAAGTAAAAGTAGTAGTGAAATAGTAATAAAATACAATTTTCAAAGATAAGTATAACTAACTCATCGTTTCACGTGATATAAAATAAATGTAAAAGCCATCCGCAGCGCGTTTGCTTTAGCTATTACGGTTTATGCACGTACTCCAGGCCAAGCCGTGGGCTCTGGGTCAGATAATGAAATATCCTCCGCCGGAGAGGCCAGACAGTTAAAAAGCAAAGATAGTAAGGACAAAACTTCGCAAGAACTGAGGAGAGTTAAATTGAAATTTACGTCTTTGCGTGCGAACGTGATTTTAGCTCTCTGTACGGTTTCAATTATCGCCCAAAACAGTCTGAAGTTATGCAAACTAACTTCGAGATGGATACCGATATCTTATCTCATTAGTAATAGACTGAAATATGAATAAGTATACAATTTTCAATTATCTCTATTTTATTAAAACTAATTAAGAAAATATTCATAAAATCTAAATAAAATAACAGAAGTAAATGTCCACTTCATATTAAACTATTACATATTAAACTATTTCGAAAATTCGAAAAAGGAATACTCTAAATTTTTGTTATTATCGAAACAAAGAGAATGGGGAAGGGGACAGTTGAATTGGAAAATGAAAATTTACTAATGTGGCGGTAGCAGCGCGTACTAACTAACTTTTTGATTATCAGTCGATTATTCGATAACTAGTCGATTATTAGATGTTATGTATTAAGTTAGCTATCATATCGGAGAAATATCAAGAAAGAATTGAGAAGAAAATATTTTTTTTGCAGAAATTGATATAAACGAAATTCACTCCTCAAATTTAATATTAATTTCTGTATTAGTTATGTAATGCTAATAATATTATTATAACTAACAAACTAGAATAATTTACCAACACTCAATGGTAAACTAATATGAAGCAGTGAAGGAAGAAACAAGAACTGCAGCTGGAGTAGTATGTATGAATAAATAGGAAGCAATATCTGAAAGAATACTAGTTATAGAATTGAAATACAATCCTCATTTAAAGACATTGATTATAGGATATCTGGTAAACCAGAACACAAGGAAAACTGAGAAGAGGAAGACCAACAGAGACATGAGATCGTGCAATAGCGAAAATACCAAAAAAGAAAGGACAAACATGGAACGAGGAATAATGGAAGAAGTTTATGATAGAGATATTCTCCCTACACTCATTTGGGTACACAAGGGGATTTTCGTTATATGTGCCTAGTTTAATCTCGAATATCTCAGAAACGCTTCATTTTTTCGAAATTCAGAATTATACTTTTTTATGACATTGAAGCTTATTCGCCGAAAACTGGTATATAATTTAAAAACATCCTAACCTCAAAGTTTTATGTAGCAATAGCCATAGTAGAACCCCTGTTTCTACGGCACTGTGTATACTCAGATGATTGTAATTATTTGTGAATATGTGTATTGATAGTGGGTGACTCATCGCAAAATATCAGATTTATAAGTCTGCTCTTGTAGAAATGATAATAAGAAAACTGATTTGCTAAGTAACACTTTAAGATCCTACATTTTGGGAACAAAATCGATTAGAAAAAAACATTATTTACGTTTTCATTTAGTTTTGCCTCTCTTAGCATGCTCCTAAATTTGTACTACGAAGTTGTGGGACACTATGTATATATGAAAAAAAATGACTGTATAGACTAATAATGTAATCTAATAAGTAAACTAATTTGCTAAGTAATACTTCACGATCCTACATTTTGGAAACAAAAGTTATTAGAAAAAAACATTATTTACATTTTCATTTAATTTTGCCTCTCTTAGCATGCTCATATTTACAATTTATATTGATTCAATATATTATAAATTATTAATAAATATAATTTATATTTATTAAGTTGTGGGACACCCAGGGCCGGTTTATCAAATGTTGGCGCCCTAGGCGATTTTTAAGGTGGCGCCTCTTGAACCTCCCTTTTAATGTGATCAAAGGTATTGCAGGTATTGTAATAATTGGAAATTTTTATATTGATAAATTTTATTACAATTTTAAAAACAAAACAAAAAATTGTACAAAATAAGCACATTTTAATAAAAAATATATAACAAAAATAAACATGAAAATAAAAATCATTTCTCAAAGTACATAAATGCATATTAAAATATTTAACAATGCATAGAAATAAAAATCACAACAAAATAAATAAATAATACTACTATTACTTAAACATATAACTTTGGCTTAAATACAGTAGAAAAAAAGATTTATATCTAAATTCATGCAAAAAACCAATGCTCCCAATTGTATCATTTATAATATCATTACATAGAAAAAATTCCTAAGCCAAAAACAGATTTTTTTAATTTATATTTTTTTCCTACATTTGGAATTTGCAAATGTTTCAATTAGTTTGTCACAGCACATATAATTAACCATGTCTGAATTTATTGCAAGAGTTGCCAAGCCTGATAATTTTTCATGGGACAGCGTGTTTCTCAAATAATTTTTAATTCGTTTTAAGACTGAAAACGAACGTTCACCAGAGGCATTTGTAACAGGAATGCATAAATAAATCCTTAATATAACATCCATATTCGGAAAAGTAGATATTATCTTTTTCTCTTGTATAAGTTTTAACATTTTTAAAACACTTGATTGTCCATCATCTACTTTTAATACTTCCATATTTTGTAAAAACTGTTTAAAATGTTTGCATTCTTCTGTAAATTCGGGACCAAGGTCCGATGGGTATAACTTTATAAGCGCGTTTGTTTTTTCTTCAATGATATTATCCTCCACTTCTCCTAACCTCGTCAAAAACTCAAACAAGCCCTCTATATCAGTGTATGCATTTTTACGACGCTTCAATTGTTCAATTAAGTTATCAATTATGACATAAAATGTATTTATTCTCATATTATCACGCCCATTCGTATTCAGATCATTATTGGGTTCTAAAAATTGGAGTTTCCTTTTACGATTCCGAGTTAATTCTTTTTTGTATTCGCTGCAGTTGGATTTCTTTTTTCCTGCTTCCTCATAAAGATCAAATTTAGATCTTTGTTCTGTTAAATATTCAATTAAAGAATTATAAATTTGAACAACGACTGTTATATCTATATTAACTTTTTGCAATGTTTTATTACACGCATCGATTCTCTCCAAAATATTGTTCCAAAATTCAGTAAGGATGCCAGTTTCTAATAAATGAAATTTACAAAGTAATCCATTTGCTTCAGCGTGTGTTTGAGGTTTTTCAGTTTCGTTGTTCAATATCTCTTCAAAGGCATCTCTAAAACAGGAATAGCCTAAAGATAAGGCGCTGCACGCATCTGCTCTGGCAGACCACCTCGTTGCCGACAGAGTTTTAGGAAGCAGGTATTTATTTTTATTATTATTTGCAAAACATTTTTTTAAAATGTCCCATCTATGGGTAGAAGCTGACCAAAAATTATAAATTTCCTGTATAAACATGAAAAATGTAGTTGCTTCCAGACAACATTCAGCAGCAAATACACCAACTAAATTTAAAGAGTGTGCTGCACAAGGTACGTAATGTATTAATGTATTGTGAGCTTTCATTCTAACTTGCAAACCAGAGTATTGGCCAGACATATTACTGGCGTTGTCATATGATTGACCTCTGCAATCCATAATATTGATTTTTAGATCTTCAAGTTTTTTTAAAATGGCAACTTCCATTTCTTTTGCCTTATGTCCTACATTTGGCAAAAATGAAATAAATCTTTCGACTGGCGTACCATCTGCATAAATATATCTTACTACAAAAGTTAACTCGTCCACCTTGGCAATATCTGGTGTCGAGTCAATAATTATGGAAAAATATTTACTTGACTTTAATTCTTCGACAATTAAATCAGTGATTGAAAAACTCATCAAAATAATAAATTCATTGCATATATCTTTGGATAAATATGAAACGGTCCCTTTGCCTTTGTTTGCATATTTTTGTATGTGAGCTTGCAAAAATGGATCAAATGTTGAAATCAATTCTAACAGACCAATGTAATTGCCATTATTCGGTTCCCCAAATACATCACTTTCACCACGAAAAGCCAAAGTACGAGTGGACAAATACTTAACAACTTCAACTATTCGTACAAGAACATTTTTCCAATATTGTAATTCCAAAGAATATTGTTTTTTTAATTCACCATCAATTTTCCCTAGAGCGTCAACTCGACATATATAAATCCGCGTATTTTCTCGGTATTCTAAAGATTGTTCGTGATGTTTTAAACGATGTTCGTTCTTCCAATCGTTAAAGCCAGTATGAGTAAATGAAGTTTTATGTTTGCTAAATAATTTGCACGGCATACAATAAATACATCCTGTCGTTTTAGAAAAAATAAGCCATTCTCGTCTCTTTGTCTCCCCATTTATGGATTGGTGCAAAAATATACGCTTTGAAGCATATCTCACCCGATCATTATATGATCTTTTAGATATTTTAAAATCTAATTCATTAATATTTTGTTGTGGTGGATTTTGAATGATATAATCCACAAAATTATTATCGATTCTCCACTTCGAAGGGTCCAACAAATCTGTGACTGAAATTGTTTGATTTTCTGTCATCGACGATGCAAAGTTCTCGCTTTCAATTGTGGCCTCACTCACCAAATTTGGTAAATTATAATTTTCATTGGTGCTTTCATGAGAAGTTGATGGCAAATTTGTAACATCGTCAAATATGCTCGATCTTGGTAACAAAGTGTCTGGGGACTGCACTTTGGATTCCTCACTTTTCGAAAAAAACGAAGTTATTTTATGCACTTTGTCCAACAATTTGGCAGTTTTTTCATTTTGTTCCAATTTTCGTAATTTATTCTGATATCCAGATAATTTACGCGACATATTTCTGCAAACAAATTTAACATTTGAAACATGCGTACTTTGAATTAATAAATTATTGTCCTTTGAACACAAATAGCATGTTGTATTCAAAATAATAGTGCAGTTTAATGTCAGCATTTAATTTGAACTTTATAATAAAAAAAAGTGCACTTACTTTTATTAAAGTGTTCACTATTCACATGATTTTTTTGTTTAATCGAATTACTCAAAGTAATTTTTATTGCAATTTCACAGGAGACACCAGACCCATACAACTAGTTAACATCGAATGAACTAATGACATAAAACTATAAAAGGGTCCAGCATGTACATAAATCTATTTACTCTCAAGTAATATAGGTCGGGAAAAATATGTTAACGTAGTCCTTATTTCTTATTGATTGGTTTCAAAGCATAGAAATAAAAACACGTGTAGGCGCCAGTACCATGTTTTTACCATAGCTTATTTATTGATAGATAAACAAACATAATCATACTATGTATACATATACAAAACGACTCGAGTTGGGATTTATAAATAAACTGTGAGCGGGCCTTACGAGTGCGACCGCCGAAAACAATATTATTTAATTGGAAAGAAATACGAATATAAAAATTAATTCGCCCAAATTTTCGCGCCCCTATTTACTTGGCGCCCCTAGGCGATCGCCTAGGTTGGCCTATTGGGTAAACCGGCCCTGGGGACACCATGTATATTTGAATAAAATTGCCTGTTATTTTTCACAAATTTGGAAAATTTACAAGTCACTATAAATATGGAAAGTGTTCAAGTAAATTTGTACCAATTTAATCTTATCTTATTTTCTCTTTATATATCTTATTTACACAAATTTGGAAAGTTACTAAATGACTTTACACAAATTTACAGATTGCAAGTTATTTTATACAAATTTGGAACTTACCAAGTTACTTGTTGCTTACAAACTTTACAAAACTTACAAAAATTGTTGATTCAATACAATAAAGAAGGTAATAATGACAAAAACTATAATTGAGCTAATTAAACTAATTTAGTAAACGTCTAACAATTTGATACATACAGGGTGGTCACTTTTACGACGCCCACCATTAGGATCTATTAAACGGAAATATATACAGAGTTTGTCAAATGGGATAAAAGTTTCCATTTTGTGCCGTTCAATATACTGACACGAAATCCGGGATATCTTGCGTTCCTGAAAAACCTGAAATAGTGCACTTTTCTATAACCTTTGAAGGAAATTTTACGAAACTTGGCACTCTTACATTTTTCGGCATGAGTTTTCTGATGCCAGTGCCAAACATTTTCTGCGCGAACTAGATGCCCAAATTTTCAGTAAACTTTTGATTTTCTCATGGCCGCAATATTGGATTTTAATAGCATTCAGACAAGCGCAAAATTTTGATTTCAACCAAAAATAGATAATTTAAAATTTTGTTGCAAAAATTGACCACCTTGTATATGGTATATGCAAAAATATGTTACAAAAGTCTAAAGATAAGGAAACAATTCCGCTGGGTGTGAAATTATCGGAAAACGTTGAAAACGATGTAATTTGTCGATTTTTGAAGTTTATTTCAGATTTTTTGAATATAATTTTTTTTTTCACAATAAAAGGCACTAACGATCTGTTATAGTTATATGACAAATTATTTAGCAAAACTCAAAACAAAACAAAAATCTACAGCAAATCTGGGTGCAGATAGTAGAAATATTTGTAAACGTTATCACTTTTAATAGAGTTGTGCGTTGATTTTGATAATCACGAGGTTAATTTCACTAACGTAGGACTATACAATAAGCGAAATTTAATCGTTACTTCCAATAATCTAAGGCGTGATTTTTTTCATAACGCTCTGTTTTCTATTTAATTTGTAACCGTCCTAACTTTTTTAGTTCAGAAGATTAGGATTTTTTTATAAGGCAATAAACTGCACTGGCGATTTATTATACTGCTATGAAAAAATATTTTGCAAAGCTCAAAAGATAAGAAAAATATCCGCTGGGAATACATTTTGCAGAAAATTTTGAAAACGCTGTAATTTGTTATTGAAATGTGCACTGATCTTCGGATCAATCAATCGGATCAACTTACCTACAGTAATGGCTACAAAGGCTAGAAATGTTGCTTCAAAATAAGCCTAATTTGATCGTTACTGCTTTTAATTTTTCGCAACTTCAGAAACTTCAGACAGCTATTGTTTTTAGTTTTTGCGATATTTAACTTTTTCGATGAAAGTAAACGACAGAAACATTTTTTTATGCATACATGTATTTTCTGGATAACTTGTATGAAGTCCATCCCTTTTGTCTTCCTCTCATCCTTTTGCCAGAAACGTTAATTAATAAAAATTCTTCCTTTTCAATTCTAATTCAACTCATATTTTATATTTTATCAAGAAAGTGTCACCATTTTCGAATATCATCCACTTTAGTTTTAGCCGCTGAACCTTTTTCTGATTTGTATATTACCGCAGGGGTCATTATTTCAGTAAGTTCATGAAGATCGAAAAAATCTTCACACATCAAACTATTTACAGAGAAAACTTTTGGCTTTCTACTAGCCGGCGATATCAGGACAGACGCTCTCTTGTGGTGTAAAATGTTTTATGCTTTCGGGCTTTTTCGATTCTTGCATGCATGAAGCATGGAGTCTGAATAAGTCTGAATATCTAGACTCTATAAAGTTTAAATCAATTACTTCTGAATGGTTTATTTTATTTACTGTGTGGGGCACATCAGCTGCTATATATTTATTTGTATTCTGTCCTCCACAAGTATCACTTAATGTACAAACATGTTTTACACTTTTGGGTAATTCTTTCGGGTAATCATAACCAAAATATTGTTTGGTAGAATTTCTTCTGCAGTAATGCTGAACTCGGGAAAGACTATAGTTTTACTAAAAGACTTTAAACATACTCTTTTACTTGGACAATTTGCCTCCTTTAAATAGTTAATTCTTGTTTTTCGTCTCAATATTTGTGTTTCTTCTTTTCTTCTTTTTACTGGTACATTAGTAATCAAGGAATACAAATGTAACTTCTGCTTTTCAGGGTCAGCCAACTTGTGGTATTAAATAACCAAATGTAACTTTTGCTTTTTATGGTCAGCGAACTTCCGGTATTAAATAACAAAATAACCTCTATTTGTTCTTTGCAAGCTTTGTTCGCTTCATTATACGTATGTCGAGAACTGACAATGATTCATTGCTCCATATTGCTGCATGTCTGTAGTAATGCGACTCAACACGGGAAAAACTATAGTTTTACTGCAAAAACTTTGAAAAGACTTAAAGCATACTGTTTTACTTGAACAATTTGACTCCTTGAAATAGTAAATTCTTGATGTTTTTCATCTCAATTTTTGTGTTACTTATTTTCTTCTTATTACTGGTATATTAGTTATCTACAAGCACAAATGTAACTTTTGCTTTTCGTCGTTAGATAATATAACTTCCGGTATTAAATAACCAAATAACCTCAATCAATAAATTGATTCTTTACAAGCTTTGTTCGCTTGATTACACGTATGTCGAGAACTGACAATGACTCATCGCTCCATTTTACAGGAATTCGAGATACGTTTCTAATTTCATTTTATTCTATTACATTCACCTTGAGTATGTGAACAACATAGAAATCGCGATTTGTTCCAAAAACCATGAGTCATAGTCAGCTCGGACAGACTATATCTAGATCGAAAATTATTTGCAATTAAAGGTTTCTTATCTGGAATTTATTTTCCAGTTCTATTTTCATATATCATTCCACTAAGTCGTTTATTCTACTTTAAAACTGTTCTTTTCCAAGAAGTATTGTCAGCCTTCTTCTTTTTCACTCTTTTTTCATTTCTTTTGCCAAATTTATTTTTACTTTTGAAGATGAATTATTTTTTATTACAATAAACGGCATTAACGGTATGTTACAGAAAATATATTTATCAAAACTCAAAACAGGAAAAAAAATCCTGGGTGCAGAACTTGTCACTTTTGATAAAATTATGCGCTGATTTTGGGATTCACGAGGTTATTATCACTAACGTAGGGCTATACAATAAACATAATTTAATCGTTACTGCTTCTGGTTATGTAACATCTATTTTGTTTTATTTTACACCGTCCCAACTTTTTTAGTTCTAAAGATATTGAATATTTTCGAAGGTTTTAAACGGCACAAACAATTTGTTACATTGCTATTGATAAAGAAATTGCAAAACTCTGAAGAAAAGAAAAAAAAATCCACTGGAAATAAATTTTGCAGATAACTGTCCTCGAGGCATATTCTGTCGGACAGAGCTATCAAGGCAGCATGCTTTGGGTAGGCAGTAAAAAAATATTTCGAATATCTTTTCCCTAGGGGTATTATACAGGGTGGCCCACCTATCCTCGCTCGAACCGTTGCTGCTAAACTAATGAAAATTGAGGAAAAACTCTGAATGGAAGGTAATGGACACTTGATGTGCTACTTTTTGAAATTATTTTCGAGTGTACAACGTGTACCATAAATCCGAGACGCAAAACTTGGTCTTTTTTTAAAAAGATCACTCTGTATATTCTTTCATTTTTAGAATCTGGTTTATGTGGGCTTTACAAATCATTTTTATATTTTGAGATCAGATGCAACGTTGCTAAATTATTCACATTTTAATCAAATTTGACGAAAAACATGCACGTGGAAAAAAATCGACAAAACCTTATTATTAGGGTTAATTCAAAGAATCAGAGTATGCAACTATTAAAGCAATGTGCCAAAACATACACAATATTCTGAGTCACGTAGAATACACAGGGTA
Source organism: Othius punctulatus (assembly GCA_951805005.1). Classification (NCBI taxonomy): domain Eukaryota; kingdom Metazoa; phylum Arthropoda; class Insecta; order Coleoptera; family Staphylinidae; genus Othius; species Othius punctulatus. Next base: position 99,903,047 of record OX638139.1, read on the forward strand.
TTCTGAGACAACGATAAATTTAGCTATTTTCAAATGGTTAATACTCTTTTTTTTAATAGAACACCGTGTATGTAGCATTATATTCTGAGTATTCATTTAATGAGCTATTCAATGGTAGCATATGGACTGTAATCTAATAATACTTTTTAATAGGTAAATAATGTTCAATCTCAATAAGTTTTAGCCATTTAAAAATATTTAAAAATGGCAAAATTCGATCGTTGTTTCAGAACACCTTGTGTATTCAATTCAATTCAATTCAATTCAATTCAATTTTGTGTTCTATTCAACGTGACTTTACATATTATGTATGTTTTGGCACATACTTGGGCACTTGCATACCAGATTCTTTCATTGATCTCTGATAATAAGGTTTTGTTGAATTTGTTTGCACGTCCATGATTTTTCGTTAAATTTGATTAAAATGTGAATAACTAGGCAACGTTGCATCTGATCTCAAAAAATAAAAATGATTTAGAATGAGAATAAAATGAGAATATAAAGCTTGATCTATTTAAAAAGAGACCAAATTTTGTGTACAAGATTTATGGTACACTCTGTATACTCGAAAATTATTTTAAAAAGTAGCACATCAAGTATGAAATAACTTCCAATCAGTTGTTTTCCCCAATTTTCATTAGTCTAGCAGCAATGGTCCGAAGGAGGATAGGTGGGCCGCCCTGTATATGCAAAAATATGTTACAAAGCTCTTAAGATAATAAATAATCCGCTCGCTGTAAAGTCTATGATAAATATGAAAACGCTGTAACTTTTATATTTTTGAAGATAATGATTTATTTTTTCGAAGGTACTAAAGGTCACTAACGATTTTGTACTCATTAATGCAAACATATTTTAGAAAACTCTAATGAAAACAAAAAACCGCAGGGTGAAAATTTGAAAACGCTATAATTTTTTTTGCGGAAATGTCCGCTAATCTTCTGCTTATTAATGGCAGTGAACGGGACAAACACAAGGCTACAAAACAAGTCAGATTTGATCTGTACAACTTCTAATTTTCCACAAACTTTGCGTACCTATTAAATACAATCTTAAAATTATCAAACCTAAGCTAAAAATACGTAAATCGTTGTCTCTATAACTTACTTTATCTGTCATAAATCGTATTCAATTGTATTCCATTAATACGCGAATCAATTGATAATTTCCTGAACCCGTTATCTCTAAACATTATCGCAATGTAAATTAACTCGATAAAAAGTTAATCGTCTGTGAATCAGCACTCGAGTATTGCTCTATAATAAGCAGCAGAAACAACTCGACCCGATTTTGATTGTTTTAGTTTCGCAGCCGAATAATCTGGCGGATAACGAGAGATCGAAGGGCGAGAATTCACAGTAGCATAAAACCCAATAATCTGATTGAGTGCCACTTATCACAGTCGCTGTCACCTGTTCTGAATATACAACGTATTCACGGACGTGTATACGCAAAAAGTGAAAGTTCAAAATTACGCACGAGCACAGGGTTGTGTTAAATCAAGTGATTCTCGTGGGTTAATGTAAAAAAATGTTACTCCGGTTTAGTCTAGGTAAATATATTTGATTTTGCTAGTAGGTTATTTTATTGTACACTTGTATGTATTTGAAACAGTTAAATATTTGGTAAATGCTGCGCTATCACCAATCTTCATAAACATTGGGTATTAAATATTAATTTTGAATCTTTTTTCTTTGAAAAACTGTCTTATTTGCTACTATCTGTACGTGGCCTTAAAATTTGTCATCTACATTAGTACTTCTTCTAATCTTATAATTCGCAAATTGCAAATTTTTAAGTTCTAATTTATTTTAAACCGTTTTAAACAAAACAAGAAATTTGTAATCAGATATTTACCATAACTGAAATTTTTGATTACTTATTTTTTTATGACCTTCTGTTTTTCTGTTAACATTCCTTAAAACATATACTTTGATAATAACATTAATTAATTCCTTGCAAAATTGTTCCTGAAATCGATTACTAAAACTAAGTTCTGGTTATAGAATATTATTAAAAAATAAACTAAAAAACTGCTTCAGCTTTTTCAACATAAATGTAATTTTGCATAAAAGGAAAAGTTTGTTACTAATATAAATCATGTCCTTCCAATAATCTTAAAATAATATGAGAACTAGGTTGTCAGAAATATAATTTTTTTTATAATGTTTATAATTTTGTAAAATTGTTTAATGTTTATATAATATAAATATATTTGTTTATAATGTAAAATTTCGTATTTGTTACAGAGCGTTAAAAAAAGTGGTATCAACATTTTGCTCGATTTTTAAAAATGTCATTATTTGTTTTTATTTCATTATAACTAGTTGGCAAAATATACACCACTTTCTTGAACTCTCTGTACCGATGTTCAGATAACCATATGTTACTTTTAAAATGTCTGTTTCAGCAATCTTGGTTACCATTCATTTGGTATTAAGCTATACTATAATTCACGACCAGGTTATAGTCTTTCCGGTACAATTTCCTAAGGACCACAACACATTCTTTCGCATAGATGGGGCTAAGCATGTGGAAGAAATAAAATGCCCCGAAGGTTTCAGATTTGATGCAATCGCGCTGAAGTGCGTATTCAGTGGCATCGGTGGTCCTTACACTAGAACCAACTTTTGCCCTGGTGGTAAACATATCGACATACCTTACCCAAAGAACTGCACCAAGTACGTCAGTTGCGGGGATGGAAATGAAACGATCATGAGTTGCTACTTTGGTTTGGTTTTTGATGAGGCCAAACAAAGATGTGGTTACCCCCAAGATGTTAATTGCTGCGAGTTCAAAGCTAAAAACTCTGAAATATTAGTTTAACCATATGTACTGCAAGTGTATCAGAAAATATGTTTTCTTATCTATTTATCTCTATAATCATCAGACTGATAAGTGTATGACATGCTGTGATTAATTCTATTAAATGTTTTTAGAAATCCAATTGGCAAATATGATATTTTATACAAATAAAAATCAGAGAAACAACTTGCTATGTTTTTACCCTAAAATGTGGTAAATGGTAAATTTGTGGTAAATGGTACATTTTGTGGTAAAAACATAGCAAGTTGTTTCTCTGTTTTAAGGTAAAGGTCGAAACCATCCTGATAATTAGCAAATATGATATGTTATACAAATAAAACCAAAGAAACAACTTGCTATGTTTTTACCACAAAATGTGGTAAATGGTAAATTTGTGGTAAATGGTACATTTTGTCGTAAGAACATAGCAAGTTGTTTCTCTCTTTTAAGGTAAAGGTCGAAACCATCCTGATGATTGGCAAATATGATATTTTAAACAAAAAAAAAACAGAGAAACAACAACTTGCTATATTTTTACCACAAAATGTGGTAAATGATAACTTTGTGGTAAATAATACATTTTGTGGTACGAAGATAGCTAGTTGTTTCTCTGTTTTAAGGTAAAGGTCGAAACCATCCTGATGATTGGCATATATGAAATGTTATACAAAAAAAATCAGGTAAACAGCTTGCTATGTTTTTACCACAAAATGTGGTAAATGGTAAATTTGTGGTAAATGGTACATTTTGTGGTAAGAACATCGCAAGTTATTTCTCCGTTTTAAGGTCAAGGTCGAAACCATCCTGATGATATTTCATACGTTTTTACCACATCAAAACGTTTCAGATTTATTTAAAAAATAATAGATGATGTGAATTATGCTAAACATTTTTTTACTATTACATTTATTTTTATGTCTAAGATATTTGGGAAAACCATACATTATTATTGTTACAGAATATCATTAAAATGTGCACTATTTATGTTATTTTTATATGTTTCATCTAGTACTGAAAAAAATTGTCTGTCATTTTTAGAATATACCATTGACAGGCATATTTGAGACAAAAATGACCATTATTGATATCGATATTGATAGATCACAACGTTTCAGATTTATCTTGTGCGCAGTGTAAAAAATATGTGCTTAAAAAATTAAAAAATTACCTTTACGTTTATTTTTATGTCTAAGATAATTGGGAAAACAATAAATTATTGTTTTTACAGAATATCATTAAAATGTGCACCATTCATATTATTTTACATGTTTCATCTATTACTGAAATAATTTGTGCGTCTTGTTTTAGAATATCTCCTAGATAGGCACATTAGAGGAAAAAATGAGCATTATTGATAGGGATACATCAAAATACATCAAAACGTTTTAGAGTTATCTTTTGCGCAGTGTAAAAAATATGTGCTTAAAAAATAAAAGATGATGTGAATTATGCGAAACATGTATTTTACCTTTACGTTTATTTTTATGTCTAAGATATTTGGGAAAACCATAAATTATGGTTCTTACAGAATATCATTAAAATGTGCACTATTCATATTATTTTTATATGTTTCATCTTTTACTGTAATAATTTGTCTATCATTTTTTAAAATATTCCATAGATTGGCATATTAGAGAAAAAAATGAGCATTATTCGTATGGGCCTAAGCAAGAATCGAACCTTTTACTATTATGTGAGCGCAAACTTACAATGCTAGATGAGCATGCAGTAAATTATTAACAATAATATTGCATTTTTGAACCTTATAATCTAGACACTATACCTTTTCAAGTTCAAATTGAGACCAATCAAGTTCAAATTAAGACCAATCAAGTTCAAATTGAGACCAACAATTTCAAATTGAGGCCAATCGAGTTCAAATTGGTACCAATCAATTTCAAATTGACACTAAAAACAATCAAGTTGACACTAAACAATATCAAGTTGAGAGTAAACAAATTAAATTGAACTTGATTTTGATTACTCTCAATTTGAAATTGATTGGTATCAGTTTGAACTTGATTGGCCTCAATTCGCAATTGATTGGTCTCAATTTGAACTTGATTGGTCTCAATTTGAACTTAAAAAGGTATAGACACATCAGAGTATTTTTTCTACTCCAACATTAGTTAGTTTCAGTTAACTCAGTTATAACCTAACAGTGTTGTATAATGAAAGTCGCCAGTGTTACGTAATATATACAGGGTGATTTTTTTTTCTTTCATTTTATGCCTTGGGATCACGGAAACCATAAGATATAAAGATTCGGTTAAATGGGGAAAGAGTTGTCGTTTCAAGAGCTTATGCAAGATATGCTTTTGTTTTTTTGAAAAAAAAACATGGTTTTTGAGTTATAATACAAACTTTTTTTTTAAATGTCAGACATAGTTAACTTTGACATTTTTTAAAAGGGGCATATTTTTCTCTTTATAACGATATATGGTTTGCTATACTTACTTTTATAAATAAATGAGATGCAGGAATTTTCGTTATATAATTTCGAATAGAATTTAGTATAATTAGAATAGAAATATTAATAGAATTCTCATAGTAAGAGGGAAAAAAACCATGGGAAACTCTGATTTTGCTACTCTCAATAATACAAATAGTCCTGTATCGTGTTTATTTGTTAAAGTAAGTAATAATTTTCATAATGTTAATTTTCGAAGATTTATAAGATTTATCAAAGTTATTATAGCAAACCTTGTATCGCTATAAAGAGAAAAATGTGTCCGTTTTTAAAATGTCTGAGCCAACTATGACTGCCATTTAAAGACATTTAAGTTTGTATTATAACTGAAAAACTGTGATCTTTTTTCAAAAAACTAAAGCATATCTTGTATAAGCTCTTAAAACGACATCTATTTACTCATTTTGTCGATCCTGTATGTCTTTTGGTTTCCGAGATCCCAATGCCTATAATGAAAAAAAAACTCACCCTGTATATATATATATATATATATATTACGTAATAGTTAGAGGGGAATTATTTGTGGGAGTATTGGCAGCACTGTGACATTTAGTATTGAAAACGTCAAAATAGTCATATGATGGTCAATATCTGATATTGCCATGAGCATCTGATACAACAAAAATGTATCAATTTGTGCAAAAATTTTCATAATTAAGACTGGGAGTAGAAAAAATAGCGTACATTACTTGAGATGTAAGGCAATTACGCACTCGAGATATTACGCACCTTGCCACTACGCGACTCGGTACGTAAACTTTCTCTTCGTGCGTAATATGCTTCTTACAACTCTCGTTATGTAATATACTATTACATTTTAAGTTGGGCAAGAGGGTTGTTACTGGTGATACAAGGGAATGACTGACAAGCTGCAGACAAGTGTGTCACCTTCTATTGTAGAGCCAGTAAAAACCATTAGCCGGCATACAATGTACAATATTTGAATTGTTAAACACGAGTAAACGGCTAAATTAAGATAATAACACGACAGTATAAAATATATCATCTGTCAGTGTCAGAATTTTCAAAACCACAATATCATAATTTCAATCATAATTGCACTTAGATATTTAAATCGATCGAACGCAAAGTTGAAACAAACATACCAAATAGTGATCATTGAAAATTAAGTGAGTTAAAATAATATAAATATGACAACATATACAAGGGAGAGTATACATTTGACACGGGACAAGTAATAAGCGATACAAGGGAATGACGTAATAAATATGCTTCTTACAACTCTCGTTATGTAATATACTATTACATTATAAGCTTTGCAAGAGGGTTGTTACTGGCAATACAAAGGAATTACTGACGAGCCGCAGGCAAGTCTGTCACCTTGTAGAGCCAGTAAAAACCATTACCCGGCATACAATATACAATATTTTAATTGTTAAACACGAGTAAATAGCTAAATTTAGATAATAACATGACAGTATAAAATATATCATCTGTCAGTGTCAGAATTATCAAAAACACAATATCATAATATCAGTAATAAATTGTGCTTTTATATTTAAATCGATTGACGGCAAGTTGAAACAAACATATAAAATAGTAATCATTGAAAATTAAGTGAGTTAAAATAATATAAATATGACAACATATACAAGGGAGAGTATACATTTGACACGCGACAAGGGCGACAATAAGCGATACAAGGGGATGACTGACGAGCCGCAGGCAAGTCTGTCACCTTGTAGAGCCAGTAAAAACCATTACCCGGCATACAATGTACAATATTTTAATTGTTAAACACGAGTAAACAGCTAAATTAAGAAAATAACATAACAGTATAAAATATGTCATCTGTCAGTGTCATAATTTTCACAAACACAATATCATAATTTCAATCATAATTGCATTTTTACATTTAAATCGATCGACGGCAAAGTTGAAACAAACATACCAAATAGTAATCATTGAAAATTAAGTGAGTTACAATAATATAAACATGACAACATATACTAGGGATAGTATAAATTTGACACGGGACAAGTAAAATTTTTACACTGGCTCGTGTCAACCATTACATACACGGTGCATGTAATGGTTATCTTACCAGATAACTGTACATTAGCGTGTATGAAATAAATAAATTAGTTCACTGTTACTATTGTTATTAATAATATACAGGGTGTTCCTTAATGGCGTGCTTATACTTAAGGGTATAATTGGGTGTAATTCCTCAGGCCACTTTATAAAGAAAATTTCATATGAACATATATTCGCAACGGCTTAAATTTTTTGCTACAGGGTGTTGAAATATATTTTCAATAGAAAAAAATATTTAAATGGCGAAATGACAGTGGCGTACCACTTTTTTTGTAAAAAATATCAGAGGACATGTTTACAGGGACGCGCCTGGCGGAGCAATAGAATAGCTTTTCTAACTAAAATTTGTGGCTTTATATCCTACTAACGCTACCAAAATTGAAGATAATATCTAATGTACATTTTATAATATACAAATTTTATATGTTATATTTTATACAAATGCCAATAAGTACTCCAAAACCCTACTACATATAATTTATATAACTGATAATTATAGATATAACTCTTACGAAAATAACTAAAGTGTTTTAGACGATATTAAAAAAATATATATATTTTAACATTTAATATTTAAAAAAATAACGATATAAAAATATATTTTAACATTCATTATTTAGCCAAAAGTTTAAGGCGTTGCGGATATATGTTCATATAAAATTTTCTTCATAAAATGACCTGAGGAATTACTCCCTTAAATATTAGCATGTCATTAAGGAACACCCTGTATAAATTGAATACATAATTATTTTTTTTAAATCGATCCGGCAAAATAATGCAAAGATCAACTTGCTTGTGTTTTAATCCTGGGTCTAAATACCAGCGAAGGAGTCTAATTTATTTTCAAAAAAATTATTAATACAAACTTTCAAACTGCCGAATGGCATAATAGCATAAGCTAATGAGGTAATATTTCAATTTACTAAGCGGTGAAGAACACACATAATGTCGACATTCTAATTTGTTTTGTTTTGCTAAAAGAGTCGATTACTGAGAAAACGATTGGCCTTATCATGATCCATTTCTAAGAACATGCTATACTAAATACACGTTCAGGTATAAATTGAACATAAATCCAAGATTATTTAGGCCAATTATTTAGAAAATAATTTGCTACACTTATAGTAAAAATACAAGTTTTACTAAATTTTGTTTGAGTGATTTAAATCCCCTTTTAACAATTCCATATAACATAAATTGGTCCCTATTCAAACTTATCAAGATATAGCGTTGAGTGGTCGACTGTAATAGATCTACTGGAAATAATCGCATGTCCTGGAGTTAATTATTTGTGTCTACTAACTACATTAACAAGCTTGTGAGATCCACGCCAACTCTAACTCCGGCCATAAATAATTTTGCATTTCATCACATTGTTTCTTACTAAAAAATAGTGTATTGTGTGGTTAGTACAGGAAGTGATATATCAGGCCGATGCGGTAATTTATGTCTGAGGCGTTAGCCGAGAACAGCAAGCGAAGAGGCCGAGAAGGTCCTTCATACTATTTATCTTCCATCGCAATATTTTTGCAAGCCTATCTTACGGAAATGGTCACAAATAAAGAAATTTTACAAAAAATAGAAATACGTTATCATCGATACCATTTGTGTTTTGCATATAAACACACAGTAATGTCAAAAATAATCTGAGTTTCTCATACAGTTTCGTAAAAAAAAAAGTAAGACGAAGAAGAAATTATTTGATGTACATTCTCATGCATCACTCAATAATTAAAATTATATCATAAGTAATTTAACTTTTGAATCTAATCATTGAAATGTTGATAGGTATAGTTGATAAGTAATTCAAAGTGTGACAAAACTGTGAATGTCAAAAAGTGAATTTTTAATATTATATTCGAACTGAATCAGTGCCATTTTGACAGGAATAATATGTTCGTATACTCAATGCGCTTCAAAATTAAAAAAGCATTTATAGTTTTTGTCAGAAATCGTTCACATTTTAACACAACTATTGAAAATTTCACACAACTGTAGAAAAATTAACACAGAAATTGACATTAGGTATAGAGTTTGGTAGAATAATTAGCAACAAGAAATTTCACTTCGAGTAGCTACAACGCGAAATGAAAATAGGCCAAAAATCTAACAAAATCCCAGAAGTGTTTGGCCATATTAGTCGCATTATTTTCTTATAACCTCTAGAATTAGTGTCATTCTTTTTTTATTACCTCCTGAACTTGGCGTGTTTTTAGGTCATTTTTTTTGGACATTTTGCAATATTTCTCGCATTTTTTAATTCAGATTCAGAGTTTCCAGTAAATTTAATGATAAAACAAAAGAAAATGAATAAAACGGAATTATTTAGAATTATTCCAACCAGCATCGAAAAACACTCAAACGATATATTTTCCATTCAAATATAAACATAAAATTTAAAAACTAGAAAAGCAATAAATAAATAAATAAAAATATATAATAAGTAATATTAATAAACAAGTTTAAAAATTTCGTTTTCTTCATTACTTTTTATTTTTCTTTAAATTTACTGAAAACCAAAATTTTCGAATTACATTGCGAAAATTGAGCCAAAATGCAAAAAATTACACAAAAATACTGTAATGAATTACTCTCATTCTTTTTTTAAAACCTCCTGAATTTGGCATGTTTTTGGGTCAATTTTTTTGGACATTTTGCATCATTGTTCGCATTTTTAATTCAGATTCAGAGTTTCCAGTAAATTTAAAGATGAAACAAACAAAATTAAATGAAACTGAATCATTTAGAATCACTCCAACCAGCATCGAAAAAAACTCGAACGAATCAATATTTCCATTCAATATTTTTTCATTCAAAAATAAACATAAAATTTAAAAACTAAACAACAATAAATAAATAAATAATAATAAATAATAGGTAATATTAATATACAAATTTAAAACTTTTCTTTTTCTTCATTCCTTTTTATTTTTCTTTAAATTTACTGAAAACCAAAATATCAAATTGCGGGTCTAAATGCGAAAAATGTCACAAAAATATCGCAATATACCGGAAAATAGGCCTAAAAATATTACAACTTAAAGAGGTTTGACTATATTAGTCTAATTTTTTTTTATAACTTCCCGAATTTGGCATGTTTTTAGGCCAATACTAGGAAATTTTGCAATACATTTTGCATTTTGGTCCAATTTTCGCAATTTAATTCAGATTCAGAGTGCAACAAGAAATTTAACCCCGAGTAGCTACAACGCGAAATGAAAATAGGCCAAAAAACTAACAAAATCCCAGAAGTGTTTGGCTATATTAGTCTCATTCTTTTTTATAACCTCCTGAATTAGTTTCATTCTTTTTTTATAACCTCCTGAATTTGGCATGTTTTTGGGTCATTTTTTTTTACATTTTGCAATATTTTTCGCATTTTTAATTCAGATTCAGAGTTTTCAGTAAATTTAATGATAACACAAAAGAAAATGAATAAAACGGAATCATTTAGAATCACTCCAACCAGCATCGAAAAAAACTCGGACGATATAGTTTTCCATTCAAAAATAAACAGAAAGTTTAAAAACTAAAAAAAACAATAAATAAATAGATAAAAATTTATAATAGGTAATATTAATAAACAAGTTTAAAACTTTATTTTTCTTCATTACTTTTTATTTTTCTTTAAACTTACTGAAAACAAAAATATTGTGAATTACATTGCGAAAATTAAGCCAAAATGCGAAAAATCACACAAAAATACTGTACTGAATTAGTCTCATTCTTTTTTTATAACCTCCTGAATTTGGCATGTTTAAGGTCAATTTTTTTTTGGATATTTTTTGGGATATTTTTCGCATTTTAAATTCAGATTCAGAGTTTCCGGTAAATTTAATGATAAAACAAAAGAAAATGAATAAAACAGAATCATTCTTTGGCGAAATCATCGGTCAAAATGCGAAATATGTCACAAAAATATCGCAAAATATCGGAAAATTGGCCTAAAAATAATGCAACTTGAAGCGGTTTGACTGTATTCGTCTCAGTCTTGTTTTATAACCTCCGGAATTTGATATTTTTTAAGCCAATTTTAGAAAATTTTGCAATATTTTTCGCATTTAGGTCCAATTTTCGCAATTTAATTCAGATTCAGAGTTTCCAGTAAATTTAATGATGAAACGAAAGAAAATGAATAAAACGGGATCATTTAGAATCACTCCAACCAGCATCGAAAAAATACTCGAACCATATATTTTTCCATTCAAAAATAAACATAAAATTTAAAAACTAAAAACCAATAAATAAAAAATAAAAATATATAATAGGTACTATTAATAAACAAGTTTAAAACTTTCGTTTTCTTCATTACTAAAATTCGCGAGTTACATAGCGAAAATTGAGCCAAAATGCGAAAAATCATACAAAAATATCGCAAAAAATCGATAAATTGGCCTATAAACATTACAACTTGAAGAGTTTATAAAGAAAAAGAAAAAAACTTAACTAGATCACGCGCGGAATTTGTTAGGTTGGTCTACTTTTATTTTGCGTTGGAACTAATTTAGTCGGGAAGCAAACATCCAAAAATTGTTATAGAGTTACATTTCTCACGGAAATCCTGGTAAAATTAACTTTGGCAGAAATCATCCTAGTTTTTACGGAATATTTGAAATTCATATAATATTCCACAGTATTCTTGGAAAGTTTTACAAGATAATAATAATTTTAGTATTCGTTATTTTCGTAATTTAGTAGTATTAGTTAAATAAAAATTGATATTTTGACCAAAATCATTGAAAATTGGCAAAAATAATTGAAGTTTTAGCACGCATGCGTATGAATCATGAAACTAATTTTTTTGCAAAAATTGCAATTCCAACCTAGGGAAGCCAAAAAAAAAAATTGTAGTATAGTTATTTCTCTTTTACATAGCAACTGCCATCACTACCGGAATCGTCCATTTTGTGGAGTGCGTATGAACTAGGAAACGACTATTTATAGGTCGATAGGAGACGATATTTCTTGTATACCTATCTACCTGCTATTTTTGTTTCTATTTCTGCTCACTTCTATGTATAACATTCAAAAACTTAGTGCACTTTCTTATCAATACTCACTAAATTGATAGAACTTAAAGTATGGCATGCGACTCTCCTCATATTTAGTATCGATGACAATGCCAGTTATCACAGTAATCGACATTATAAATAAGCAAAAACATATCTAATATCTACGTGATTTTTCCTCACTTTTCCATTTGGAGGCTGTAATTTATTATATCGTTAGTAACTATAAGCTGGAACTGGAGTATTATCGTAGATATCGTCGAAGCGAGGCGGCTTATCCGTCTTGCTCGTTATCCTCGCTGGTTTTGTTTTATTCAGCACCTTGAGATTAATCAGGAACCTGATTAGAACTGCATAGAGCAGCTCAGCGAGGCTCGTGAAGCTGAATCCGAGGAGTAGACTAAATATTCCGCCCAGGGACGCTGCAAATTTCACAATCTCGTAAATATTGGTGTCGTTTTTTGTTATTTGCGTACGTACATTGCAAGTAGAGGTCGTTGGTTACAAGGCCTCGCTTTATGTGGGTGTAAGTATCGCGTGCCCAGTAAACGTTCACAACAGAGGAGGAGGAAAGGTCCAGTCCATCCCTGGAATAAAAATATATATTAATAAGGGTAGCAATGCTATGTAGTGCATAATGTATCCGCGTTTATCCGCTGCAACAGAATTTCTTCACAAACTTTGGCCAAACATTTTAAATTCTCAATTTATATATAAATATATTTTTCTAACTAAATTAATGTTTGATTTATTTGCAATAAACATATAATATTGTCGTGACTACTATTATAAACTACACTAGTAATTTTTGTATGAATGAGTGTGTTACATTTTAGAAAATAAGTAATGATAAAACTGGTTACTAATCCATATCAATGTATCTAGATTTACATTGAGATATGTAATTATCAAATCAATGAAACAAGCTGATCACTTAGTAGCTCCAGTAAAAATTCACTATAAAATACATCTTAAGGACATAACAAGTGTATTCAACATTTCTTATTTTTTCATACGAAAATAAAAAATTACAGAAATAATTACGTAACTGTTGATAACATCTATTTATAACCCTATGTTGTTATTTTAACTCAATAGTTAAAACTATAAAATAAAAATTATAACTAGTTATAAGATTTAAATTTACCTTATAGTTAGTTCTGCTTATTTCAACTATTTTAGGAGTTTTGTCGCTGGAGCTGTTTTACATAACACATTTTAGCAGCTTTAATAAATATGTTTATATATATATATACAACTGATTAACTACTTCGGGGATTAGATTTTATTTTCAAGAGGTTTATTGTCAAAATTTATTTATAAATTTATTATTTTGGAGAAAATAATAAATCAAGCGAACTTTAATAAACTAACTTTATTGTTAATTAACCTAAAATTTTAGCGTTCATAGATAAATTTTAGCGGCGATAAAAAGAAAACACTTTCCAAATCGTCTTCCACAAAACAATATGGTACTAGTACTCAAAATCTACTACAACTATTTTTTTATAAATCCAAGATCATTTTTTATTTTTGGACAATAGTTCTACGACTTAGTTAGGTGTTTTGGACATTGTAGATTTATTTTTAAAAGTGTAAAGACATTGCACCATATATAACAATAAATGGAGTTACGTATCCTGGAGATTCACCTCACTATCGTTAACAAATTCGTTAATACGATAAATAGGATATATGTTAAGGATAAATATGTATGTAAATATTATGGATAATGTGTTCGGATAATTCATTATTGAGTGATTTTCGAACTCATATATTTTAGGAAAGCTGTCTGTATAATCGGGGTTAGAATTTAGTCGGATAAATGGATAAATAGGATAAGCAGTAGATAATTTCGCGAATGAATTGAGATGGAAAAATTGCCCATGTGGATTTTGCTAAATCGCAATTCATTCGAGAAATTTGCGATTAAATGAAGTATGAATAATATAAAAATTATCTTGCACAAATTCTAGCCTTGAGTGGTATTTGGTGAGATATTCCAATGAATGAAATTCAACATTAAAAATGACAATTTATACCAAGTGAGTAAAAAGTAAGACACAACCTCTCTGGAGCCTTTATTATTATTAAAAAAAAGTTCTTAACAAAAGTTTGATGCCTACTTATTTGCCACAATTTGAAGGATTTAATTTTTTTTTGTGACGCATATTTTTTTGGAAATGACATATCATCAGTATAATGACAGTATCGTCGATACCTTTTTTAAATGGTAACTTATTTTTTTCTATTCACAAATTTTATAAAATTTGTTATTTCTTCATGAATATCTAAAAATACTATGAGGTTACCTAACAAAAATTTCTAAGAAATTCGAGTATAATGTCTGATGACAGAAATATGAAAAATTAAAGACTGTTTTGGAAAACAAATGATACAAGTTAAAAAATACGATTTACTAGTCGCATTTAGAGTTTTGATTTAATTTGTAGCAGACGTCAGAATCCCAAAATAAATCATCCATAATTATATCTTCCGATTTTTTATCTAATAAGAACTTGCTAGTAGATACCATTTCTATAAATATTGTCGGTTTCTGTTTCCAAAATAAGGTTGTAAATTGAACTGTATTAAAAAGTGTGTCTCAATAATTATGGTCCCTTTAACAGAAATGAAACGCATATTGTTGTCCATAGTTAATGGACAAGAATGTGAGCATTTTTTGTGATGAACTACTAATGTTAAAATTGATTTGTAATGGTTTTAATAAAGCAGTTCGTTTCTTTTTGTGTTAAAAATACGACCCTTTTTTCTTATAAATTTGAGTCCCAATTTCAATCAATCTGTTGATTATCAAAATTTCGATGATTATGTTTCTGTTGAAAGTACCATAATTATTGTGAAACACTTTCTAATACAGTTTAATTTACAACTATATTTTTGAAACAGAAAGTGACATTAGTAAATCGTATTTGTTTAACTTGTTACATTTGTGTTCCAAGGCAGTCTTTAAATTTCCTCATTTTTATCTTCTGGCATTAAACTCGATTTTCTTAGACATTTTTGTTATGCAACCTCATGGTATTTTTAGATATTCGTGAAGAGAAAACAAATGCAATGAAATTTTCAAATTGGAAAAATTAGGTTACCATTTAAAAAAAGTATCGATGTCATTTTCAAAAAATCACGTCACAAAAAAAATTAATGCGTCAAATTGTAGCAAATGATTAGCCTTCAAATTTTTATTTAAAACTTTTTTTTCTAAAAATAATAATAAAGGCTCCAGAGAGGTGGTTCATTTCTTATTACTAGCCCTGTATAATTAGACGTAAAATTCGTAAAAGTACAATGTTTATAAACTTGTAATGAAATTGGCTACAGATTGTTAAATACGAGTATTTTGCTCTCTTATTGCTCTCTTAGGTTTGTTAATAATGATACATGAATCCAATTGCAAATATGGCGTTACAGATTTTTGCCTTTGAAAAGTCCAGTTATCTTTGATATTTGTTGGTCACTTCTAGCTATCACTAGCACGTTTAGAATGGCATTATTAATTATTATGCTGAATTATTAACAGTCACGATTCAACTGACGTTAAATGTCGTAATAGTATATTTTTTAATGATTATAGATAGCAATGGCTTATTAGCAATAGCACGTAAGCCTACAATGATTCAAATATGGTTGGATTACGTCCTATTGCAAATAAACCTACGATATAAGGATTTATCCTCGTGAATTGTACCCATTATGGGCGAGTCAAATACAACGTTTTACCTATGACTTTTTGATTAAAACCATTCTTATTAACAAGTTTTTGTTAATCAGAAACCAATTGTTAGCAACCAAATGTACATTTGTAAATGATGGATGAATGAGAGATAACAATAATCGCTTGACAGCTAATTCAGGGAAGCGACAAATTAAGAGGTGTGAAAACGTTACACATAGTTTAATTGAAGAAGTCACATCACGTTGTAGTATGAAGTTATAATACAACCCCTGTTATATAATGAAGTCAGGGTGCAACCCCTGTTGTATAATGAAGTCATAATATAACCCCTGTTGTATAATGAAGTCATAATACAACACCTGTT
The DNA here is from genome assembly GCA_951805005.1 of Othius punctulatus. Classification (NCBI taxonomy): domain Eukaryota; kingdom Metazoa; phylum Arthropoda; class Insecta; order Coleoptera; family Staphylinidae; genus Othius; species Othius punctulatus. The sequence goes on from OX638139.1 coordinate 99,919,450, forward strand.
GTATCAAGTCATAATACAACCCCTATTGTATTATGAAGTCATAATGCAACCCCTGTTGTATTATGAAGTACATTATGTTACCATAGGTACGTACAAAATTATGTATTACTTATGGGTCATACATAAAAATTTAAATATGTATTGTCATGGTGAAGGTAAATGAAGTGTATCCACTTGCAAACTTTTATTTACTTGTTTATCTGCTTGCAAACCGCCATTAAACCTTCATTTCAAATACATTTTTATATATGAGTTAAATGAGGTGTCTAGTTTAAAATTTTACAATCTCCACTTTTATTCAAATTACAGAAAATATTAAAAAAGCGTAAATAAGTGTAAAGATCAATTTTATTAATAAATTAATTTTATTATTATAAGGTAGTTTTTTTTGTTTGTTCCATCTCTTTTATATTTTAGTTAAATATTATTAACTACTTTTGAACCGAAAAAAATTCAATACTTGCTAAAACATGATCGAATTTTGTTACGTCCTATTGCAAATAAGCCATTGCTATCTAGAATCATTAAATAATATACTATTACGACATTTCACGTCAGTTGAATCGTGACTGTTAATAATTCAGCATAATAATTATTAAAACTAACCATTCTAAATGTGCTAGTGATAGCTAAAAGTGACCAACAAATATCAAAGATAACTGGACTTTTCAAAGGCAAAAATCCGTAAAGCCATATTTGCAATTGGATTCATTAACAAACCTAAGAGAGCAATAAGAGAGCAAAATACTCTTATTTAACAATCTGCAGCCAATTTCATTGCAAGTTTGTAAACATTGTACTTTCACGAATTTTACATCTAATTATACAGGGTGAGTAATAAATTACGAACCATCTCTCTGGAGCCTTTATTATTTCATTTTTTTAAGTTTTAAACAAAAGTTTGATGGCTATCTTTTTGGTACAATTTGACGGCTTCATTTTTTTTGTGACGTGACTTTTTGAAAATTACATCATCGATACTTTTTTCAAATGGTAACCTAATTTTTTGTCATTCTATAAAATGCTGTATTTCAAGATCCGAAAACTAATCTATAAAATGAAAAAAATAGGTCTGACCATATTGTAATAATGGGTCAATTATAAAAAAAATCATAATTTTCATTATACTTCTGCATATTGATCATTATTTTGTTCTTCTGCCTCCTCCAAGGTGAACGTATACAATTTTACCTCAATCAGTAATTTCATTTTTCAATTTCACCGTAGGGTGCAATCATTAGATTGTTATATTAAAATATCACTATTAAAAAAGCAAGTAAAATATATTAAATAAAATTCATATTATATAACGTCGGCGTTATTTTTTGGGTTAACAGTAATTTTTATCATATTTTTTATAATTACGGGGAAATTTAACAATTTATAACTGCAGGTTCAGACTTTTTTTTTGCAGTTTTGTGTTCACCTTTCATGGCAGAAAAAGGTTACCTGAAGCTTTAGCAGAAGTATCGGAACACCCTGTATGACTAAGCCAATCCCCAATATAATATAATTGGTAAGGTCTATCAAATTTTGTGTTGAGAGTATCATTACTAAGCAATTTAGCAAACTGATGTTTGATTAATCAGTTCAGCGAGCTGATCGAAGCAACTCAACTTCGATCGGTTTCACCGTATGACGTCTTCACTGGCATTGAGAACTGCTAATTTACTTAGGAAGTAATAAACCTGGTAACTGTTTGATTACATTAAATACCAATATGTAGATATTGGCATAAAACCTTTTAGTTGCAATCAAACCAGCTTGTAACTGATCAATGTCACTTAATCACAATGTATCGAAATTGGTATTGATAATTCTAATATACTGCGCAAAACTACAAATAGTTTTCAACTGATACAATCTTTCGAGATTAATTAATGATCGCTTGCTCTTATTACTACTTCTCATTTTACTCTTAATCTCTCTTTTATTTTACCAAGCATTTATAGCAAGCTGCTACAGTAGACTCGTTGAGAGCTGACAATGGCTCGTCGCTAAATATTACAGGAATTCGACATATGTTTCTTATTTTATTTCACTCTATTACATTTACCTTAAGCATGCGCACGAGCATAGAAAATGCGATTCTTTGTTCGAACAACATAAGTCATTGTCAGTTCTCCTTGGGATGACTATTGTTAATCGATTTCAATGTATATGGAGTACAGAGATACTAAAACTTTTAGTATCTCTGTACTCTTGAGAATGGTCGTGAGGCCGAAACAATTGTAGAGGTTTATTCTATCAATACAGTGAAACTTTAACTAAGTGTTTGATTTAACTTAATCATAATGTATCACCAAGTAGTATCCACACATAGTTTCAATTTAAGTATATGGTGTTTATCTCTTTGCTTACTAAATGCAACTTGCTCTTCTGCATGGTTTTTTTTATAGAAAATTCAAAAATTCAACAGTGCAGCATAATTATTTCAAAGAAAATCTAAACAGTGTAATTATGTAAAGAATATATAATAATTTAATTTGTAATCAGCAGAGGTAGGTTTCCTAGCACTTCCAGATCAACTTGGACCATAATACATGTAATATCGGCCTCGAGTTTGAAGTAAATAAATAATATAAAAAAATATCCACCTTGCATATTCTTGATTCAAAAATATACCAATTCGTCAGCTATCTAAAAAGATGGTTCTCGAAAAAGATGTAATAAACGATATGTGTAACTTTAACAACATGCATTTACTTTTATTTAACCTTCGATGGTTTCAGCCACTGGTATAATACTTACAGGTATCGAGTTACTGCATGTGGACCATGAACAATTCTAGATCCAGTTGACAGACTCTCGTAAATGACATTTTCACATTGGAACGGGCAGTGGCAGGAACTCTCCACATCTTCAGCTAGAAGTATTATTACATATTTAAATATTTGTTTAATATGGCAATAAACTGGCTTGGCTTGCATGGAACACCAGTCTCATTAGTATATACGTTTTATAGGTGTATTAAATATCTGTGAATGGTACGAAAACAGTATAAGTCAAGAATTAGCATTTTAACGAAGCGCCGACTTATACCTTTTTTCCCTCCAATAATCGTAGCATTTAAAGTTGTACTAAAACTGCCAACCTATTTAAAAGCCTTAACTGAATAATGTGACATATACTATTTAAAATACAATGTACAGCATCACTTTCTGAAATATAATTTGACTTAAACTCATTTTCCCAAATTTTCGACTTATACTGTTTTCCTACCTATCACAGATATATAAGTTACTCAATTTTTTATCTAGAATTAACGTCAATTTTTTGTTTTCTTAACTTTTTCGCAACTTTAGAGCTACGTGAAAACAAATTTGACGGTATGATATCTCTTCTGTTTTGCAGATAAATTTTACGGCCTAGGCCGTAAAGAAAAATCGTACTTTGTTTAATCGAAGATTGTCAAGATTATGTAGATTTGATTTTAAAAGTAGCTTGCGATGAAACTGAATTTGTAAACTGATGCATCTAATCATACAACCGCAAATCGACGTCCATTTTTCCACTATATAATTACTGAGTATTTTAATTATTACTCACCAATTTGTTTAAGGCATGGCAGACTTGACGAATCGCACAGTTTTTCTCCTAAAATGAATAATCTTTTATTACATGAATTTTTACTATGTCAGATATGCACAACATGTTTATGTTGTAGGATCAATTAAAATAAACATTAAATTTGAGAAGTAATATCTTAATATATCTGTATTGGGACTAGTAAAGCAATACTTATCAAGGCTAGACATTATTAATATCTAGAGTAAAATGTCAATATTTACATTACTCGCATCAATTTCAAGGAACTGTTTCTATGTGCAAAACTATATTGGGTTAAGATTGATATGTGAGCGATATTTGCGATTTAGTAATAATAGAAGTCAAAGCAAATAAACAAGGAGGTACAATACTTATAGAAACAGAAGTATGGAAGAGATGCAAACAGCATTTGCAAGAGTTGCTAGAGAAAGAAAGACATTTAGATGAAGAAACATGGATTAATAAATCCATGGATAAATGGATAAACATTGGACTCAAGGATTAGAAATAAAATGTAAGCGGCGGAAATGAGATATAGAATAAGGAAGGACAGAATAAGAAGAAGAGGTAGACTGTTGGAACTGTGGAAACAATTAAAGGAAAGGGTCGTGGCGGTATGAACCACCCAAACTTGCCATGCAGAAAGAAAGAAGAAAAAAAAAAGTAAAAACGTAATCTACATTCTACATTTAAAATATAATTTTGGAATCAAATCGAATCTACATATACCTGTACGTCTGAAGCTGAATGGTACACAATGACAAACACTCAGCGTCTCGCGGATCTTGCAAGTCAATTGGCAGTTGTTGAACGAGTAATGTGGAAAGTAGGTCTTCTTTGCTTCCCAGGGATAATAGCACTTCCTCTGCTCTTGGGGAAGAGCACGGACCATCTTCTTATCTTCGATGACGGTGCCGAATAATTGGACAAACATTAGAGACCCGCTCGAAACTGTTCGATGAATATCGCCCTTCTTAATCAGCTCCCCTGCATGGTGAACAATTACCTAGAATGTATTATTAAATGGAGTTAAAAATTCGCAATTCACTAAAAATAAATATTTGATGATGATGCTTATAGCATCTTCAAAAATTTAACATATTAGTTTATTTTTTTTATAAACTTTTGATTTAAGCTTATTTACAGTTATTCTACAAATATTTGATATATTCTTATACCATAGTTAAACATTTTAAACATAATAGTATTTTTTTAATAAAATTTTGATTTTGATATTCAGTTATTACTTATTATACAGTGTTCGTAGTTGCACAGCCTCGTTTCTATTTTGCAATTTTGCGATACTAGCGCCATTGTTTAACAATTATTGTTATATACATAAATTATATTTGTTTATGCAGTAAACCAAAAATGATGAATAATAATTATGAATTCTCAATCTAAAGACAACTAAAGGTTCTGCAGCAACAATGAGATGAGTCAATTTTCATTTTTGAGTTCATTTTTATTTATTTTTTATTGTTTCAAATATATTGATACTTAAAAAAAATAAGACTCGTTGATATAAATTAGGGGTAGTCAAACTATATCGAGGAATGTTCTAAAACCATTTCTATAAAGGTTTTCTAGACTTTTTAAAACATTTTTTTTTATTTTGTAATTTATAACACTTGTTTTTGAATGTTGCCAATTTATGTACATTTATGAACTGTTAGTTTTTAAAAATCGACTCTACATTGAAAGACATGGTTTTCTTATGTGATTTCAACAATTTTTCTATAATTGGTTTCAAAAATAGATGTTTTTAATAGGCTGATGTTTCATTTTTGGATCATTAAAAATAAAAAACTTTGAAATTCGGTAAAATGTCTTGTCAGTAAAATGTCTTACTTTACTCTGAGGCTTCTCATAAGTAATGGATCATTTTCCTGACCCTTTACTTAATTACTATTATTATCGAAATATATGACTATTTGAATAGTAGAGAACTTTTAAATCTTATAAATTGCCTAAAACTTGAATTTTCACGTATCTCCTTGTTGCAGCAGTATTTAATTGTATATGTAGTTGATGTAGGTAGATATACTTTTTTTTTAAATTTTGAAAACATAACATTTTTTCCAGTTTTCACTAAATAAAATAAACCTTTTCTAGATATAGGAATGAAATCCAGAAATTTTTCGGCATTATTTATATTCAATGCAATTATAGTGAAAAATTTCTAAACAACATTTTATGGGATTTTTCTAAATATAAATATATCTAAATATATATATATATATATATATATATATATATATATATATATATATATATATATATATATATATATATATATATATATTGTTAGGTGAGTATGAAGTTTGAGATTTTATTAAAAGTTTCTTACAGTTTTCTTGAAAATTAGGAAATATTTTGTACTTTGTATATATTGTTAGACATTAAAAAAAAGTTTTGAATGCATATTTTGGAAACTTTCAAACTATTTGGCAGTTTATACAACCTTATGAAATGTCGAAGAACTTAATTGATTATTTTATTAAAATTGATGGAAGTTTAGTATTTATATTTAATTGTAAGAAAAATTACAACTTGAAATTTAAAAAAAATTGCTTAGTTTTCTCCTATTTTTTGTTCTTTACTATCACTGACACTATCTGCAGTTTACTGGCCAGTTTTACATTTGTCAAAGTTTTAGTATAAATCAAAAGATGACTTTTTAAAAATCGAATTTTATTCTTATGTGTTTTTGACAATTTTTCTGTAAATAATTGGTTTTGACAAACTGTTTTCAGTAAACAAAATAAACCTTTTCTATAAATAGGAATGAAATCCAGAAAGTTTTCGGCATTATTTATATTTAATGCAATTATAGTTAAAAATTTAAAGAATGTGATTTTTCTAAATCCAAAACTGAAGTTATATATATATTTTTTGTTAGGTAAGTATGAAGTTTGAGATTTTGTTGAAAGTTTCTTTCAATTTTCTAGAAAATTAGGAAATATTTTGTACTTTGTATACATATATTGTAAGACATAAAAAAAGTTTTCTGGCAATTTTCGTAATTTGTAACATTTGTTGATATCGTAGAGTAGGTTGATATAATGTTCGCACTTTCTGAATATTCCGATACTTTTAATATATCTGTTAACATTCTTAACGTTTTAACTATTCTGATATTTTGATTGCATATTTTTGAAACTTTCAAACTTTCTGGCAGTTTCTACAACCTTATGAAATGTCGAAGAACTTAATTGATTATTTTATTAAAATTGATGAAAGTTGTGTACATATATTTAATTGTATATAAAATATACAGTCTGAAATAAAATAAAAAATTGCTTAGTTTTCTCGTTTTTTTTTTCTTCTTTACTATCATTGATACTATCTGCAGTTTTGTTATATTTTTTCAGAGTTACTGGCCTATTTTACATTTCTCAAACTTTTGGTATAATTTAAAACATATCTACTCTTTAAAAATCGTTTTTTTTTTCTTAAGTCATTTTGACAATTTTTCTGTAATTAATTGGTATTGATAAGCGGTTTTCAAAAAGAGTGATTTTTAATGAGTTGATATTTGCTTTTGGTATCATCTAAAAATAAATGAAAAATGCTACATTCATTTCATTCATTTTTTTTTAAATTATTTCAATAATATTGATACTTTAACAAAAAAATAATACTCGTTTATATATAGATTGGGAGATTGGGGAGTCCCCAAACTATATCGAGGAATATTCTGAAAATATTTCAATAGAGATTTTCTAGACTTTTTAAAAACATTTATTTTTTTTATTTTAAGCATTGGGATCTCGGAAACCATAGAGATTCTACTAAATGAGGAAAGATTTGTTATTTTAAGAGCACATGTTTAATATGCTTTTAGTTTTTTGACAAAAAACCATACTTTTTGAGTTATAACACAAACTTTTTTTTTAATGGCAGTCATAGTTGGCTTTGACATTATTAAAGAGGACATGTTTTCCTCTTTATAACTATATAAGGTTTGCTATACTTACTTTCATAAATAAATCAGAATATACGTTGTATATAAAGAATTTTCGTTGTATAATTGGTTTTGATAAACTGTTTTCAAAAAGAGTGTTTTTTAATGAATTGATATTTTCTTTTGGCATCATTTAAAAATAAATGAAAAATTGCTTCAATCATTTAATCCATTTTTATTTTATTTTTTTAATTATTTCAAAAATATTGATACTTTAACAAATAAATTATACTCGTTGATATAGATTAGGAGTCCCCAAACTATATCGAGGAATATTCTGACAATATTTCAATAGAGGTTTTCTAGACTTTTTTAAAACATTTAAATTTTTAATTTTAAGCATTGGGATCTCGGAAACCATAGGGATTCTGCTAAATGAGGAAAGATTTGTCATTTTAAGAGCACATGCATGATATGCTTTTATTTTTTGACAAAAAAAACATAGTTTTTGAGTTATAATACAAACTTTTTTTTAAATGGCAGTCACAGTTTGCTTTGACATTTTTAAAGAGGATTTTTTTTCTCTTTGTAACGATATAAGATTTGATATACTTACTGTCATTAATAAATGAGATTATACGTTGTATATAACGAATTTTCGTTGCATAATTTGAATAGAATTTAGTATATTTAGAATATAAATATGAATAGAATTCTCGTAGTAAGAGGAAAACAAGTTTTCCATGGCAAACTCTGTTTTTGCTACTCATCCAAGTAAGTAATAATTTTCATTGCCTTTATTTAGCATACTTAATGTGCTAAATAAAGGGCATCGTCGAAAATTAACTTTATGAAAATTATTACTTACTTTGATGAGTAGCAAAAACAGAGTTTGCCATGGAAAACTTTTTTTTTCCTTTTACTACAAGAATAGTAAGCATAGTAAGCATAATAGAGCATAGTAAGTTACAGCTAACCTTGTATCGCTATAAATCGAAAAATTTGTCCTTTTTAAAAATGTGAAGGCCAGCTATGACTGCCATTTAAAAAAATTTAAGTTTATATAATTAAATTATAAATTATTTTTAAATTATAACTGAAAAACTGTGGTCTTTTTTCAAAACACAAAAGCATATCTTGCATAAGCTCTTAAAACAACAAATCTTTCCTCATTTAACCGAATCTCTATGTCTTATGGTTTCCGAGATACCAATGCTTAAAATGAAAAAAAAAAAGACCCTGTATACATGGTTATTCACGCTATACGGCACGGGATAATGTGGCCAAAATACGTAACTTTCAAAAAGTTTAAATTCTAGGATATATCGGGGTACCTTTTGGTTACTTTTTAATATTAATTTCATAATATACAGGGTATTCCAAAAGCCCTAAAAGTATCAAAGTTGTATTTTTTTTTTTTTAAATGGAACCCACTATATAACTTTGCATATGTGAATTTGCCCCTTTTTAGGCTTTATAAATCCGTTTCCTTTTTGAAATTTTCTCTTCGCTAACAACAACTGTCAAATACTGAATGTTTATTTCACAAAACATCTGCCAACTATGATAAGAAAATACAAGTTTTAGCAAAATGAAATAAGGAGGTAAAAAAGAATAATTATCCATATTTCCGAAACCGTTACTTTAAGGACCCATGTTTATGAAGACTTTTTTCTTTCTTGTGGCTTATACTACTACTGCCTTAAATATTTTACATTATTTTCTTAACACCCTGTATATATTTAACAGAAAACTCCATTTGATTACAAATTCAGAGTAATGTAACATTTAGCGGCGATTGCATTATTGATTTAAACCATAAATGCTTACAATATGTAATCCTTGATATTTTGTTTGAAGCTTGGAAAAAGATTTTGGCAGAAAGTCAATCTAGAAATGTCCATAAATCTTTATGGAAATTTCTGAAATCTGTGTGAAAACTGTTGTTTTTTTTAGTATTTTCGTTTACTGGATATTTAGTTGCAACTGGTGTTAAATTTTTTTCTGTAATTTGCTAGCGGAAGCTCGAGTCAGTGGGCGAGAGGCTGATAAGTTGAAGACCCTGTTCAAACCTGGAAAATAACGTCTCACGTTTACGCTTATATCCCATCACAAGAATACATCTACCACATCTTCAAATAGCTTTTTGTAGCCTTATTACTGTATACTGTAGTATATATTACTGTATACTGTAGTATACTCATATACTGCATTAGTGAAAACGCAGGCAACACACTCAACTCTACTTCAGGCAAAAATGCTGTCAATATCTGAATTCTGATGTGTACCCGAAAAATTGCAGGCTATTAGATTTGTATTGGAATGTGTTATATTGAAATGTGTGTGGATCCATTAGATTTATGCTTAGAAGTGCAACATTTTAAAAGATTGAGAACTATAGCTCTATGCCATAAACGATTTTATTAATCCCACCACCTTCCCTGTTCTTCTATTCAAGTTAACTGCATGAAAATCTGCCCATTATGCTGTCCTATCTATCAAATCCGTAAAATATGTCATCCAACATTCATTGAGCCGTGTCCGGTGCTCTGGTTACTTCCGGTCTGTCTGATTAATCGCTTTCTACTGTTGTGCAGATGGAACGCATCATCCGGCAGATAATTGCAACTTATGCCATCCACTCAGGTGTATTATCCGCAATCTACGCATTTACAGGCGCCTATTAACATCAGAAGTTCGAAACTTGAAAGCATCCGTGGTTACATCAAAATACTATGTTTCCTATAGCACTAACATGCGAGACACACTGTTTAATAAAATATCAATTAGCGACACGAGCGCCTAATCTGGCCTAAATAAATCATTCTGAAGGTAGCGTTGTGCTGAGGTAGAAATCGATTAGCAAAGCGAGCGGTTATTAGTATTTAGTTGCTGGCTGCTTAATAGGATAAACGATTCATTACGTATAAATACGAAGTAATTGAGTGCGGATAGTATTGCGATTGCAGACGGAACGTTAAGTAGGTTAATTACGTCAGATTGGCATGTATGCAATATTACAATATTACAATATAATTGAATGTTACAATTTGCTATATTATATTATCATTTTTTTACAGATTATTTAAATACTTAATATAGTTATATTCGATAATTATTATTCCTATTTTTGTAAACATTATTTCGAATTTAGACACACAAGGTGTACCTAATTGATTCTTATGTAATCACACCAATTCAATTGTGCCGCCTTTCAAATTTGTATACCGTAACAACATAATAACAGTAGTTTGTTAAAATGTACATTGATCAGAAGAACACTTTTATTGTTAAAGCTTACTTTCGTAGTGAATGATTTAAAAATTGAGAATGGATTTATTCAATTTCCGAGTGCGTTTAGGAATTTCAAGAAAAGTTCTCTGTACACCAATTTGAATACTCGGCTTTGTCAATACATATTTCAGGAATAGTGCACCGATTTAGGAAAACTGGTAGTGTTCAGAAAGAGAAATCCTCTGGCAGACCCTCAGAATGAGGAGAGGTTGTTGCAGATGTTCATGAACGACTCGAAGTAAGCCCTCAAAAGTCTATTCGTAAATTGGCTATGCGAGCTGGAATTCCCTCGAGCACCTGCCATAGAATTGTGAGGAAAAGGTTAAATTTACACCCTTATAGGGTCTCAGTGGTGCAAGAATTATTGTCAGTGGTTCCTTAGCGAGGATTGAGTTATTGCCGACGGTATGTGGAAAATTGAAATAACGATTGATTGCTCGATTTAACATTTTTCAGTGATGAGGCTTGGTTCCACCTTTCAGGATATATTAATTCACAAAACTATAGGTGCTGGCATGCCGAAAACCCTCATATTTTTGTGAAAGCACCTCTACATCCTCAGAAGGTTACAATTTGGTTGGCTGTGTCTCGCCCTAGAATGATTGGGCCTATATTCTTTCATGACACAATAAACGGTGAGAGATATCGGCAACAAATAGTTCAGTCTTTCATAGACCGATTAGATGATGAAGAATTGCAGAACGGATATTTCCAACAAGATGGTGCAATAGCTCATACATCCAGAGCAACGTTAGCCTATCTGCAAGAATTTTTTTGATAATAGACTAATTAGTCAAGTACTATGGCCGCCACGCGCTCCAGATCAAACTCCACTGGACTACTCAATTTTTGGATATTTAAAAGATTGAGTTTTCCAAAGAAGACTGCATACGTTGGAAGAGGTAATGGCAGAAATCGTAAATGTTTGCCGAACCATAACTCCTCAAATGCTAATCAACATTTTTAATATTAAAAGAAGTGCAAAGGTGTTTACAAGCAAATGACCAAAAGTACTGTACCGTCACCAAAAAGCGAAACCTATCCTAACCTAACCTGACCTAATCTAAAATGCCCTATAGCTTTTTTAACTTATGAGTAAGAAACGTTTTAGGTTATATTCAAATTCGTAAAGGTTCTAATAAGGTAGGATTGATAGGAATCTTTCAACTTTATTTATCTGATCTATTATAACAGGATATGTTCCATATATTATTCATCTGGTAGATTTTACAAAAATGTAAATTCAGTAGTTCTACAATATTAATATTTAATTTCATTAATAACACAGGCCAACCACAAAAAAACTAAAAAAGATAAGATACTAATTTAGCAGTTAGTGTTCAGCTAGTAGTGGTTGTTAGAACAGTCCTGACAGTTTTTGCTATATTTGTGGCGAATTTGTGATTAAGACAATACCCAAGAAAGGAGAAAGCATGCTTTAGATTTGCCATTCCAACGATATACGGAGGGAGCCAAGGAGTCATTAAGATGTTTGCAACTTTTGTTGCATAGATGTTAGTAGTTACAATTAAAAAAACAAAAAGTAATTCAGTACCCCAACCTACCATCTGCAATTCGGCCAATAGGCCATAGTTCGAATCTGCCTGTTCCTCAACCACCAGTGGCTATTGGTTACTGTTAGTCTGGATAACATGTCAAATGATGAATCATTCTGCGATGACGATGAATCAGTTAACGATGCGTTTCAGTGTCCCGTAAACAATGTGGAACGTCAGTCGTTTACTCAAACTGAGCTAAATGATTTGGTCAGAGATTTGGCCTTAACAGAGGAGAAAAATAGCAATAAATAAAGTGAAGATAGTCATGCTCATCGCAAACATCCGAAATCGGATATGTACATGAAGAAGAGGAGAAGAAGAGGAGAAAGCTAAACTGCTTGGCTCCAGACTCAAGGAAAAGAACTTGTTAGCAGCTGAAACTTCAATTCAAATGTACAGAAGAAGAGAGCAGCAATTTGCTCATTTTTTCAAACAAGAACATGATTTAGTGTATTGCTCGAATATTGCCGGTGTGGTGAATGAGTTCGGAATTGAATACAAAAAAGAAGAATGGAGGCAGTTTATCGATTCGTCTAAACGTAGTTTAAAAACAGGTCTATTAAACAATAGTAACACCTATGCATCATTACCTGTTGCTCATTCTGTACTCATGAGGAAAAATTACGAAAACCTCAGTGTACTTCTCGAGAAACTAAACTACTCGGCTGATGGATGGATGATATATAGTGACTTGAAAATAACATGCATGCTTCTTGGCCAGCAAAGTGATTTTACTAAATTCCCATGTTTCCTATGTGAATGGGATAAAAGGGTAAGAGATCAGCATTGGCCTAGAAAGAATTGGCCTGTAAGTAAATCTTTAAAGCCAGGAGAAAAGAACAATCTACGGGAACATCTGGTATCTTGTGTTGATCGATTTTGCTGCCTCCATTGCACATAAAATTAGGCCTCATGAAACAATTTGTGAAGGCCTTACCTAAAGATGGGCCGTGTTTCAAATATCTTTGTGAAAAGTTTCCAATATTGTCTGAAGCAAATAATAAGAGAGTACCTTCGTTGGATCCGATATTAGTAAAATGATGATTGGTCGGTAATTTGAACTACATAGTAAATGAAAAAGAAAGCGTGAATTGTATTTAAACATGTTGTAAATAAGTTCCTAGGCAACAAAAACGACCCAGACTATCAAGCAATTGTTGCCAATATGCTGGATACCTTTAAAAAATTGAGATGATTAATGAGCCTCAAAGTTCACTTTTCAAACAGTCATTTACAATTATTTCCGGACAATTTAGGTGATGCAAGTGAAGAACAAGGTGAAGGTTTTCATCATGATTTGAAAGTGATGGAAAAACCTTATCAGGGACGCTGAAACACCAACATGATGGGAGATTACTGTTGGTTACTTCACCGAGAAACGTCACTTCAGCAATCGGCGCAGAGAAGAAAAAGCTATATCAGGAGCTTTAAAGAAAAGAGACAACGAAAATATACATCAATGGACATGTAAAGTCTTTGAAGGATGTAATGTTGAGAATATAAAGCCATTTTTTTTTCTATGTTTAAATAAAGTTCTGTTGGTATTTTAAAAGTAGTTTACTTTTCATATTTGTTGCATATTTAGCATATTTTCCCATATCTCACTAGATCAAATTGTGACTAAACAATGGGTGATGGAAACGAACAGAGTTTAGATACGGATTTAGCACCAAAAAACTATAAAATTAAGCTATCAAGATTTAACAAGTTTTTTGAAACCCTTTTTTTTTGTTGGCCAGTGTAATGGATTCTATTGTCTTGATTCAGATTTGAAAAGTGGACTATAAGTGGCCAATTTCTGCTATGGCAAACTGCCATCGTCAAGAATTTTGCTTCAACTATATTCTTTGATATAGTCTACGTCACATAATTTGCACTTGCATAAAACCGAAACCCAACCTTCTCTCCTATTGAAATAGACAGAACAAATGCATCTCTCGGAGCGTCCTAGCTTATTGAGGTACGATAGTAACCTTAAAGCCCCTGAGTATGCTGTTGCTTTTCCAAAGCACTTCATTTCTATGGGATCAATGGAATACATGTCTGGTGTATGGCTTTATGGCCCAAAACCGCTCACGCAAGTTTAGGGTGCATTCTCATTGGTTTGAGAGTTTTATGGAAAAAGTGGCAAATTATTTAGCGTGGACTTTATCATGAGATTTGTACAAGATATTGATACAATAAACTTAAATGTCTGACATGCACGAGTTACATGTTTAAAGTTACATTTATTAGTTTTATGTAATTTTTAATTGCATTATTGTTAAACTTACTGTAATCCCTTTGGAATAGAAGTTTCCATACTGTTTCTCCTCATTCGTGTTATTCGTGATGACCTGTAATCCCATATGATGTCCGAACTGGCGTGTTCGAAGGGCGGATTTTTTATCCCTGAAACACAATAAATTATTGTCGATCGAATTTAATTATTGTGCAGATATATGTTCCAACCAGATGTCTAAATTGAAGCTGCAACATCTACCATATGGCGTGAAGAAATCCGAAAAGTATGTGCTGCAGTAGATCTCGCGTTCCTCCCACCTGCATTGGAGCAGGAACTCGTCGCACGTCTGTGAAATACGGTTCATAGCTTCCATTTCGGTAAAACCATTGTTGTGAAGTATAGGTCGCAACCATGGCAAATCGTCCGTTTTGGTAGTCAAAGTATCTCCAAAGAGAGCAGTTATTTGAGTTAGCGCATTCATAACTTCTTCGTCAGTTCTGTTTTCAAATTTTCTAGAAATTGAAAAGTATTTATGTTTGATTTAAAACTAAGTAGATATGCTGAGAAGCTTCGAACAAAACAGTTGTTTTCTAGCTTATCTCATATTGCCTGTATGTACCATTTTTGTACGGTTGGCGCCATTTTCTTATTAGACTTGGTGATTTGATGCACATATGAGCCAGTAACATAATTTCTACGTCTTTTCGCATTACTGTTAGGATAAGAATAGGTATGATGATCCTACGGATAATGATGTTATCTAGCAAATAAATAGATGGTAGGAGTGTTGATCTGGGTCTGAACCTAGGACATCATGAAGGTCGACCTTTTTGTACCAATCAATTATATTTACCAGTTATTATAAATACTAACCTAATATGACCTTGCCTAAAGTATAGTGGCATAACTTAACCTAACCAAATCTAAAATTACCTAACATTTCCGAACCCTACCCATATCTTATCAGGTTTGTACATACTTTGCAATAACTCTCTCATCATAAATACAAACTAAAAGTAATATCAATGACGGTTTATCAAGAACAAAAGTGCATCAGTCTATATAGTGACATAACTTAAGATAACCTAATCTAAAATTACCTAACATTGCTTAACCTTACCCATCTCTTATCATGTTTGTACATACTTTGCAATAACTCTCTCATCATAAATACAAACTAAAAGTAATATCAATGACGGTTTATCAAGAACAAAAATGCATCAGTCTATATAGTGACATAACTTAACCTAACCTAATATAAAATTACCTAACATTGCGTAACCTTACCCATCTCTTATCATATTTGTACATACTTTGCAATAACTCTCTCATCATAGATACAAACTAAAAGTAATGTCAATGACGGTTTATAAAGGACAAAACGCATGAGTCTACGTGAATCAAATATAATTACATGAAATAATTACAAACTTACAGATTGTTGACAAATTCTTTCAATTTGGAGTGTACAACCTTGTTGTTGTTGCAGAGAGTAACAGCTGGAAATGGTAGAAGGGATGTTGAGGCGTAGTCTGTTTCTATAAAAGTAATTGTAGGGCTGCTCGTGTATCTCCACAGTATCAAAATTATCATGTAGGCTGACAATCCGACACCGCCTAATATGATGAGGGTCCATAAAAACCTTAAAAAATATAGTGCGAGATCAGCTAAAGCAAGTTAAAATGGAAATGACGATAGAAATATATCAAGTTCATAAAAATTTTGAGACAAATTATATATCTGCAACCTTGAAATAGAAAAAGGCAATCATTTCACCAGTATTTTTTAGTGCTTCTGCAATGTTTGCAATATCTGCAATTTGTATTTGTTTATTGAGTTAGGGGTCGTTACTACAGAAGATTAGCCACAATCTCTTGAATAAGGTCGCCGTTGATGAGGTACCAACCGGGAACAGTACAGTACAGTTTTAATGTAACAAATCTATTACCAATACTCACTTTTACTTAAGTCTTCGTACTTGCTAAGCAAGGTGCCTAACCTGTCAGCCAAACTGGCAGTAGTAAAAATAATTTATAAAAACTATAATTATAACAATAATATTTAAATTATAGCAAAATTGTGAATATTTTTCTACTCGTACCCCTTTGTACTCAGCCTATTTGCGGAAAATTAAATCATAAGATCAGACTACTTGCTCAATTATTTAATTTAAGCCAACTACTTTTTTGTGACCTAACTTTGGATTAAGTTAATCATTTTTATATGGTGTAGCACTATACCTTAATTAATATTTATGTAATAAGCATAACTTAACCTTCGGTTCTGAGAATTGAACCTGAAAACTTGAGGATTGAAGATGAAATTTACCACCTGAACGAAACATTTTGAAATATAATAAATAAAAAAGCTGTCAACAAAAATAAACCATGAATAAATAACGAAATCACTTAAGTCACTTAAAAATCACTGAAGATCACTTAAGATCACTTAAAGTCACTTAAGCTTCTCAGATACTCAGAAGTCACTTAAAAATCACTAGAGTTTATACATAATGTAAAAGACTACATTTAAAAATCATAAAGAAAATAAGGAAACCAATAGAAATACAAGACAATGAAAAATGCACAGAAATAAAGACTTTACCATGGAAATATAATGGTTTCAATGTTTATCGAAAAGTCAAAGAGCTAGCGAGAATTACTAGAAGAAATACTATTAACAACCTGGTGGATAATAATGGACAAGTCATTATCGCTCAGGAGGGATTCAAGAAAGCATCCAAGAAGTACACGTATGTAGAACGCTTTTTATAACCGGAACCACCTTAGCTGTAATGCAATACTGAGCCAAGTCTTGTTATAGAGAAAGTCCAAAATGCGGCAAGGGCAATGAAAGATGGCAAAGTTGCGGGTTCCAACAACACACAAAACGAATTTCTGAAACTTCTTGATAAAGACTTTGTGAAACGGTTGTCTTCGGCATATATATTACTTCAGTACGATTCCTAAGGAGTTCTTAAGTTATAAATTTAAGTCCCGAGCCTTGTTTTGTAGTAATTACCGCACAGTAAGCCTCGTGAGTTACCCTCTAAAAATATCCTTCAATCATTCACCGAAGAATGTACAAGTTAGGCGAAGAACACGTATCACCTATACATTTTGGGTTTTGGGATGCAGTTGGTATACCGGGCTTTTTTTCGTTTTTACACATATGATTGACAATGTATAACTGGTTGCCTGCATCTGCCCGCAAGGAATTTCCTATGTGTAATTCTAAAAAAAAAATAGTCAACTCATTAGCGGCGTCGGTGCAAGCAACCTGTCAATTTTGGCATATATTACACAGAGAGGTTATGTTTTTATTCAAGACAATAGACGAGAGTATTCGTAATGTATCAAGATCAGCTGATATGTCAACAAATGATTATTTTCTTTGGGGTTACCTGAAAAGTAAAATTTTTAATGACGTACAAATACATAACGTAGATGAATTGAAAGGCCGTATACGTACTGCATGTAATGGCATAAATCCACAATACATTACGAATACTCTGCGTGTCTTCAAAAACCCTGTCGTGTATTGTCTTGAATAAAAACATAACCTCTCTGTGTAATATATGCCAAAATTGACAGGTTGCCTGCACCAACGCCGTTAATGAGTTGATTTTTTTTTTTTTAGAATTACACATAGGAAATTCCTTGTGGGTAGATGCAGGCAACCAGTTATACATTGTCCATCATATGTGTAATAAGGAAAAAAAAGCCCGGTATAATACACACGTATCACCTATACATTTTGGGTTGAGGGATGCAGTTGATACATGAGAAGCCATCCTCAGCATCCAGATGCTATTCTAAAGGTGTAGATATCTACATGTTGATATGTAGATATCTACAAGTTGATATGTAGATATCTACATATATCTATCTGTTTCATTAATTACAAGAAATCCTTTAACAGGGTCCAATACCAGAAAGTGGTCTAAACATTATAAGCCATTGGTCTATCTAGATAAAAAAATCTGAAGATCATTATAAATCTGTATAGGAACCAAACTGCTTATGTAAGAAGGTTCGGTGTAGGACAGGTCTGCATATTGTTCTCATTGTTCTCTTTAACATCTTTCTTCCTCATTTACTTTCTTATGGACGGACTGGGTCACGAATGTGGAAATTCTCCGGTGAATGAAAAAACTTCAATACCTAGGCGACATTTTGAGAAACGATTTTATCAACTGTAGATCATATTACAAGCAAAAGGGATAGGAAAAAGATCCGTGAGAAAAAAAGAAATTAGAGGTTAAAAAATCTTCGCACCTGGTTCGCTAAGACTACAACGGAACTATACACAGCTGCGTTCCACCAAGTGGTGATAGTCAGGATGGTTGCAAATATTTGGATCGGATAGAAACTGAAAGAAGTAAAACATACTGTAATTCTATAAAAAAAAAAAATATTGTAGACTTACAATTAATAATATTTTAAACTATCTGAAATATTATACACTGTGTATCAGCCAAATGGAATAAATTCGATAATAAATAAATGGGGGCGTGTTCGAAAAAACACTCGAACACGTCGATTGTTATTTTTAGTTGCGCATTTTTTTCAACAAAAACTTTTTATACAGGGTGGGTCATGTGACCGTGGCCAATACCAACTTTCTTATTTTAAATGCAATACCTGGTATATTATTCAATTTTTGGATTCTTCAGAAAATTCTAGACATATTTCATGTACAATGTCCTATACCTATCTTCAACTGTTTCGGAAATATTAAGTGTTTTCAGATTTATTGCAAAAATTAACATTAAAAAAAGAAAATTATTTGATTACAGAAATTCGTTACAACACACTCAGAAACTAATAAGTAATACTGTTTATTTCTTGACAATGTAAAAAAACAAAAAAAAACAATAAATTTCAATGGAGGAGATGTTCAAAATGCTCGCCGTGAACGTCTTGGCCACATCCTAATCTTAAATAGAAATTTCTTCTAACGTTACTCAACATCTCAGGCTTGACCGATCTAATCGCAAGCATTATTCGTCTTCTTAAGTCAGCTAAGTCGAGGGGTTTAGTTTTGTATACAATACTTTTGACATATCCCCATAAGAAGAAGTCTAATGACGTCAGATCAGGGAATCGTGCTGGCCATTCCATCGATCCTCGCCTCCCTATCCACCGATTTGGAAATATTCGGTTGAGGTAGTTCCGGACATTGATTTGGTAATGGGGCGGTGCTCCATCTTGATTTCCGAAACAGTTGAAGATAGGTATAGGACATTGTACATGAAATATGTCTAGAATTTTCTGAAGAATCCAAAAATTGAATAATATACCTGGTGTTGTATTTAAAATAAGAAAGTTGGTATTGGCCACGGTCACATGACACACCCTGTATAAAAAGTTTTTGTTGAAAAAAATGCGCAACTAAAAATAACAATCGACGTGTCCGAGCGTTTTTTCGAACACGCCCCCATTTATTTATTATTCAATTTATTCCATTTGGCTGATACACCCTGTAGAATTTATGATATAACTGAAATTATTCGTACGAATTACGAACGAATACGACCAGCCTTTAGAACAACTATTCAATTTCTCACGTAGTTCAGGAATACTTTATGGAAGCATATCACATCAAGAAACATAATTACTTGCACTACAGATGGAGCTACCTCAATAACAGGGTGGTCCCCAGTATTTAAAAAATGTCGTCCGTACAATTTTTGCAAATCATCTCCAGCAGCTAGTAGCCAAAAAGTGACAAGGGACACTGTACAACGTACATTATACTGTTATGTAGGCAGAAAAACATTGTATAAAATCAAATTGCTTACAATATTGGCTTTGTCTTCAATTAATCTCTTTGAAAAATAAATGAAGAGCAATATGAGCAACATTAAGCAATTGTTGGAAGTTCGGTAGAAAATACCTTGGCAAGTATAATAATAATTGCAGCCGTTCATTTAAACAAATTCAATGGTAAAACAAAGAATCTGCATTATGATGACTGAATGTGATTATTCCAGATCCGGGTAACAATGGTTTGAAGGTAAATACATCTGATGCTGTATTAGAAATGCAATAATAACTGATCGTACTGTCATCTTTACAAAGAATCAAAGTTTTTTTATGTTGTGTTCTGAAGATCAAACTATGTATCCTAAGTGTAAGGACCTCATCCATATTTAATAATAAATTGTATAAATAAACGTATAATAACAAAAGGCATGAATAATGGTTCGAGATGGCATTGGAACGCGAGTATACAGAAATCATACGGCGAGGGTTCCTCTCGCCGAATACTGCGTAGTGGATTTAATACCTTGTACTGACAATATTCTCATACTGACCGGAGAATATTGTAAAATGTTTCTTTTCATTAGTAAAAGTAGATTGACGATTCAGGGTTGAAGGTATTTTTGGTCACATGCGGTCATTATGGGGATATATATCTTAATATAATTAATACGGTTATATTTGGGTCATTTTAATTTTCGGGCGATAACTTCGTTGAAATTAATTTTCTGAATAAATCTCCAAGAGTTTTTAATTAAATTACGTTTCACTACACCATGTTCATCTCGTTACGTCATTTTTTTAATGTTATAACGTAATCGATTTTTTTTTATATGTCAACCTATATTTTTTATTTTTGATTTGAAATGTAAAAAATAACTTTTTTCCACTCCCTGCATGGTAAGTACACTGTTATAACATTGATTTAGTGGAAGTAAGTCCCACTTACCGATAAAGCTTTGGTTACTATGAGCAACGGGAAGTTAGCAATCACTTACTTCCCTCAGGGAAGTAAGTAAAATAATTTCAATAGAGTTCTATCTCTGGCACCAGTCTTTAAAACACTTTTGATAACACCCCTTCGACTTCTCCGGCAGTAGGAAGGAACAGGCAGCATCTGCAGCTTCTTCAATTGCCAGTTCTTGTTTGTTTTCATTGGAATTCATTTTTCAACTGAACGAATGCAATTTCTGACATTCACACTTTGTTTGAAAAATAGTCTTAGCAACCAAAGCCGTACTGACATTTTGTTCATGTTGCGAAAATAAATTAATCAAACACAAACAATTAAACCAACTTCGGGAGTGGAAAAACAGTTATAAGCAATTTGAGAGGTAAGTTTTGACCAGTCTCGGTCTTTATTGCTAGCCCGAGCGACAGCGCCGGGCGCAAACTCGACCTCGACTGGTAAAAGATACTTACCTCTCTTAATGCTTAATTAAATATTTCGACCACTACGTATAGCGCGATTTTGATTCATGTATTTTGTTAAATCTGTCAACTGTAAACTGTCAGATTTAACTATTAGTATGACAGATGTGGACAATATCTTGTTTTTTTAATATTATAAATGATATTTTTTTATCAATCTATAACGAGAGACAAACGGATTTTTTTCCACTGTTAATTTTCAATATGTTTTAGCCTCCTCGAATCCCAAAATCACGGGCGTAATTTTTGAGACACCCTGTATATTAAACCCAATACTTAAGCGCGTTCTCACGAATTAAGTTTAATCGATCGATTGTAGATGATCAACAAAAGTTGAATGAAAACTATACTGAGATAGTTAGATATAGTGAGATATGTTTCAATAGAACTATACTTTTCATTCAACTTTTGTTATCAACTACAATCGATCAATTAAACTTGATTCGTGAGAACACGCGTTAACGAAAAAAAATCTTGTAATCGGACACGAGGCTCTCATCTAAAATGAGGCTCTGATGAAAACGTAGAACTATTTACCGTCCAATTTTTGTTATTTTAGTTATCTTTCTTTCTTAAACATATCATCTTTTTTTTATAATGTACTAAATATGAAAGGAAATAAGCTATACATGAAAGTGAGTCTTCTTCAAATACAAGTTTTAATTATAATCTCTAAGATAACCTGACTCAATATTTTATTGAATCTTTTTTAAATGTTCTAATAAGGATAGAAATTTAGGGCCCGTGTAGATCTAAAAGATTCTCGAGAAGGTTGCAAGGAAAAGGTTTAGGACCCTTGGTTTACACTACAATATGACATTATGACAAGACAATACAGCTAAACATTACCTTGTGATTGCACTGCCATCGATAGTATTTGACGTTCCATGAATACTTGTGTTCCCAGCAAAATCTCTGTATGTCTCCTTTATGGATTTCGCCACTTTTCCACTCATAATTACCACAACCAAATCTGAACACAGTTACAAAACCTAATAATGACAGTTCACTATACACTGCAACGCTCGATATGAAATTAATATTTTATGGGTTTAATGCATGCAGCTGCGGTTTATTAACAGTAATCGGAGCCAGTTTACACCTTATTGGCCATATGAGGTAGACAGTTTTCCACAGGGCTTTATTCCAATAAAATTATAGCTCATGAATTAGAAATGGAATAACTTGCGTAGTTCTGTGTTGTGTAATTCCGAAGTTCATACACATGCAACAATAATAATCATGCATTACAACCTAATTATGTGTACGCAATTATGTAACTAATATTTATATTATGTGAGTATGCAGGGAAAGTATTGTTGTTTTCGAGAAAATTTACAAATTCGAAATTACCAAGAAAATAGCCGCTTTAAGGTCACATGAAACTCTGTTTCCTCTATAAAATATAAAAAGAATAAAATTAATACTTTCTTTGCTAATATCTAGGTAAAACATTTTTTATTATTATAAATGTATTATATCTATCTTCAATTCGTGTTTTGTTTCATATATATTTGGCTTATTATTGGTGTTTCGGCTTATTCAACCATTTTCAATGGATTGTTATAAATTATATGATACAAAACAAGAGTCGAAGATAGATATTATACATTTATAACAATAATAAATGAATATCTTGCATTTTACTCATATTAAGGTTATTAGAACTAATAAGTAAAAAATGTGTACTTCCTTAAAATAAATAAAATAAATTTAAGGAAGTACACATTTTTTACTTAATAATAAAAGAATAGTTAACAATTGAGTCTGTATAACTGTTTATCTGTGTGTATGAGTATATGTGTGAGCATATGGTAGCTTTTTTGTGTAATCAACTTGAAAACTGCTAAAGCTTATTGAATAAATTAATACCTACATTTTTAGAACAAAAACTGGATTTGAAGACTTTTTTGTGCAATACATGCAATCGGAATTGAATATTTTCTCTTTTATCATTGCTTTGTTTATGTTGAATAATTATTTAATTATATTATTTTTCTACAAACACCATTAAACGCTGAATTTTCAACACGGCATACTTTAATTAAAAATGTAATGTTATACAGAAGCGCATTAAAAGTAATTTAATTTTAATACTTGTGTTAAAAGCAGGGTTGGTGGGATTTAAATCAAATGATTTTTTTAAATCAATCATTGATTTAAATTAAAATAGTTTTTTTTTTAATTAATCATTGTTTTTAAACTATTTGTGCATTCCAATAGGGGTACAATTGAAAATGTAATGCACAGTTATGCTCACATAAATCTAGTACAAACATATTAACATTGCTATATAAAATTGCTATTGCAGCCAAATTTCTCGTACTAGATTTAGGTGAGCATGACTGTACTCTCCATTCACGATGTTTTTGAGTCATAAATATCTGATAATTTTGTTGGTAGTGTTTCGGAAATGAATGAAGTCCCTAATGGAACTTGTCAATTATTTTTTTTGTTAAGTTGTTTTCAATTTAAGGTTATATTTTTTTAAATAACATTGTTGCCAGATGCAAAGTTTAAATTATTAGAGATGAAAATGGAACGGCAGAAAATTATAAATCTGACGATGTGGTAGGAAGCAAATGTCTAATAGCCATCGATACAAAAAAAAACCTCCGTTACATCACTGAATTAGTTTGTCCAACACATGACAAAAAGAAAACCCAGTCAACTCGGTTGCAAAAAGATCGTGAATGTATATTAATTATAGAGTTAGCATGCTTTAAAATAGATAATTGAAAGTAAGTAAAACAATTTTCTTTTCTTCCATTTTTGGTCCATCACATAGTACAAAAACACCGTTTTTTTTAAATCATCAATTCTTGTTCAAATTCAAGAATTTATGAAATAAAAATTTATATGAATCGTGATGTAAATCAATTGATTTAAATCACAGCTGAACTGGCCAAAACTGATCAGAAATGTAAAAACTCAAATAAATGAAATAAATGAGTTTTTTAAATGATTGATTTTTGATTTTTTTTTAATCATGATTTATTCCAATCCCTGTTATAAGTAAACAGTCGGTGGTTTGTCAAACTAACATATTTTTTTTTAATATTACAAACAAAATACGTTGGTAGACTTGCTAATGTATTGACTATTTTGAGATATAAATGTTCAATTTGAACAATTGTTAATGTTTATTCCTTGTGATAAAGCCAAAGCAACTTCAGAATTATTCAAACAGTTTGATACATGTGTGAACCAAAACGAAACTTGATTGACTTATTTCGAGTATTCACCAACTGACTATATTTTATTGAAACCTGATTGCAACATATTTACAGAGCTTTGTGTTGCTTTTCATGGTGTTTATAGAAAAAATATAATATGGTATATGTTGGCGTTGATCCATTCGCTTCGCAATCTTCCCCACTCACAAAATAAAATCCGTCTTTTAACACATATCATAAATAACTATTATATTAAGCAACGTTTCAATTGCTGATAAAATTAAGTTGAAATGTAATATTTAATGATGTTAGCCTATAATGGTAATTATATAATAGTAAACTTAACAAAACATAAACTTAAGTTTGAAAAAATAGTTCTTTTATGAGAAAAAATGAATTTAAATTATTAAAATTCGCAAAAATGACAAAATTACAAAAAATACATAACATTTACACAATTTATTACTTATTAGTCTTTTAAATGAGGGGGTTAAATGCAAAGAGGAATAAGTTACAAAATCTAATTATTGAAGAAAGGACAACTAAAGTTAGTGTTCAATCATAAATTCACGATGATATTCATTATTACGAATGTAGCTTAAAATTGAAATTTGATATATTACTTGATTGCTCATTATAAATTATAAAGGGATGAATATGTTATTTTGTTAAAAGTTTGGTTCTTTAAAAAATTTGTTTGCAGTTACCACAATATTGAAATTTGATATGTTACTTGATTGCTCATAATAAATTAAAAAGAGCTGAATATATTTCTGCGTCAAAAGTTTGGTACTTAAAAGAAAATGTTTGTTACCACAGTTACCACAAGTTACCACATACGTTACAAGTTACAAGTTACCACATAATTAACCCTTATATACCCCTTTACCACTTAATTTTTATTTGGATCCCCTTTCCTCTAAATTACCTTTTGAAATTGGCTAAATAAAAATGACCGAAATGCAGTGCAAAATCTTTAATTATTGTTAAGAACCAAAATTAAGTACTGTTCTTAGACTAAGACTATTCATCGTAGTCAGACATTAAAAACTGATCATCTTCATCTTCTGCTCTGACTCATTGAGTAGTACTTCGGATGAGCGTTCAATTGATTTTTAATGCACCAAATTCTGCCTAGTTGAAACTTCGTCATGCCCGAATCCACGGTATAAATAGTGGTACACAGGAGGTACAAAAGATTGAGGCTCTAACAAGTTCTTCTACCCCAATATATATATATATATATATATATATATATATATATATATATATATATATATATATATATATATATATATATATATATATATATATATATATATCATACAATGTTTTTTTTTTCTGCAAAAACCATTGAAAGAAACACAAAGCTCTTTAAATACGTTGCAGCCAGGTTTCAATAAAAAAAAATCCAGTTAGTGAATACACGAAATAAGTAAATCAAGTTTCGTTTAGTTTCACACGTTTATCAAACTATTTAATAATAATGAATAATTCTGAAGTTGCTCCAGCATTTCCTAAGGAATAAATTCTTGAAAAACTTAACCTTGAGGTGCTCTTGGTAAAGAGGTAGTAGTTCAACATTAGTAGTTCTTAATGGCCTTTTAGATCGTCCAGTATTTTCAAGTCAACTATATCATAAGGAAATTCTTCTGTCAATGTTTCTTGAAAGAACAGTTTGCATGGTGATTGCTTTTCGAAATGAAGCCATTACATTTCGTAAACCTTTTACTTTATCTTTGAAGATATCCTTCATAGGTGCAATACTTTTGAATTCTCCGTAGCTTATTTTAACAATCAGAAACTTTTTGGATGAATTTGCTACAGTTTCTATCTAATGGTAAATAATAAACACGAATAAATTTTTCGTTTTTGATTTGTCAATAATTCCAAATCTTGATCACATTCCATGAATGACAGGCCATTCATTCATGGAATGTGATCAAGATTTGGAGTTATTGAAAAATTAAAAACGAAAAATTCATTTGTGATTATTCCTAACCACTCGATGGATATTGTGGCAAAATTTTGATCAAGAATTTGTGATCTACAGTCTCTATATAGGTATTTAATATGACATTATTCCAGAACTTGATTATGTGCTTTTCTTATTTTGACGTCCAACATTATCACTAAATGCATCTATGTAGATTATTTTGGAAAGTAACTCAGAAATGAACATTAAAAGGCAAGACAGTATTCCTTGAGATCCTCTCGATGCCTCCCCTCCATGCTACATATACATCTGAGCATCTGAGCTAGATGACCGCGAAAATTATAGGTCCATAATTGGCGCAAATAATATACCTTACTATTGGTCAGTAATTCCGATGGAAGTGTATTTTGAAGATCAAATCAGATTGCTACATTATGATTAGATTCAGAAGCTTCGGCTTTAGCTTTGCGTATAGCATCCCTAGCCTTTTCTGCACTTCTGAGATGAAGTTCTTTAAAAACGTTTGCAGCAGATATGTCTTCTGGAGATTCAGTTTTTGCTAAAGTTGTCAGCTTCTCGCAAAATGTGCATGTGTCTCAATATGGACTATGGAAACTTAAATTGAAACCAGTATTGAAGATCATGCGATAGTAACTGAGCTTAACTAGCTGTTTATTTTTTTCAATACAAAGCTTTTTGTAAAGTTCATACATTTTTTTTACATTTAGCGAAGAATCAAGATTTTTGGGTTTGCATTATCACGGCGCGTGTAGTTGTTTTTAAACTTTGGAAAGGAATATATGTGTCTTTTCGCAAAAGTTTTTACAAAATCATCGTACTTATTGCATGGCAGATATTTACTCTTTTGTTAGTAGGTGCAATTCCTGAATCACATATTCTAGATACTACGTTAGTAAACCTATTATTGCTAATGTTTAAAGCACACAACAAAAATTGTTTGCAGGCACGTTTTCCAGTGAGGAAAATTGTTGTGGAAGTCATCGAACTTATTGGATGGCGGATGTTTGATCTCGGATTTGTCAGTAGGTGCAATTCCTGAATTACTTATTCTTGCTATTGCATTAGTAAACCTTTTGTTGCTAATGTTTAAAGCACACAACAAAAATTGTTTGCAGGCACGTTTTCCACTGAGGAAAATAGTTGTGGAAATCATCTAACTTATTGGATGGCGGATGTTTGATCTCGGATTTGTCAGTAGGTGCAATTCCTGAATTACTTATTCTTGCTATTGCATTAGTAAACCTTTTGTTGCTAATGTTTAAAGCACACAACAAAAAGTGTTTGCAGGCACGTTTTCCACTGAGGAAAATAGTTGTGGAAATCATCTAACTTATTGGATGGCGGATGTTTGATCTCGGATTTGTCAGTAGGTGCAATTCGTGAATTACTTATTCTTGCTATTGCATTAGTAAACCTTTTGTTGCTAATGTTTGTAGTGCACAAAAAAAAATGTGTACAGCCACGTTTTCCAATGAGGGAAATTGTCGTGGAAACTCTCTTATTATATTGAACATCTCGAATAGACGTCTTTTACCTCTATACATGATTGTAGAAATTCAGTTTGAAGATTGCAATCTCCCTGAATTCAATCTATAATTCTTTGATATCTTAGTGCACTTTTAACAACAAGTATGAGGACATGCTTTAATTTGCAAGGCTCCATAAATTTCTCTCTTGTATCAAACATATGCTTGATTACCTTTCCTTTTAATTTTAGCTTCCACCCGTTTCAATTTTATTTCTGGATTACTTTGGCGATTTCTTGTTTTCTAGGTGCTACCAAAACATCATCTTCTGAATATGCCTCTCATGGTACAAAATCCCTATCAATATCTGAATCATCACCTAAATAAAATTAAAACAATATTACAAGAAAATATACGCGCCATGCAACACTGATAACAGAGGTAACTTTAGAAATTTTAAAAAAGCATTTGCAAATATCCACTTTTATCAAAAATTTCGAAAAATAGAGATATATTTAAAATATTATATTATGAAATTAGTTTATAATCCTGCATTAAACACGAATTTCATACATTTTTTATTATTGAAAAACCTTTTTACCGAACAATTCATGTTTTTCATTTTATTCACATTAATGTAGAAAAACTAATGAGCCTACCATAATGGCTATTTTGCCTGATTAGGTATGTAACTTGGGTATCGGTTAATTAGAGATACTTTATTTCATGCCATATTAATAGAACAGAATAAATAAGAAAACGAAAGTACCAAACTGATATTTTAATTAAATTTAAAATATAGGATTGATGAGGCTGATAAATGATGAAACTCCATGTTAATATATAAATAAAATAAAATTGTTGTGAGTTTCACAAAATATTTAATGTTGTACTGCAACAATTGTGTTGCCACACAGTGACAACAGTGATGCCACAGTGTGTGGCATCATCCGCCTCTGTTTTCATATGCCTGATGAACAATTGTTGCAGTACATTAACATTAAATATTTTGTGTAACTCACACCAATTGTGTTTTATTTAAATATAGTTTTGATTAGCTATAATAAAGGAATTTATTCAGCCATTTTATATTGTCCAAGAAAATAAAAACTATATTCTATAATGCAATAACATATTTCCCTGTTCGTGAAAATATTTATAATATTACAATTAAATGTGTTATTACACTGTCATAAGTTGTTGTAGTGATATAATATCCAGTGCGTGCATGAATGTAATTATTAAAAATATATGGGTCGGAGATACCTGCAAATCCGGCAGTGAATTTATTCCAATTTTCATAATAATATGTAAATTTATTTTAACGAGCAATGCATTGTATTATGTTATATTGCATTGTACTTTATTGAATTGCAGAATATATACATAGAAATTTGATAATAGTCAAATCATAAATATGTATAAAAATAAAACATTGATTGGTCTACTGTTAGGCTAATATAGTTTTACGAATTTTACTCCTACTTTATTTACATCAAGATAAATAATTATTTTTCAATTTTGCATTATATTTATTCCATGTTTATCGTTTTCTAACATTATATATGTGATAGGCTTCTAGGGGACAATAATAAAGTTTGTTTATACCGTGCGAGCAAAAATTATTTTCAACCAAGAGGGCATTAAGCTCTACCGCTAAGCTGTATGGCCTTATATGCAAAGCAAACATTGATGATAATACTTTTTTCTCGCACGGTATTTAATATGTCCATAAAATTATGTAACAAACGCAAACTTTTATGTATATATATATATATATATATATATATATATATATATATATATATATATATATATATTTTTATTGTTTTCTTTCTTCTTAAATGAATGAAACTAGAACAAAACCCTTAATTATCAATTTCTCAGAAAATTTTATACTCTATTCAAGTGTCCTTTATTTGAGAAACATCAAGAAAAACAAATCTTTATATAACAAAATATATTTTTTCCAATTCGCATTTATAAAATGCTTCTTATGTGTGCTCCGTTCGATTTCCGTATTTTCGAGTTCCGTAGTTCAGTATTTACCGTTCTAAATACACGCAATCAAAACTATAGTTTAAATTTTTTTAAATGTAATAAAATTTAATGAAAAAATCGTTTAATTCACAGGCAGATAAACTTGCAAATGAGGCTAGACCACTAGGCGATCTATAATGTACTTAATACGCCCCAAGGCCGTAAAGTGATATTTACTCCTTAAAACAAAGCACATAAAGTGACCTTTATATAACGGTTAATTGTACATTGAATCTCATCATTAAAACTACACTTTAATCGAATAGATGAATAAAATGTTTACATTTTCACTTTATTCATTATAACTATTGACAACGTTAATATAGTAAAAATATACGTAAATAAGTTCTATCCTTGAAATGTTTGTCATCACCTGCCGATGTGACACTTCACGCAAATTCTTAAATACTGATAACTAATTGGAAAATATATTGTATGATACAAGCGAATAAAGCAATTTTATCCACTCGAAAATTTTATCGCACTCGCTTCGCCTCTTGCGCTAAACTATTTTTTCGTGGATAAAATTCAACTTTATTCACTTATACCATAAATAGCTATTTGTTGAGGTAGCAAATGGAAATGCATAATAATAACTGGGTATGACGACTTTCTTTCTAAATTCATTGTTTTGATAATTAATGTTTTTTACTTGGTGCCTCGCATTAAAACTGTCGTATTAAAATACTTCTCTGCAGAATTTTTATCTCTAAATATGAACATAAACTACGCAATTTTTCGTGAAGTTGTGTATTCTGCCCTGCTTATGTAGCATATTTAATAAACTGAAAACTGCTGAAAACTTCAAAAGTTTTATATGAATGCCAGGAAAGCTTGATAAAATACTTATAACAAGTACAAAAAATGTAAATACTTGCTTCTCTATTATATTATGAAATCATGTGTGAACGTTCCGCATTTTTGTTGGTTTCAGTTAATGGACATTTTTTTATAAATAATTAAATACGCTGAATAATGTAAAATAAAGAACTTATATCGATGATGTAGTGCTCAAATGTTGTGAGTGCTGAAATTAAACTTTAATTCTTTGTATGTAATTTGCACATTTGTGCATGGTATTAAAGATTACGAAACAATTTTATTAGTAGTATAAATTAATTATGTTTTTAAAGAAAATATTTGAATTTATTTTATTTGCTTATACATTAAAAAAAAGAGCATTCAACACTATGTCATCCGAATTTGTACTTACAACATTTGTGCACTACACCATCAATATATGCTAAAATGTAATCCTATATAAATGTAATAATTAAATTTAAGGTTGTTTTAATAAATATTTACTGGTATTTGTTTATTTTATTTTAGTGTTTTATTTTGTTTTATTTTATTATATTTTTTTATCGCCTGAGTAGTTTCGGTTATAAAAAACATCTTCAGAGGCATATGTCTTTAATGTGTATATATCCTGAACTTATTTGAATTGAAATTTTAAATTTGAAAGAATCTATACCTTTTTATAAACGAAACTAGTTAGGACATAAAAATAAATAATTAAATAAATAAACAAATACCACTAAGTACTTAATAAAACTACCTTAAATATATTAACTGGTAATTATGGATAAAACCATAAACTTGATAATTAAATATTATTTTACAAAAATGTGTTAATATAGAAAGTTTGCCTACTGATTCTTAAATAATTAAAATTATTGCTTAGAATTTTAATATATTTGGACGTAGAATTGCATTATATGCTAAAAGCTGTTGACAGTTTATCAAATAATTTGATGTTTCTTCAGTGGTCAGGTGATTAAGGTCAACATTAAAAAATAATATTTTTATTGTTATTATATAGTATTTTATTACAGAATTATTTGTGTCATGTCAAGCAAATAACTATTTATGGTAAAGTGAATAAAGTAGAATTTTATTCACGAAAAAACAGTTTAGCAGATAATGTTTTCGAGTGGATAAAATTACTTTATTCACGTGTATCATACAAAATGTTTTCCAATTCGTTATCAGAATTGAAGAATTTGCGTAAAGTGTCACATTGTCAGGTGAAAACGAAAATTTCAGGGATAGTGCGAATTTACCTATTATTTACTTTATTCACGTTTTCAGTGGTTATAGTGAATAAAGTGAAAATCTAAACATTTTATTCACCTATTCGATTAAAGTGTAGTTTTAACGATGTGATTCAACATACATAATGAACATTTTAATAATGGAATTGGAAAAAAATATTATTGCCTCTGACTTTTACCATTTTATCATAATACCAAACATATATTTTCAGTCTTGTAAACTGCATTCGAATACGTACTATATACAGGGTGTAAAAGATAAGTATCATCAGGATGAGGATCTCGGAAACTGTAAAAGTTACAAAGATGGTTAAATTAGAAAAAAGTTGCTCAATTTAGTGGCCAGAATTTTCGCTTACTTCGGGAGACATTCGATAAAATCCAAAATCTTGCGATTTCGTTTTTATTTTTCTGAAGATATTTGAAAACGTATAAAACAACATTAAGACACTTTCTCATTGCCACATTTTTAGCTCTACAATACCGTACAAATTTTCAGGACAACGTTTCGTTTCGAAAAAACCATCATCAACTTTGTTTTTTCTTTTATATTGCCCATATTAAAGTACACATTGCATTAGATAGCATTTCATATTACGAATTCATTGATTTATATCACAGTATTGTTTCTGATGTTTTTATTCAGAAAAAGCTTGATAATAAATTTCAAAAAATTTCTTGAAGTAGGCGTAGAAATGCTGACGTCGAAGAAAAAATTATATCTAATTTTATCCTAGAATAGGTACCAAAATAGAAACTGAAAATAATTTCGCAAGAATAGTTGTTAAACATTGAAACATTATAGTTATTTAGAACCACACTTACTATGTTTTGTCCTGTGATATGAGAACGGTTCTGTCAACGCTATCTATACCAAAATGTTAGAAATGTATAAACAAACTTTTTTGTCTGAATAAAATCCTGAGAAACCATACTGTCATATAAATAGTTGAATTTTTAATAGGAAGTGCTATTTAATAGGGATTTACGGGCCATATAAAAATATTAAGTTGATGTTGGTTTCTTTGAAACAAAACATACTGAAAATTTATAAACGCTGTTTTGTAGAGCTAAAATAGTGGCATTGAGAAAGTGCCTTTAGTTTTTTTAATTTCAAATAACTTCAGAAAAACCTATTAACATATCGCAAAATTTTGGATTTTGTCGAATATGTCCGGATATAAGCGGAATTTTCTGGTTTTCTAACAGAACATTACTAACCACTAAATGGCCTAACTTTTTTGTGATTTAACCGCCTTTGTTACTTTTACGGTTTCCGAAATCCCCATGCTGTTGATC
Organism: Othius punctulatus; assembly: GCA_951805005.1. NCBI lineage: Eukaryota > Metazoa > Arthropoda > Insecta > Coleoptera > Staphylinidae > Othius > Othius punctulatus. Next base: position 99,953,171 of record OX638139.1, read on the forward strand.
CGTATCTTGGACACCCTGTATATATATATATATATATATATATGCAAAATGTGATAACAACTGAAGTTTTCGAAAGTGTATAAATAATGTATATAAATTTACGGCCTAAATATTGTTTCAATAAAGAAGGTTTAATTTTAATTAATTTAAAATCATGTTTTACTTTAATATCTAATTACTTCGTCGTGTTTAAATTAATTAATTACAATTTTGTAGCATTATTATTTTACACTCAAAAATTAAATGCTTGCTGTTTACATTACATTTTTCATATCTCCAATTATAAAGAGAGAGAGATCAATCTTAATTAGGCCTATTTAGGGCCATCGGCTTTTCTGCCTTGATGCTTTCAGTATATGTTATTAATGCAAAATATGGTATTATATATTTGAAATGTGTGTTTCTCTTGTCAGTCGTTTGACACAAAGTTCGTTTACAATGTGGAAGTCTATGAATTTGTAACGTGACTTCGACATTCTAAATTTCCTGTAGTTTTGGAGAATTCGAGTGCTGGAAGTTTCGTAATAAATGTAATATTTTTCGTTGCCTTTATATTTGGTCTATTGTCTTATTTATCGAGTTATAAGTGAGTATGTATCCCTAGTCTAACAAAAGTCTTGAGATACACTTATATGTTTTGGCTGCGATATTTTTTTGGAATGCCTCTATTATTTAGTGCTGGTCACCTGAAATCTTTTGTGCGTTTTGTCTCCATTCTAAAGTATTTGTAATGTCTATCCTGTCTGCATTTACTGTCAAATATTTTGCCGTGGCATTTAATGTACACTGTAGGTGTGACAGTAATTGGTGCTATTTGGATGGTCGGCGAGAATTGTGAAATCCGATGGCTTGCAATTAATAACTGGCATTTGCTAGGGTTGGGTGATAGTATCTACTCATAAATCTCTCATTATGATGTCCATCAATGCCTGCAGTTGTGTGCTTAGTCGTACATTTATTCGATGTTAAACCAAATATGCAATGATATTTAATTACCACCATTTATAATCGAAAATATCAATATCTGTAAGTTTACTAACAGGGGGAAAAATATTTTTAGTTCATATAAGAAATTAAGTTCAATTATAATTCATTTAACGCACCGTGTAATAATTATTGACATAAACAAGTTCATTAATTAATTACAACAGCGCAAGGTTATTTCATAAACTAATCATAATAACTGTAGTAACTAATGTATTTAATTAACAATAATATTTCGTAACCTACTCAAAAATAAATATTGAATGATCTAATATTTTATTTATTTATGTATTCCTTTCTACCTTTCGGTGTAAGGCATACATTATTATTTTTTATAATATTCTCTCCACTTGCTCCTATCTTTTGTTAATTCCTTTATTTCTTCCCATGTGTTCTCATTTCTTGTTGCCTCTACTTTTATTGCGCTGTTCCACTCTTGTCTCGGTCTTCCTCTTTGATGTTTTCCTGTTGTCCTTGTCTCGTATATTTTCTTTCTTCTCTCATTCGTCTCATGTGACCATACAAACTCATTTGGCCTTCTGTTATTTTGTCTTGTATTCTTTTCTTTAACTTTTATCCTCGGCTTGTATGTTTCTTATATTTTCTTCCAACTCATGTCCTTTTTTAGTAGGTGGTGGTCACTTCCTATTTCAGCTTGCCTTGTAACTCTCACATTCATTATTTTATTCCACCTGTTTCTATTAATTAGGTGGTAGTCTATTATTGATTTTTCGTTTCTGCTTGGCTGTTACCTTATGTATGTTTTTGTGTTTGAATTTTGTATTTGTTATCACAAGGTTGTGTTTAAGCATAATTGTATTGATCTTTCCCCATTGTTGTTTTTAATTTCTTCTAATTAATGATCTAATATAATTATAACAATTTCACATTAAAATAATTTGCAAATTATTTTATAGTTGCAGTAAGTGCTGATATTATTATCAATTATTAGTACAAATGTATAGCAATTAAAAATGCAACTAAAAGCGAACGTTTTCCATACAAGGCTTTAAATGCTGCCTAATTGAAAAGAAAACAAAACAAAATTAACAGCGTCCATAATTCGTAGCCATCAATTTAGCATACTAAAACAATAATTATTTAAAGTTTACAATTTAAACCCAATAATTAAACCACGCAAATTTAACGTCAAACATTTACAATACATTATTATACTTCATATTATGCTGTGTTCAGTAGTTCAATGGTACGTTGGCATGCATCGGTATGCTCATAGAAATTAGTGGTCGTATTATAATAGGTGGGTTTAAAAGCTCACGAGGTGTATGTGGTATTTTTTTGGTGCAGCCGCTCGCTTTAGCGTTCCTCGCTTTAGCTAGTTTTCCTTTCATGTCCGCAACAGCGAGCGAAAATTTGCTGTAGGTAAGCACACAATGCATCGTGCCTCGCAAGGACCTACTTTTTTAATTGAGCATTCCATTTCGATTTTCGGAATGCAATTGAAGTTATGCCCTATTGGAATTTTTCCTTAATGAAAATATATTTTATTGTTTGTGTGTTTGAGCTACAATTTAAAAATATATGGTACGATCTAGTCTACTCTCGTGTTTATGATAATTAGCATAATAATCATAAATAATACAACTAGTGGAATCATGACTTTCGATAATTACTTGAGTTGAGACACGAAAAATGTTGTCAAATATTAATTCCACGAGTCTGAAAGACGAGTGGAATTATTTGACATGTTGAGTGCATCAACCAATGCGATTATCAATCGTCACGATTCCAAGACTTGTATTCGTCATATTATATCAGGAATGATATATTTATTCCCTAGGATATGGAAGAAAAATATCGATATAATGTACGCCTGCTAATATTCGAAATCAAATATAAAAACCCAAGTGGAATTAATATATTTTTTGAGTATTCAAGTACATGTACAGGTAAAAAAAATCGAAAACAAATCACAACGGTCATACAAGTTATAGCTTACGGCAATGAAAAAATAATACAATTATTTACATACATTTACAGTACATGTTCTATAATAAACCATCGATGCAATCTTTTGCAAGTATAACATCTTTTCATTTTATTTGCAGTAAGAGAATTGACGGGAAATGCAAATATTACATAAACTTTCCTTGGTTTTGAAGTTTCGATCGATATGATACTTTTTTGACAATTTTTGGGCTTTTATAATCAATTTGTAACATATTCTGTACATATTTTAACGACGACGTTAGCTACATTTTAACCGTTGCTAGGTAATATTAGAAAATTTTGCAAAATTTAAACCATGGTTTAGCGGTGGCTTAGCGGTGTTTTACAAAGGATTACCAAGATGACTCGCGGATTACCGCGGTTTAAATTTATATGAATAACACTGAGTGATTTGAACAGCGTTTTATATAGAATTGAGCTAATCATCTATTCCTTCTATTATAAATGAGTGACAAAAATGTAATATTTTTTAAAATTATTTCTGTCAAAATTTAAAAAACATATCAATTTTCACTGACTTCGGTCCTATTTTCAAAAATTACCATTAAGTTTTAATAGTTTCTACCAAAATAGTAACTATTACTATCAAATTTGAATTATGTTATCAAATTTACCCTGATTTCTGTAAAATTTTCAATAATTTGGACATAAAAAGATGTTTTCAATTATAATTCTAACGCAATGTCAATAATTAGTGTAAAATGTTCAATTAATATGTCGTAATTACAAAGACTAATCTCAAAATTTCTAATATTTCCATCAGAATTTCAATCATTGCCGTCAAATTCTAAATTTTTACTGTCAAAATCTCATTATTTTCAGCAAAATTTCAACAGTTAAGTTAGAATGTTTAATTATTCTGACGTAATTGTAAGGAATACTCTCAAAATTTCAATGATCTCTACCAAAATTTCAACCTTTATCGACATATTCTCAATATTACTACCAATTGTCAATTATATTGTTAAATTTTCAATGATTACTGCAAAGTTTAGAAATATTCTGCTATAATTGTGAATATTGCCCCCAAAATGAAAGTACATACTATCAAAATTGTATATCACTGTGTATCACTATCAGTGAATCATCTTATCTACACATCTTATTGTAGGATATATGTGTTTATACCTAATCTAAGCTAACTTTATATACAGTAATGTCACAAGGATGGTTGAGTGGGGCTAATGATTTAAATTAATACCAAAAACTTAATTTATTTAAATCATTATAAAATATAAAACATATTCTCAAATGAAAATGGCCGCTGTCGGCATCACCCTGGTTCGGTTCTCGTTAGTTCTGTAACAAGAGAAAACGTATCTGAGCATTGAATAACAACACTCTGTGAGCCTCTCAATATGGTATTATCTTGTATATCAGGATACAGTAATTGTTGATCAACGTAAGCTTATCGATAAACGGAATATAGTTCAGGGTGCTTCCTATCTAAGACAAAGGGGCCCAGTCGAATAATCCCTACTCCCGTCCACAATGTTCACACATATGTACCTGGGAGTTACCTCCCCCACATGCCAAAGTGTTCCAGACAATACCTATCCATACCCGGTAATACCATAATAACAATGAGTAGCAACTCACCAATTAACAGCTCACGAGGTACACATTTCACCACCACCACAGCCAGAGGGCTTATGACGCGAGCAACGCGCGTCCCTTCGACTTGCACCCCATATGCAACCCTTGTGGCGGTGATGTAACAAATTAAATATATATTATATCTCTACTAAAGAATTTAAAAAAATATATTTATGTGTCGAATCATTTAACCCTTGAATTTTATGTAACAGTAATATGTCTAAACAGTGTGTAACCGAGGTGGATACATGCAGCAGTAATATTTGAAATGTTGTCTGCCTAACGTATCGAGAAGTTGCATTATGTTGAAATAGTTGAAAATTTGGTGCCATCTCATTAAAACAAAAAAAAAATCTTTTCTCAGTAAAACAAGCCTTTTATTTTTCTGATCTCATAAAATATTAAAACAGCGTATGTATTTTTCTCAGTAAAACAATCGTTTATTTCTGGCAATTACTTTTCAGTCTCTGGCAATTATTTTTTATATATTTTTTTAATTGTGGCCAATGTTTTTAGTAGCATTCAGAAAATGTAAGCATTTACAACAATTATGTTTTGGCATTTATTTTGTGGCCCATATACCATGTGTAATCAGAGAAGATCACTTTCTGCGAATAATTGCATAGACAAATACAGGTGTTGAATGATCAATTCATACACTTACATTGTATTAAAACAATCCCATTGAAACATGTCTAAATCTCAATTAATATAAAGATATTTGGAATTATCGCACTCTGATATTATTTCTAGGTTCAAGCGAAGCTCTCTAAAGCCCAGTTGTACCATCGTGGAGCATCCTTGACCATGGTTAAATTACCTAAGATACAATTGTTAATATAATGGTATCCTTAGAAACTGCACCACGATCAGAGATAATCCACGATCGTACAACCGGACCTAAATCCCAGATATACGATCGTGGATGGCCCTTGACCATAGTTCAGTTACCTTGGATATAATTGTTTATACATTTCAGGTTCAAGCGAAGCTCTCTACGGCTTAGGAACAGTTGTACGAACATAGATTTTCTTTGATCGTGGTTCAGTTTCGATCTACGATCGTATAACTGGGCCTAAATGACATGTGACCCAGAAACAGTTTTTCCAGAACGTAGTAATAAATGAATATGCTGTAGTAGTCCCGACGAAAGCTGACAATGACTCGTGTATTTTTTCGAACTAAGAATGGAAACATCTATGCTCGTTAGTATGCTTGAACAAAATGTAATAGAATGCAATGAAACAAAAAATGTATTATCGAGTGATGAGTCGTTGTCAGCTCTTGACGGAACAAGTATAGGAAGGGAATTTGTTTGCAGTTTCTGGTAGGTGTAAAAATGAGTGTGAATTCAAAACACGAATTTATTGCTTGGAATATGGGTAGCTACTGCTGTCCTCGAAAAATGTCCTCGCTCTGGTGAACTGTGGTGAAAAATAAATCGTAATATGACCACAAGACTTGAGGTTTTAATCATTCAAACAGTTCATAAATACAAAAACCAAGATATTTGAGCCAAACTAAGATATTTGAGCCGTTCAAAACCAGAGTAGTATAAGTCCTTTTTTTTAATTCAGAGAAGGTCCATTTCTTTACCTATTTGAATTTAAAAAAATGGACTTCACCTCTCTGATTTTCAAGGGCTCATTTATCGTTCGTAAATGTCTTCAAATGGCTAAGAACTGTACATCGGAGGCAATTGATACTTCCATTGTCACATGATTATATATACTTTTTTTCTAAAAATAATTGAAGCTATAATCTCTGAAAATATTTAGTATGAGTAATATACGTTTTTCTACTCCCACATTAGTAAGTTGTCAATTTCACACGGACTTCATGGGTAGTAAATCGGTTATAACGTAACAGTGTTTTGTAATGAAAATCACTAGTGTTTCGTAATATATACAGGATGAGTTTTTTTTTCATTGCAAGCATTGGGATCTCGAAAACCATAAAAAATAGAGATTCAGTTAAATGAGGAAAGAGTTGTCATTTTAAGTGCTTATGCATGATATGCTTATATATTTTTTCATTTTATTTATATTTTTAAAAAAGACATTTTTCGCTTTATAACCATATAAGGTTTGCTATACTTCCCTTCATAAACAAATGAGATGCTGGAATTTTCGTTGTATCACTTGAACAAAATTTAGTATAATTAGAATAGAAAAATTAAAAGAATTCTCGCAATAAGTGGAAAATTCTTTTTTTTTTCATGGCATACTCTGTTTTTGCTACTCCCAATAATACAAATAGTTCTGTATGGTGTTAATTTGTCATAGTTATATTTTTTTTAATAAAGTTCTTTTTCGAAGATCTTTATTTATCAAAATAAGTATTGCAAACCTTGTATCGCTATACGGAGAAAAAATGTACTTTTTAAAAATGTCAAAGCCAACTATGACTGCCATTTAAAAAAATAAAGTTTGTATTACTACAAAACTGTGATCTTTTTTCAAAACACAAAAGCAAATCTTGCATGAGCTCTTCAAACGACAACTCTTTCCTAATTTAACCGAATCTCTATGCTTTATGGTTTCCGAAATTGAAATTCCTGAAATTAAAAAAAAACTCACCCTTTATGGGCGGTCACTTTTACGACGCCCACCATTAGGATCTATTAAACAGAAATATATACAGAGTTGGTCATATGAAAGTAAAGTTTCTCATTTTTGTGCCTATTAGTATACTGAAACGAAATCCGGGATATCTTGCATAGTTCCTGAAATATCGCTGAAGAACTGAAAAAGTGCACATTCCTTTTCCTTTTATAACTTTTTGACTTTTGAAGGAAATTTTACGAAACTAGGCACACTTACATTTTTCAACGTAAAATGATAAAATATCAGATTACCCATGTGTTATCCATGGTTGAAATGGGAATTTTTCACTTTTTTCAATGCTATTAAAATCAATATGGCGCCCATAAGAAAATCAAAAGTTTGCTATGAAAATTTGAGCATCTAGTTGGCGCAGAAAATGTTTGACACTGTCATTAGAAAGCTCACGTCAAAAACTGGAGTGCCAAGTTTCGTAAAAAAATTTTCAAAAGTTAATAAGTTATAAAAGGAAAAGGAAAGTGAACTTTTTCGGTTTTTCAGCGATATTTCAGGAAATATATAAGATATCCTTTACAGATTTTTTTTGAGAATATTAAAACGCATGAAAATAAGAAACTTCTCTCCAATTTGACTCTGTATAACTCTGTATACCGCGCGATTTTTATCTCTGCACATGGACGTTCAGTTCTAAAACGACAGTATCAATTGCAACCAATTACATGCGCCTGCAACTCGATCATTTGAAACGTCAAAACTGTTGACAAAAAATGTATTCAACGCAAGAATTATCCTGAGACTCCAATCCCATCATTCCTGTTCAAATAGGAATCATCAACTGTTAATCACTAAATAGTAACTCATTTGTGAAAGTGCCCTATTTATTCACTTTCTTGAGTTGAATAAATATTCTGTCAATGGTTTTGACATTACAAATGATCAAGTTGCCGGTGCATGTAATTTTGGTGGCATAACAATTGCATTCTAGCAACGCAATTGATACTATCGTTTTTATACTGAACATAGCCTATGTTCAGCGATAAAAAAAACGCGCGGTATATTTCCGCTTAATAGATCCTAATGGTGGGCGTCGTAAAAGTGAAAAAGTGACCACCCTGTATATTACGTAACAGTTCGGGGGAAATTATTTGTATCAGCATTGCCAACATTATGACATTAGTTTTGAATTGTCAAAATAGTCAAATAATGGTCAATATCAAATATAGCCGTGAGCATCTGACAGAACAAAAATGTATTAATTTGTGCAAAATGTTTCATATCTACGACTGGAAGTAGAAAAAATAGCGTACATTACTTGGGTTGTAAGGCAATTACGCTCTTGAGAAATTACGCACCACGCCGCTGCGCGACTCGATACGTAAAATTTCTCTTTGTGCGTAATATGCTTCTTACAACTCTAGTAATGTAATATACTATTACGCATCACCGAGAAATTAATACTCTCATAATTTCAAAGTTTGATCGAATTATATAGAATAATAATCACGTACGAAAAAATCGTGTAAAATAATTAAAATAAAATCAGAAAATTATAAATCAGTATTTATTAATTTAAGTGAAAACGTTTTGCAGTAAAGATGGTATAAACAATATTTGAGCTAAGTATATAATTAAAGCAAATATTAATGCATTAAATAAGTATATAACAATCTAAATAATAATAATAAAGCATTAAAAATCTAAAATAATAACAGGTAATAGATAATATAACTTAAAAATTAACAACAGCCCTTGAAAGACACCTGCGTGCAACTTATGCAAATAAATCGGAGGTATAACGTGCGAGTAGTTCAGTGCAGTGAAGTCGATGCATCATTCCTCATGTACAGATAGTAATGGACGATGTAATTCGCGTTTAGTTGCATAATTTGTCCGCGTCTTAAACAGAGCCACAACAGAACGGGTAACTTTTCTCCACCTAGGACACTAAAAATAATACACGCTAATTAAGTAAAATACAGGCTAATGGATTTGGTCCGAAGTACAGTTTGTAAGTCTAAGGAAGAGGTGCGTTTCTAACAACAACAACAACAAAAACAACAAAAAGAAAGCTGGTGAATAATTAAACAGTGAACGCCGCCCCGGGATCTGGATAAATAGAGGTGGTTAAATATTTGCGACTAGAGTTAATCGACTTGGAGCTTCTTGAAGCTGCCCTCGAGTCCAATGCCGAGCTCCTCGTTCATCTCGGACACAAGCGGACAGGACTTTTCGTCGATCTCGATATACATGTCGTCCAGGGCTATGACCTTCTCCCGTTTCTCCTGCAGGAGAGCCTGCAGCTTCTGCACCATCTCGGCTAGGGGCACCTCTCCGCCGTACTCCTTCGGCAGGATCTTCGGGTCGACGTGCTTGTGCAGATCGTCCATGGACTTGTGAATCTGGAATGGTAATCGTTAAAGAACCGGCGTAATGTAGGAGGCAGGTTATCCTCACCAGAATCCTGGCGCGGAGTTTTTCGCTTAGCAGGGACACGGCGAACTCAATTAGCTTCACGGCGTTCGATGAAATATTCAGGAAGTGGTTCGATTTGTGTCTCATAGGAGTCGAGTTCTGCAAGAAAAAGGGAGGCGGGTAAAAGAAACGGCTTCCATTAATATTGATGCGGATGTATCTGATGAAGTGAGCCATTCAGTTGGCACGGAACCAAAGTTTTCGGCAGGCGGAAGGCATCGATTTTGCGTTACTCCTCCGCGGAGCAGACGATACCACAGTAATTAGCAATTACTTTTACGCTGAGCAGGTCTAATTTAAAAAATGAATGGCAGTCGTGACCGCAGCTCCCGGATTATCGAGTTAACAGATTTTATTCAAGCCGCATTATCGGGACGTCGCCTAATCGCTCTCCTCGTCTTTTCATAGAGAATCCTTTGGTCGTCCCTATTAGTATGCCTGAATGGAAACCGAGCACTTCAAATAAGTGAATGTGTATTTATTAATAAGCTATCTAGAGCTTCATAAAATATACCGCAGCAATTGAGAATAAATCCGTAATTATATTAATAATATTGCAGTATTTAATTATAATGAAAGCAATTAAATAGTTATTTACTAAATTTTAATTAATTTTTTTAATTTTAAGGTATAAATAATAAGTACCATATGTTACTTCTTTCTACATCGTTCTAACTCTGACGGTCTCTTTGTTGTTTTAAAATCCTTTCATGTCAGAATTCTTGTTTTGTTTATTGCTTGTTAGTTGTTGTATGACTTTCCATGTTTTTTCTGGGTTGTATTCTAGTTGGGTTAGTTTGTTCTTGTAATGATTTGTCTTGGCTTTTTCAATTGCGGAGAAAGTCTTCTTTTTTTGTTTCCTGTATTTTTCTTCTAGCAGTTGGTTGTTGAGTGATTTTCTGGGTTTTTGGTATAGTTTATTTATTTGTTTGATGTTTTTTTAGTATACAGTGGTTGATCCATGGCGTGTCGTTTCTTATTAGTATGGTGGTTGTAGTTTGTCAATTTTGTATTATTTGTTGCATAGTTTTAGAGAGTTGTTCAAAAGGTGTGATGTTGATATTCGTCAGGTCTTTTACAGAGGATTTTATTTATATAGACTGGTTGGTGTGTATTTTTGTATTCGTTCCGTCGTCTGTTGTTTCATGGATTTGTTTTATTGTGGTTAGCACTGGATAGTGATCAGATGTGTTTGTGGGTAGTATTTTGACTCGCGGATGTTTGCAGCTTATATTAGTTATTGCGTGATTTAATATGGTGTTTTTGCCTTTGTGGTTCATGTGAGTATAGTATTGTTTTCCTATATTATTTAGTATTTTGTAGCCTTCTTCTTTTAGTGTTGTTCTGTAGTTCGTGTGATATCATTTTTCACTGCTAAGTTAATGTTTGTGATAATTATGTGTTGTTTTTTGGTATTGACAATATTATTTATCATTGTTCTTTCTAGTGTGTTGTAGTGTTTTATTTATTTATTTATTCCTTTGCTTATCTACCTTTCGTTGCAAGGCCTACATAACTACGGAATGAAAAAGATATCTACAAACAAAAAAAAACAAAAAATCATAATCTTCTATTAGTTTTGTTTGTTGGTATCTTTTTTATCTCACTTTTTTGTCTTTTATCTTCTTTTTTACTTCCTCTGTCAACCAGTTTGTCATTTTCATTTCTCTGTTTCCAATTTTAACAATACAATAGAACACAAATACGAAGAAAAGAGAAACAAAACAAATTTAATAATAAAAGAAGGAAATCAAAAATCATGGACGAAATTTGGTGAAAGAATGAATGAGAATTTTGGCAAAATCAAAAATTATTGTACGGAACTCTAAAGCAACTAAAACAAACAAAAGAACACAACACGATGAACATAAAAGATAAAAATTGAACAAATATAACGAATGAAGACAAGATAATGGAAAGATGGAGACAATATTTCAAAGAGGAAAAGTCGCAAGAAAGGCAGGAGAAAATAATTGAGCATATTTAAAAAGAAGAAGCACAAGACGAAACAAAATATCTAAAAGAAAAAAAACGGGAAAACACCAGGAACAGACGATATAACCCCGGAGATGATGAAACACATAGGAGAAGAGGGAATAACACAAATAACGGAACTCAAAATTCATAATCTTCTTTATGTTTTATTTGTAGATATCTTTTTCATTTCTCTTTTTTTTTCTTTTATCTACTTTTTGACGTCCTCCATCTACCAGTTTGTCTTTTTCATTTCTCTGTTTCCAATTTTTGTTGTTCCGCAGGTCTCCTTTGTCGCTTCTAGTATATTTCTTTTGAATATTTCCTATTTTCCTTCAATGTTTAGCTTTATTTCGCTCTACCTGAATTTATTTTGTCGTATCTCTTTGTATTTATCTTGTGTTTGTTTTTCTCTTAATCTGTAGGCTCTTATCTTTTCTGTAACTTTTATCCTACTCTTGTCTCTTTTTTTGTATTTTCTTTCAATTCATGTCCTTTTTTTAGTGGGTAGTGGTCAATTCCTATTTCAGCTTGCCTTGTAACTCTCACATTCATTATTTTGTTCCAGCTGTTTCTATTAATTAGGTGGTAGTCTATTATCGATCTTTCGATTTTGTTTGGCTGTTCCCTTGTGTACTTTTGTATGTTTTAGTGTTTGAATTTTGTATTTGTTATCACAAGATTGTTTTAAATGCATAATTGTATTATTCTTTCTCCATTGTTTTTTTTTTATTTCTTCTCCGTTTCCCATTATCTCTTCTATTCCGCTACTTTGGCATCCTACTCTTTCGTTTGGATATTCCATTAACATAATGTGTTATTTTCCTTCATATATTTCCCTTTGTATATTTTCAAAGAATGTGTCTCTCTCTCTTCTTTCTTTGCGTCTTCGTTCAGTCCGTAAGCTACTACCAGTGTTTTTGTTTCATCCTCAAATAATTTGATTTCTATGGTCGTTATTATTTCGTTTATATGTTTATTTTATTATATCTTTTATCCTTTCCGGTGTTATTGTAATTCTTGCTCCTCCTCTTGCTCTTTCCTTTTCATCTACTCCTGTCCATATTAACCAGTATCCTCCATGTATATTTTCTATTCCATGTTCTTTTTTTGTTTCTGTAATTCCTAGTATTTCAATTTCATGTTTTCTCATCTTTTGCACCAGTTCTGCTTCTTTTCCCATGTAGCCTCTAATGTTCCATGTACCTAATGTTATTTTTCCTTTTATTTTTTTTTGTCTTTTTCCGTTCCTGCTTTCTTTTTATTTCTATTTTATTATTACTATTTTGGTCTGGTCCTGTGTTCCTTTCTCTATAATCTATTTTATCGTTGTTTTCCATATTCATGTCCTGTGTGTTGCCGCTCTCTGTCTTCTGTCTTGGTTTTTGGTATAGTTTTTAGGACCCCTTTTTACACTTCTACTACTTCCATTTCTTGTCTCCCTTGTTAAATCTGTATTCTGTTCCATTAATTAGTATTTTTCTGTAGCCCATTCTTACTTCATTTCCTTTGTCTTTTTCTTCCTTCGTATGTTTATAATTTCTCTTTGCACTTTTGTTTCTTTCAGCATTAAATAATGTTTGGTGTATATTCTAGTATGCTTTATATTACTCTTGGCTTTTATTGTTTCATTTCCCACGTTTCCACTTCTGCTAGTACCATGTCTTGGTTTAGGTATTTGTTTATTTGGTATGCGCTTTTTATTTTTATTTCTAATTTTAGTTCTGTTGCTGTTTACTTTGTCTCCTTTGTTGTTTAGCCAATACTTGTATTATGAATATTAATGATAGTAGTATCAATTATGATACTATTTGTCTTCTTTTCTTTGCTTTCCACTTGTTCCTCTAGGTCTTGTATTTATGTGCAATACTATATGAAATTATAACTTCATAACCACATTATTGTGAAAATTGCTAAAAAACTTTAATATTGGCTTACGTTCTAATTTTCCACTAAATATTTATAATGGTGGCAGCGCCTGGCTTATGCGTTATGTGTTGATCTGATGGTTCTATAATCAACTGTATTATTAGTATTATGTATTAACTGTATTACTGTATTATTTCCTGCATTATTAGTTAGTTTTTGATACCACGCTTCTGATAAAGCAACTATATAAATCTAAGTTTAAATTCTAAAACTGCTATCTTCTAGCAGCGGTATTACTTATATAATATGATTATGGTAATTTATTCACTGATGGTGCATGTGCCGGGTTGCTCAAACATTCATTACTGAAACTTATAACAAACGTGTTATTTACCTGTATGCAGCGCAACATATTCCTGATATCAGTCAATGACCACAGCGAAATATGTGCCATGGTGAACCCAGCTTCGTCGTTAACGTAGCTGTACCCATGGATCTGGTTGAGTTCATCGTCCATGAGGGTTTCGGTGATCAGGCTGTGGACGCGTGCCATATGGGCAGCTGTGTACTTGTGTGGGTCGAAATTGCCAGCGCAACTGAAGATGACCAGTTTTCCGTCCTGCCTGTCGACGAGGGGCACCAGGTACCCGTTGGCGATGATTTCAGCGAGGTCCTTGTCGTTGCAGTCGAGGTTTTGGAACCATTTCGGGTACAGCTGTCTGATTATTAGGTAACGCTCGAGCATCTCGCAGGACTGTGGCACGCTGTATTTTTTAGTCCGCAGGAACCTCAGCAGGAATTGTGGATCTAAAATTAAGGAAATGTCCTATTACTTCATGCTAATTGTAAAAAATATATTCAATATCATAATTAACTTTACATTGACTTTAAAATAAAAGGTAATTTTAGGTGTTCTCAATGGCCAGTTTCATCATTAACTTTATCACGAAATTAAAAATTATAATAATAAATAAAACATTAGATTCGCCATATTTGTAGTTTGTATTGATGATTACAATTAACAATTATAACAATTACAACAACAATACCTACAATTAACATTAAATTGATAAATTTAAATATATCAAAAAATTCTAAAATTCTAAAAATGAAATACTATACAGGGTGATAAACTTAAGAAAAAGACCAAATTTTGTATCCCGGATTTATGGTACACACTGTAAACCCGAAAATAATTTTAAAAAGTAGCACATCGGGTGTCCTATAACTTCCAATCAGATGTTTTCCTCAATTTTCATTAGTCTAGCAGCAATGGTCCGAGCGAGGATAGGTAGTCTACTCTGTATATAAAGAGCACTTTTGAACTTCATAACATAACAGGCTTTTAAGAAATCTAATCAGGCTAATGCGGAAGGAAAAACTCAATGAATTGTAATATTAAAGTTGGGCAACATTTTTAACAGTAGCTTCATTTAGGTTCCACGGAGTTTAAGCTTCTGCAATATGCACCCGATTCAATATCCGGAGCAATACAAAAATGACCTTGTATCTAAAACGGATAAGATGGTTCTAAAAGTTTATTGATGGTTTAAAATTGCAGATGGTTGCTTAAAACACAACAAAATGTTTAAAAATCCCACATATTTATCTATATATTTCCCAAATATTCCTACCTATGCATCAAATTTCTATAATACTTTTGACAATTTTATACAAGTTAGAGAAATATTTCATAAAATGTTAACAAAAACTTTTTTTTCTAATGGTTCTTGAAACAGTCGTAAAATTTGTATGATGCTTAAAAAAAAGCTTCAAATGCCTATAATATGCGCTGAATCTTTGAAAGCATCGTAAAGAAATATTCTACAAAATTTTGAAATATTCTATGTCATTCTATCTCAATTTTTTTTTTAATTCAATAATTCTAAAAATTAAGTTTATCCATAAATTGCTAGTTATATATTTGGGGTTGTTATATTTAGTACTTACTGGTAAATAATATTTACTTTTATATTATTTTACGATTTATTTCTTTCGCCTGAATAGTTTAGGTTATGAACATCCATCATCAGAGGCATATGCATCCAATGTTCATATATCTTGAATTCGATTGAAATGTAATTTTAAAACTTAAATTGTTTACCAGTAAGTACTAAATATAACAACCTTAAATGGATATTTTTATTTAAATTATTTTGCAGACAAACAAAATTTTACAGAAGTGAATGAATCAACATTTCTTGACACAAGTAAATAATATAAAAATTGGCTAGTTGAGTAAATTTAAATTCCAAATTATAATATGCGAAAACACATTTCATTTTTGAATGGAATCTTCCGAAGAAGGTATGAAATTTGAAATTTAGAAATTTCACAAATTACGGGAGTTGATGAGGGTTTATTGATCCTCATGGATAATGATATCTTGCAGTTTTCAAATAGATGTGTTTTTCGGTATCATATTATATCTTTCATTGTGTTTTCGCAAATTATAATTTAGAATTTAAATTAAGCTACCTCACTAACTCACGATAAGTACGCCATTTTTGAAACACCACCGTTTTGTTTTTGTAAATTTCGATTTCATATTTGTATAAACGACCCGGAAAACTTCACGATAATTAATTTCGATTTCATATTTGTATCAAGGACCCCGAAAACTTCACGATAATTAATTTCGATTTAATCCAAAAGTTCGTAAAATGGAAGTCCGCCATCTTAGATTATCAAAATTATTTTGGGAATCTTGATTTCATATTCGTAATCAGCAATGCCAAATATCTCTCAATACTGAATTTAGTATAGATCACACAACGTCTTGATGAAATTAAGTCTGCCATATTGGATCCGCCATTTTGTTTTCGATTTTTTTAATAATAAATTAATAACTATTAATGATAAGTTAATATGGTTTATGAGGTCGCCGATTATAATCGGCGACCTTATAAACCTATAACCTATGAATTCTGTTGGAAACAACAATCTTTCTATGTTCTGATATTTTGATCAGGTGTTTTGGATTCCGCCAATTTCCGCCAATTGATCCGATTTTTGGATCAATAAATGTTTAATCTGCAGGAATCTGCAGCTAATTATTTATAGTTAGATATGAAACTGTTTCTACAACACTCTGCGAAGTTTTGAGACAGAACACTGCAGAACTATCCACTTTACTCTATGTGAAAATGATATTTTGATTTTTTATTTGGTATAATTTGGATGTATATCATGTTATTTATTGTTGAACGCTTTACTATTTTTTTAATTTTTCAATTACATTCTGTTTTTTACATATAAATGTGAAAAACAACAATCATGTCATGTCTAGTGGAACACACTATCGCATCCATCACTAATGTTTGAGGAGAATTTGCAAATGTTTAAATATAATGATGACATCCAATAATAATTTTTCGTATTATGGCTAATAATCTCAGCAATCAAAGCCTTAAATATTTTTTTGTTCTAATTACTATGGTTTGTGATTATTTTAATTTGCCTCACTGTTCGAACGATAGGAAAAAAGTATAAAAACTACGCTTATCTTGATTTTTTTTGTTTGATATCTTTTACTGTGCATAATGAATTTATGTTTAATATTCTAACGTCAGACACTTACAGCGTTGTTCACAAAAAAATTAACCATGGTTTAGCGGTGTTTTACAAGTGTTGCCAAGGTTTCTAAGATTAAACTACCGTTAACTGCGGCTTAAATTTTTACGAATAACACTGATTATTAAGTTTAAGGTTTTATCAATAATTTTCAGATATGTTTATTTAAGGTTATTTTAATAGGTATTACTGGTATATGTTTATTTATTTTATTATTTATTTTTATTGCCTGACTAGTTTCGGTTATGAAAAACCATCTTTAGAGGCATATGTATTCAATTTTTATATATCTTGAACTTATATGAAATGTAATTTGAAATTTCATAGATGTCGAATTTAGAAAATTTAAAATTCGTCTTAAAATCTATCAAATTTCAAATTACATTTCATATAAGTTCAATATATATAAACATTAAATACACACGCATCTGAAGATAATTTTTCATAACCGAAACTAGTCACGCAATAAAAATAAATAATAAAATAAATTAACATATACCTGTAAGTACCTATTAAAACAACCTTAAACACTGATTATGTTTGAGATCACATTTTTCATGAATTGTATATTTAAAATATTGCTTATTTTTGAGTTTCTATTCTTGGGATCGCACATTTTCATAATAATAATTTATTTTTTATTTATAGTATGATATAATAATAATAATAATGATAATTTTGTTATAGTTTCATTCGTTTCATAATAATAATCCATAAATGTCACTGTTTAAAAACATTAAATAAAAACAAGATGATTAAATAAACTATCAAAGTATTACATTAAATATCTTCCAAATTAGCTCATTGGGGCTGAGAATGAGCGTGGCATATTTGACATCCATTTATTCATTTACAGATTCAAATTTTAACCAAAATAATACCTAATCTGCATAAGAAAAGAGTGAAATCACGAAGAGCTTCAAGGTAAAATGGAAATATTTGAATAGTTTTCAATTTTACAGTAATACCGAAGTCAGGCTATAATAATTATATAGCTGCAGCATAAAAACTATATAACTAAGCACTAGGGTACCAGATTACAATACAGAGTTAATGAAGTTAATTACAGAAAATTTATGCACTCTCAGGTATTTACAATTGTATATGACTTTCTGATTTAAATTCATTTTATGAACGAGAGATGGAACGGACGCACATCGGACTGATGATACTCGATAAGTCGAAACAAGTCTTGTCCGAAATCATCCGAGTTTGACAGATGTCAGTCTGACACACGTCAATTTCACAGACGTCAGTATAACAGGCGCCAGTATGTCAGACGTCAGTTTGACAGACGTCAGTCTGACAGCTGTCAGTATGACAGACGCCAGTATGACTGACACCAGTATGGTAGACGTCAGTTTGACAAACGCAAGTATAACTGACGTCAGTTTGACAGACGCCAGTCTGACACACGCAATTTTACAGACGTCAGTACGACAAACGCCAGTATGACAGACGTCAGTTTGACAGACGTCAGTCTGACACACGTTAATTTCAAAGACGTCAATTTGACAAAATCCAGCATGGCAGAAGTCAGTTTGACAGACGTCAGTGTGACAGCCGAAGTAGTTCCCAAATGCAAATTTCATAGTTTCTACAATAGTAAAACTGTAAATTCATAAATTTTCTGTAATTAATATATAACCTAGCCCTAAATATATTTTTCTCTTGAATATTTTAAAATAATGAAGCTTAACATGACCTTGATTATTCATACATCAATGCACACGTTTGGTAATTTTGATATATTTTAATCATATCCTTAAATAAATCCATGTAGGTATACGTTAATGTTACAATGTTTAATGTTTTTCTCAGCATATATGTGACTTTACAGACCTGACTTATAACGATTAGTAATTTGATCACCTCTTTAATCGAAATCTTGACTAAAATAAAATCTTTTCGCGAATTTTGAACACTACTAATAATGATTATATAAATTTTAATGTTGTGTGACTAGTATAGAATATATACCTCTCAAAGGGTCAGGTCCATTACGGCTCGAGCCATATTTGATAAGGCGTCTAACACAGGAATTCTTGCCCATGAGCACTTTACCTATCCACAGCACGACGATACCGAAATTTCATTCAATATTGAATTGATTATTTGATACTTATATTTAGGCCAAATAAACTACTGTTATATTTGATGCTTGTGAATTACATTGTTTGGTCTTCAAACCGTTTGCTATTTCGCTATAGTTCATGCCAGATAATTTGTCACTTTTCACATAAAACCGAAATCCCCCACTGGTGAAATTTAACCAATGAGAATGCATCCCAAAACCGCGGGAGCGGTTTTGAGCCATAAAGCCATAAACCATAAATGTGTTCTTTTGATCCCTTCGAAATGAAGTGCTTTGAAATAAGCAACCGCATTTCTTTAAGCTCACCATCGTATCTCAATAAACTAGGATGTCCAAGAGATGCATTTTCATTTCTGTTATCCAGTCCAATAGGACAAAGTAAGGACTTCGGTTTTATGTGAAAAGTGATACTTCATCTAGCATGGACTATAGCGAAATAGCAAACGGTTTGAAGACCAAACGATGTAATTCACAAGCAGCAAATATAACAGTAGTTTATTGGGCCTAGATATAAGTATCAAATAATCAAATCATCTGACCACCAACCAAACGTGTGGCCATATCTGTTCCAAATCATCGTGATAGTTATACGTTATAACTTATAACTCACCTGTACGACACCTCTTGATGTTAGGATGCTTGTTGATCCATTCCCTCATCTGCTGAAGAGATTGGTCTCGGATGCCCTCCTCCTCGCGTAATTCCTCCATGGCGACCTTACGAACGTTTTCTGGCAGTGTGCATACGTAATCTTGGATGGTTCCATCTTGACCTCCCAAACCCATGATTGCTGAAAAAATAAAACTTTCAAAATCAATCAAGTACAATTGCTATCAAATAATTATCTAACTGGGGCAATAAATGAGAATTTTAATTGAGAGTGATTACTTTTCATTGTAGATTGTCGACTGAAATTGACATATTACACAATTTGCAGAAGCAATTTAACAAATAGGAGCCTAATAGATTAGTAGCCTACTACTAACAAATTATAATGTAACAATGAAGTGGTATACCATTTCGAGTAAATGAAATTGTTTAATATTTTTAATATGATATATCATCTTTTGTTGTATTTTTATATTGTACCTGACTACATCTGCATGTATGTTAATCTATGGTCTAATGTCTATCTAAGGATGAATAAACTTAATTGAACTGAATTGGATAAATGTAAGCCATGTTAGCCCGATTGAATATAGATATTTATGCATTAAGGGAGATATGGATATTTTTTTCCTGAGGTTGACAGGATTACAAACCGAGGGCCTTTGGCCCGAGGTTTGTAAGTCAACCGAGGGTGCATACAATATTTTATTTTTTAGAAACATATTGGTAAAAATTTTAGGTATCGTATCGATCCTCAATGTTTATTTCCGAGGTTGCTATGAGTTGTTTGACAGTATATAAAAGTCATAATAAAAATGGCAGAAGGTATTATTCCTCAAAATGTAAATGAAAAAGCCAAAAAAGCCCGTGAATTATTGGTACCTCAAAAGTCGGAACATTTATACGCAAAAGAATATGATCGATTGCATGAGTGGATGTTAAAAATGATGTCACAGTTATAAGTGTAACTGTAATGTTGGCATATTTTCAAGATTTGTCAAATTCGTTTAGTCCGAATACGTTGTGGAGCAAGCTGTCGATGATTAAATCTATGTTATTATTGAGAGATGGCATTGATATTTCAAATTACCACGAATTGGAAACATCATTCCTTAAAAGAAAAAACAAAGGATATGAATCCAAGAAGTCTGAGGTCTTGACGCGTGAACAGGTTGATATGTTTTTACGAGAAGCACCGAATGACACTAATTTGATGTTTAAAGTGGTAGTAATTATGGGTATGTTTGGTGCTTGCAGAACTGACGAATTGGTTAAAATGCAAATTGGAGACATCAGTGACAGGGGTTCAGTAATTGTGGTGCAGATTCCGGACACTAAAACATTTGCAAAGAGATCCTTCACTATAGTTGAAGAGGAGAGACTGAATGCGTTGTCGCATGCAGGAGTCTCAAGGTTTTTTTTATCGTACAGAAACAGAAAATGTACAGTGCAACCTGTTGGGAAAAACACATTTGGCAGCATTCCGTCAAAAATTGCTGTCTACTTGGGTTTGCCGAATCCGAAGTCTTTCACAGGTCACTGTTTAAGACGAACATCTGCAACTTTGGCAGCAGATGGAGGAGTAAGTATGACCAATCTGAAGCGTCTGGGTGGATGGAAAAGCTCTACAGTAGCGGAAGGCTACTTGGCAGACAGCATGGCATCCAAGAATAAAATTTCACGCGTGATTGCTGGACTGGAAGAGACTGAAAAAGTAAGATCGTCGGCATCTGCTAGTGGCAGTGCAGGCCATGAGCAGACGCAAAATTGCTCATCTTCAAGTACCGTCTTAAATGGAAAATTTGTCAATTGTACGATCTATTTGTCAAGTGGTCATAAGGTTGAAGGAGAAAAAAATGTGATTGAGAGTGAAAAAAATTGACATCTCCCTAGGGAGATATGAGTTGCTTTTCATAGATTGTATCCATGACGAAAATAAATAATATCATGTTTCTAAAAAATAAAATACTTTATTTATGTAGTTCTGGCATAACCTCTTTGAAACTTATATTAAATCTTTAATCATTTAGTCGTTTGTCACACAAATAGGGTTAATTTTAGACCTATTAATCCCTAAATGATTATTTGATCATGTTTGATGAAGAAATAAGAAAACAATTATTATTAGGCAGTTTTTGCATTATTTTATTTACCAATCGTCTAAGATGCTTTAATTTACAAAAAAATAGAGGAGCTCATCCAAACCAGAGGTAGTACAAAGAGGTGCACAGTCTGAAATACAATCCTGATCTAGATGCCTGAAAGGTGATATTTTCAAATTTGTAATTAGTAGCAGTGAATGTATATTATACACGTATCATATTAAATTACTACTACAACGTTATTAAAATAATAAGAGTAGCGCTACGGTTTTAAGATCATATAATATAATATGGTAATTAACATAAATATGAAAAATATATTCGTACTTATTAACTAAATTATGTATTCAGCGTAGTGTACCGTGAGCAAACTACAATAAACAATTAAATTATAAAATTGTTGCTGTAAACGTTTTACTTGATTATTTATAAACTTACTTTATGTGTTATTATTATTTTATTATAATTATAAACAGGTTTTGTAAATATGCGGTAAGTAAATACTAAATACTAAGTAAATAAATAATTATGATCGTGCATTTATTTACCGTCGACAAAGAGCGAACAATTATATTTAATTATAATATAATATATTTCACAACTAGTACAACTGGCAGAAACATGAATTAATGAAAACACAGCAATATTCAGTTTCACTGACAAAGGGGAGCCTTGAATGTAGAAACGTATATGTTGCGCAAACATTAGTTCATTATCTCACAATCTATCAATGTTTGATAACATCTAATTATGTGGTGTGTTTTAAAACCATGTATGTGCATTGAATACGATGATAATAACAGATTCGCGTATTAAAAGATAAGCTTTATGCACTGTATATAAAAAAAGTAAAATATTTCAAATATTATTTCAAATATGAATTATTCAATATTATTACAAAAAGTGAAAATGGTTTGAAATAATTATGATTTATAATGTTTTAAATACAAATAATTAAATTCTGGAAGAATTGTATTTAAAATTGTAGTATCTACTCTCTGATATGCGGATCTGAGCCATGAAAGGATTTTATCCAGACGGCCAATATTAATTAGATTAATTATAAAAGAATCTGAAATAGTGCCACAAGTAAACAATACATGTTTTACAAAGTATACAAAAACTAATTATAATTTGTACTAATATTTAAAGCGATTTTATGTGCAGTCGATTTATACAACTAATTTAGAATTTTTTAAAATTTAAATCTATTTTAAATAAAACAAACACTTTTCTTTATTTACATCACACTGTTTATTAAAATTAGTGATTATTGTTTCTACTCTAAGTTTGATAATGACCAGAACGTGATCGAAACTATAGTCACTAATTTTAATAAACAGTGTGATATAAACAAATAAAAGTATTTGTTTTATTTAATTTCATCATGTATCACGAAGTCGATGCCTCCAACATTGACCATTTAAAATATATAGTTTTTCACTAAACAAAACAAAATATGATGGTTCCTATCTATAATTCAGCACATTTTCTTGAAATGATATAATTTCTTGAATATATCATTTTTTTTTAAATTATATACAGTAATGCTATGTAATTTCATTCTATATTTGAATCAAATTTCTGTATTGTATAGTAATTTTTTTGTATATTTTCGTATTACATATTAATAAGTTTTCTACTATATCAATTCAAGTTTCTGGTCTTTTACTTGCTTTGTTTTCATGAGACTTTAAGTAATATAATAATATTATAATAACCATAAGTAATAATAATAGTCAAGTTCACTTTAATGTTCGCAATTTCTGAACTTTTGATTCATTGATATTTTGTTTGAAATTCTGAACATTGTAACTCTGCTGATATTTGATTGCACATTTTAGAAATCTCCTTAAAACTTGCTGGAAATTGCTGATTGTGAAATGTGGCATAAGTTGTAATTTTTTTTTGGTATATTTTCATATTTTGAAACAAAACTAATTATAATTGCTACTAATTTTAAAAGTGATTGTATGTGCAGTCGATCTAAATAAATAATTTCGAATTTTTTAAATTTAAAATTCGTAGTATTTCACTAAACAAAATAAAATATATGATTGTCCCCATCTATAATTCAGCACCCTTTGTTGAAATGATATAATTTCTTGAATATATCAAATATTTTCAAATTATATCAAATAATGCTATGAAATTTCATTGAATATTTGATTAACATTGCTCTATTGTATAGTTAGTCAATTTATTTGTATATTTTCCTATTACATATTATTAAGTTTGCTACAGTATCAATCAAAGTGTCTGATATTTTACTAGCTTTGGTTTCACGAGGCTTTAAGTAATATAATAATATTATAATAACCATAATAAATAATAATAATGAATTTCACTTTATTGTTCTCAATTTCCAAACCTTCTGATACATTCGATATTTTGATTGAAATTCTGGACATTGTAACTCTGCTGATATTTGATTGCATATTTTAGAAATCTCTTTAAAACTTTGTGAAAATTGCCGATTTTTTTGTGAAATTTGGCAAAATTTGTATGATTGTTCCTATATCTATAATTCAGAACCTTTTCTTGAAATGATATAATTTCTTAAATACATCAAAAATATTCAAATTATATAAAACAATGCTGTGTAATTTCATTGAATATTTGATTACAATTGCAGTATTACACATAGTGTAACACACATAGTACACACAGAGTGTATGTGCACACTTACACATAGTGTAAGTGTAAAATAAATATTTTCAATTTATTTGTATATTTTCGTATTACATATTATTAAGTTTTCTATAATATCAATCAAAGTTGCTGGTCTTTTACTTGCTTTCGTTTCATGACGCCCTAATTAATAGAATAATATTATAATAACCATAATAAATAATAATAATAATAAAGTTCACTTTATTGTTCGCAATTTCTGAACCTTCTGATACGTTGACATTTTTATTGAATTTCTGGCCATTTTAACTCTTCTGGTATTTGATTGCACATTTTAGAAATTTCTTTTAAACTTTCTGGCATTTTCGGAAACATTTTTTAAATTTGGCTATTGGCTATTGCAGCGGTTCTCAAACTGGGTGCCGCGGCACCCTGGGGTGCCGCGAGCATATGCTAGGGGTGCCGCGGCAATAATCAAGAGAAGTTGGCTAAAAATGGTGAAATTATTAAATAAGGAAGGCTTGCAGATACTTAAAAGTTAAAATTTAAGTTGTCTTCCATCGCCACTGTCGAAAAGAGTTTTTTTGTTTGTTTTACACTCAGACATGTTTCATATTGTATAAAATGCCAACCGCAACGTGTTAAGAATTATCCTTGTATTTATTCCGAAGTACATATATGTTTGCGGATTTTTATTCGCTCAGCTGGAATCGAATGCATGATCCCCAGCGATGTTCGGCACACAGGCCGGACGCCTAGCTCGGTTCACCATTATCCAAAACCCCAATGCCACTCTGTCCACTCCGCCGCCTTACGCATGGTTTGAACGACACAGTGTCGGCGAAATATCTAAGTAGCGTGAAGAATAAATACCGCTGAATAATTGTGGGTTTAGTTGCTCCATAATTTTTAAACGACGTCAAGTTGTAAGTGTGCTGTGGAAAAAAAATCTAAAAGTAAGTAATACTCTTATGCTGATGTATCCATGTTTAGTGTTTTTTTAAAGTTTTTAATGTATTATAAGCACTCTATATATGTCAAAATTATATTCGTTCGTGCCAGATTTACGGGAGGATTCCGGGAGCAGCACAGCTCAGAAAGTCACATTTTTTATGTTTTCACCATTGACACAAAATTCGAAAACCAAAATAAAATGACCCCACGAAATTTCTCGAAACTGCGCCACGTTTCAACAACAAAAAAACATATTTATTTATTTAAGTCCCAACTTGTATTGCAGAATTATGGACAATTGGCTAAAAAGTGGGTCTTTAAAACGGAAAGGTGGTGAACTCACTGAAGCTTCTGAAGCGACAGATTTAATGACAACCAGCATCATCGGCGGAGACGAAATGTCCCAGCAGACACCTGCGAGCCTAAGACATCCAAGTTGCTCCTCCTTAGTTTGCGGAAAAGCAACTCACGATCGAAAGGAAAAAATAAGAAAATATGATCCTACCTACCTCACGTTGTTCGGCTTTGTTCAGGTTGGGAATGAACAGGCACCGGAAGGGCAATGCGTTAACTGTCATAAAATTGTTGCTAATGGTTGCTTGGTTCCATCTAAATTAAAGAGACATCTGGAATGCAATCATTCTGATTTAGTACATAAAGGCGAAGCAATCTTCATACGCCGCGCCTTATCTCTTCAGGCAGGGTCATCCATGATGGAGAGAATATATAAAAATGAAAATAAAAACGCAACAGAAGCTTCATTTTTTGTCAGTTTGCACATTGCAAAAGCTGGGAAGCCCCATACTATTGCCGAGACACTGATTAAACCTTGCGTGAAGGATGTTGTAAGTTGCATGTTAGGTCCAGACATGGCCAAGAAGATTGATACTGTGTAGCTGTCAAATAGCACTATAAGCAAGCGAATTTACACAATTTCAGAGTCTGTGGAGAACGAGTTGATAAGAATATTAAAAACTTGTGAATTTTTTGGTTTACAGCTTGATGAAAGTACCGATGTTGAGGGACTTGCTGTTCTTCTTGTGTCTGTGAGGTATCCATTCGAAATGCAAATAGAAGAAGAACTTTTGATGAGTGAAGTACTTGAAACGTATACCGCTGGCGACGAAATTTTCAAAGCTATCGACAAATGGGTTCAGAAAAATGACTTGGAATGGATCGAGTGTGTGGATATATGCACCGATGGCGCGGCTGCAATGGTTGGAAAAGTGAAGGGAGCCGTGTCTAGGATAAAGCAAGTGGCAGGAAATGCCACTAGCAGCCATTGTGTCATCCATCGACATTCGCTGGCAACTAGAAGGATGCCACAAGATTTAAAGACGTGTTGGATGATGCTGTGAAGATAATCAATCATGTTAAGAGCCGCCCGCTTCAAGCACGCCTTTTAAAACTTACCGCCGAAGATCTGGGTATGGATCATTTCCACCTCTTGCTGCACACAGAAGTGCGGTGGCTATCAAGGGGAAAACTTTTAGTCAGATTGTTTGAACTAAAAGATGCACTGGTGGTCACATTTACGGATGAGTTATTTATTCAACAATTAACAGATGTCCATTGGCTGCTTAAATTAGGATACCTTTCCGACATCTTTGAAAAACTAAATGAAACCACCACTTATCTTCAAGGGAAAGGAGGAGCACAATTAGAGAAAATTAAAGCCTTGCGGAAAAAAATTACATTTTTTAAAGCGTGTGTTGAGAGCAGAGACATCTCCAACTTTCCTCGGTTGCAAGAATTTGTCAAAACAAATCAGATCAACCTTCAAACTAACTTCCTCGAAATTGTTATTGCTCACTTGCAAGGTTTGGAAAGAAGCATACTTGATTATTTTCCCGACATTGACTCTGATGACATCTACAGCTGGATGATGAACCCGTTTTCCTGCGACCCGAAACATAAACCTGCTGGAATGACGAATGAAATTTTTCAAAATCTGCTTGAGATCAGCGAAGACAGCGGTTTAAAACAGAAATACCGTGAAGGAAGCCAAGAAGAGTTCTGGATGCAGGTATATACAGAAAACAATGGCGTTGGCAAGGTTGCGGTGAAAAGACTTGTGCGTTTCATGTCAACTTATCTTTGTGAGTCTGCATTCTCAACATATGCTTACATAAAAAACAGATACAGGAACAAACTATCTGGGTCAAGTGATTTGAGGGTAAAATTAACTAAACTTCCCATAAACATAAAAAAAATAATGGAAAATTCTTCACAACAGTTTCATTCATCACATTAAAGACGACTGAGCATTAAATTTGTACTGTTTTATTTATATCCCTTTCCTAAATATTCAAACCGCTTTAAGGGTAGGTGTGCCGAATTTTTTTTTAGCCCGATAAGGGTGCCGCGACGAAATAAGTTTGAGAACCGCTGGGCTATTGTATATTTTCATATTTTTATGAAATTTTGTGCAATTTTCTCTAGTTTTGGTTTTTATAGATATACTTTTTGCAAGTTTTTCCAGATTAGCTGCCATGTTTCAGATTTTTTGGAAACATGTAATATTTCCATTTATATGGTATGCAGTTACAACTTCTGATGTTTTTATTAAATTTTCTACCATTATCATACTGTTTGTGCGATTTTTATTGTTTTTTTTTTAGTTACACTTTCATTAAGTTGATCTATTAGAAAATTTCAAAAACTTCTTGTAGACATATGAAACTGTCGAAGACTTTCTAATTGCAAAATTACATTTTCTGACAATTTTTGTAATTATTAATATTAGGTAATAGAGTGCAGTCCTAGCTCGCCTCCTTGTAGGATAATTGCAATGCCCCACAATGGGGCAAAGGGGCATTATCAAAGGTAATTATCATAAGGTAAGGTAAAGGTAAGATAAGGGGCAAAGATAATGCTAAATGGCTACAGGGTCAGACAATGGTTCAACCCGTACGATCTCGTGACCACATAAACATGAACCTGATATCGAAGGTCATTATGAAGATTATGAAAACCATTGCCTTCAAATTTCTATTGGTATTAATGTAATAATAATCATTTTTGTGTATGCCATACGTTACATAAATAGATAATAGAATGTTCATAGTTTCTGAAAATTCTGATTCTGTTTTTGAAGATATTCTGGACGTTTTAACTGCCTTTATATTTTGATTGGCATAAGTTGGAAGTTTTCAATCCCCATAAATCATTTTGGTAATTTCTAAACTCTTTACGAAATTTTATGTATCTTCATTTATTATTTTACTAAAATTTTGGTATATTTATTTGCATATTTAATATTATATAAGTTTTCTGCAATTTCAATCAATTTTGTCCAGTTCACTTTACCATACGATAAATAAATAAATAATAGAATGTTCATAGTTTCTGAAAATTCTGATTCTGTTTTTGAAAATATTCTGCACGTTTTAACTGTCTTTATATTTTGATCATCATATGTTGAATGTTTTCAATCCCCATAAAACATTTTGGTAATTTCTAAAATCTTTACGAAATTTTATGTATCTTCATTGATTATTTTACTAAAATGTTGATATATTTATTTGAATATTTAATATTATATAAGTTTTCTGCAATTTCAATCAGTTTTGTCCAGTTCACTTTCAGTTTCACTTTTCACTTTTTTCATTTTCTTGATGTACAATGTTTTCAAGTTTACTACAATGTTCGCAATTTGTGAACCTTCTGATGCTATTGATTCTGGGCGTATTCCATATTTAGGATGCAAATTATAGAAATTTCTATATAAAATTGATACAAGGTGTAACTTACGAAAGTTGAAAAGTTGAAAACTTGTTAAAGTTGAAAAAATATCCCCATAAAACTTTTTGGTAATTTCTAATTTTTTTACGAAATTGGATGTATCTTCTTTGATTATTTTCCTAAAATTTTGGTAAATTTATTTGCATACTTAATATTATATAAGTTTTTTGCAATTTCAATCAATTTTGTCTAGTTCACTTTCAGTTTCACTTTTCACTTTTTTCAGTTTCTTAATGTTGTATAATTATTTCAAGTTTACTATAATGTTTGCTATTTGTGAACCTTCTGATGCTTAGGATTCTGGCCTTATTCCATATTTTGAATGTACATTATAGAAATTTCTATATAAAATTATACGAAAGTCGAAAAGTTGAAATATTTTTATTGTTGAAAAAATATCCTAATAAAACTTTTTGGTAATTTCCATAATCTTTACGAAATTTTATGTATCTTTATTGATTATTTTACTAAAATTTTGGTAAATTTGTTTGCATATTTAATATTATATAAGTTTTCTGCAATTTCAATCGATTTTGTCTAGTTCACTTTCAGTTTCTTTATATTGTATAATGTTTTCAAGTTTACTATAATGTTCGCAATTTGTGAACCTTCTGATGCTGCTGATTCTGGGCGTATTCCATATTTTGAATGCACATTATAGAAATTTCTATATAAAATTGATACAAGATGTAACTTGCATACAGGGTGTCCTACGAAAGTCGGTTAAAAGTTTATGGGGTTTCACGCAAACATGGTTTTTTGTGATCTCCCAAAGTAAAATACATACATATTTCTATCATTTCCGCTTTTACCGGAAGGTGCCATCAACTTTGTTATTTTTAATGGAATACGCTGTATATTTTTACATATTTGCTCAATTCTAAACATATTCTATAAATTGTATTTGACTCATATTAAGGTAATTTAAACTCTTCAGTAAAAAATGTGTACCCACTTCCTTAATTATAATTTTTATTTGCTTTTGCAACCGGTTTTTGCCAATTAAGTGGTCATCTCCGGGCAAAACTAAAAGGAACAACATATTACAATTTGTACATTGTTTTTTAAAATTGTAAATGTACAAATTGTAGTATGTTGTTCTTTTCAGTTTTGCCTATTTTGCCTAACACATATTAGAACTACCATATACATAGGTTCCCACTAGTTCCTTATTTGTATGTATGCATATATGTATACATTTATGTATGTGTGTATGTATGTATATATTTATATTTACGTATTTCTATAGTTTCTATATACTTCTATATATATTTTTAAAAAATTCTATGATTGTGTCGAAAACGAAGTGTAAGTTAAGGCTTTAATGTAAGTCTTAACCTCATGCTGTTATATGCTGTAATAGCTGCTAAGCCATTAGTTGAATACCTCAGGGTAGATGTCTAATAGATGTAGTGGAGATAATAGAAAAAAAAAGTTTTGCCTGAAGATGACCAATTAATTGGTCGAAATCGGTTGCAAAAGCAAACAAAAATTATAATTCAGGAAGTACACAGCACTTATCTTTAGTAGTTTTTGAGGAAAATAATAATTTCCGAAATTTTTGCTTCAAATAGACGATTTATAAAATATTGATTATTTCTCTTATGAATGAAACAGAAACTTAAACATTTTTACATATTCCGGCAAAAGCATGGCCCTGTCATTACAATTATACGTATTTGTTGATATTTTACTGGTACTATTTTAAACTTTCAATTACTGACAGGTACACTTTAAAACGTCATATTTTTTTAATGGAATTACATATTTTTTGTCTAGACTTTCTAGTTTCAAAATTTAATACGTTCAATGAAATTTTAGCAATTTACCTGAATTATCTGAAATTTGAATAATTTATATTCTCTTAATATTATGTTGAAAGTGAGCTTTTCTGGGATTTCTGAAATCTCTGCTCAATTTTTCAAATTGGCCTTGCATCAAAGTAAAATATAAATATAACATCCGATATAAATTATGTTAAAAATGTATTACAAGAAATACAAATCTGTATATCGTCGAAAAATAGAGTACATAGCTGTTATAAAATTTGCAATTGCAATATTCATATGATTTTCATATTTTTGTAAAGACTTTCTACTTGCAAAATTTAATGTGTTTAATAAAATTGTAGCCATTTACATCAATTATCTGAAATTTAAATAATTTATATTTTCTTAATATTATGTTGAAACTAAGATTTTCTGGAATTTCTTAAATCGCTGCTCAATTTGTCAAGTTGGCTTTGCATTAAAGTAAAATATAAATATAACATCCAATATAAATTATGTTAAAAACATATTACCAGAAATACAAATCTGTATATCGTCAAAAAAAATACAGTGCATAAGTCGTGTAAAATGTGCAATTGCAATATTCACATGATTTTAATTTTTTTTGTAAAGACTTTCTACTTGCAAAATTTAATATGTTCAATAAAACTTTAGAAATTAACATCAATTATCTGAAATTTGAATAAATTATATTTTCTTAATATTATGTTGAAAGTGAGCTTTTCTGGGATTTCTGAAATCGCTTTTCAATTAGTCAAATTGGCCTTGCATCAAAGTAAAATATAAATATAACATCCAATATAAATTATCTTAAAAACATATTACAAGAAATACAAATTTAAATATCGTCGAAAAAATAGGGTTGCAATGTGCAATTGCAATATTCATATGATTTTCACATTCGTATTGCAATGACTTGTGATGCAATAAATTGGTACAAGAAATACATATAGGTATATCGTAGAAGAAAGCATAGGGTGCATAACTCGTGTAAAGCGTGCAATTGCAATATTCATACGATTTTCACATTCGTATTGCAATAACTGGTGATGTAATAAAGTGGTAAGTATTTCATTTTTCTATCATTTTTCTTGATTTCTTCCAGCATTGGCCATGTTCTGTAGTACATTGAACTATTATTGCATTTTCCGGAGACTGAATCAAATCCAAGACTATTGATCAGTTTAGTCTACATATATTAGAAATAGTTTCTTATGTCTACGCCATACGGGCTTACTATTATAATATATTATTATATTCGATTTAAGATATCGATTGCTCATTGCTGATATTACGATCAAATATGCAGACACTATAAACCTACACTCAATTACTTGTTAGCCACATGCACGCACATATAAATTTCAATTAATTATCGCCGAGTGAATTTTATTCATATACTGTGATCCTTTGTTATCTACATGCGTAGCAAATATAGAACAAACGTGCTGGTGTATCGATTAATTATCATGTGTCAATTAATTAGAGAAATGTCATGTACCAAACTATCAGTTTGAGTACACAATTAGTTGTTCGTACGCCCAAATGCACATGTATATATCTCACTTATTTTCCATTGGTACCTCGAACGCGCACATTTAATACCATCGTCAACAAACTGGTACTACATTATTAATTTGTTAATTTGATAAATTGGCACCGGAATTTCATCTGGCCGGGCTGCATCAAATGTGCAAACACAGATTCGTGCATATCCACGTCCAGAGTGATGGGCGTGTTAAATTTGAGCATTAACGTCCGGGTCGTTATTAATTTTTGGCAAACTCCGAATTAAAACGAGTTTTGGTGAATTATCGCCATGCCCGAATTTAAAACCTGCACTAATGCAATTCTGGTCATTATCGCGCTTCATTAGTGATCAATATTTACGCGATTTCGTTTGTTGCCCATGTTGTTAATAATTATTAAATCGCGTTCTGTCGATCTGGTTTAATATTATTATTGCAATTATATCGTTTCTATCATATTTTAATTAAACGCATTTAACTTCAGCAATTTTCCACAAATATCATATAAATAAAATGAATGTTAAATTGCATAAAATAATTATAATTGTTTTGGTTGCATGGATTTTGATTCAAAATTACAATAATATTGATGCGTGGAATGTATTTCGACGTTATGAATTAAAAATTAAAATTCTTTACACCACTTAACAATGTGATTGAATCCAATATCGTAAATTGAACGAATAAATTTGAAAATATTTTTCAATCTCGACCCACGTATAATCCAATATTTATATGCAATCTATACAATTGGCATAGAGTTATTCAATTCAAGACTTATTAATTGCAAACTATGCCTATCTCGTTAATTGGGATTTGCTTCATGCGTATTCAATTCTAAGTTATTACCACTAAAACATTCTACGTTGAACTGCGTGGGGTGTCTTCATTAGCATAATTTCTAGTCTCGAGATTATCCTGCGGCGATTTATCGAAATTGATTCAAGGATTACGCATTAATTACGTGCAAATTCGGAGGGTCCGTTAAATTAAACTTGTTCGAAATAAATAAATAATTCAGACACCCCGAAGCGATATATTTTACATCAATTAGAATTAATTTTATTGTAATAATACTGATATTTTGATTTGATACCACTTGAGTCATATAGAATCAAAACTCACAATATCCAAATACCGAAATTTTGGGAATTGACCAAAAACCGCTATACTCGACAATCTATTTCCCCGAATTTTGCAAATGAATTTTTTACATCTTGTTAGCTCTACAAAATGAAGTGTAAAATTAAAAAAATGCTTTTCCATATAGCATTTTAATAAAAAAAGCAGTTAAAAATTGGATAATGTTAGTTTTGAAACCACTATGTGGATAATGTTTCTTACTGATTTTGATAATTAGTTCTGATTCCATAATAGTTATAAAATTAATAAATTATGTATGCAATAAAAATTATTTTATTAGAGCAAAACAGACAAAACCATCATAACTAGGCACAAAAAATAGATTATAAACAGTAACCTTCAGGTGAAGTTAACAGCCATAAGATGGCTTGTGATTCATTGAAAATCAGTTGGTGTCAAAAGTAACAATATCCAATGGATAATGTTAGTTTTGACTCCAAACCTCTACTTCTGATAGCATTTTACCCGCGATATAGTGAGTTTGGACTTGAACCGACGCAATATTTGATTTCAGAGCCAAATTTCAAATAAAAAACCACTGCTAACTCGATTTCGATGATTTTGGATATTGTTAGTTTTGATTTTATACGACTCACTTGATGAATCTATAACAGCAGGGCTTTTTAAAGATATGAGGATCAAAATACCAAAATTCAAAAATTGTCGGTACCACAATTTATTTGTATGATAAGAAAAATTAAGATTCTCTTATATGTTTTTATGTTTCATTATCTTTTGAATCAAACTATCATCCAGGATTGAGCAACTCTTTATTGTAATGCCTAAACGCACAATCTGTGTACAGCCACGTACTGTAGGAATGACGCGTCCGTAAAAACGAGCTCTGAAACCTGCTATCCTTATCTGGTACCGCATGGTAGGCACACGGTAGACATGGATAGAAGACTGCTTGGACCGACGGACGCGTCATTCCCAGAGTACGTGGCTGTACATAGTTTAGAATGATTTGGTTTAAGTATAGGCTAAACTGACGGCCGTTCTATTTTTTTCTTAGCTTTGTAATATTCAGGGATCAAATATTTAAAACTCTGATGTGCGAACCACATTCCTGGCTCCATATTTTTAGTAATATGTGAATAAAATATTAATTTCAATGTAGTTTTCACTGCAAAAAACTCCTTACTTCCTTTTTTGAAAAAGTAAAGTTTATTTTGTATTTAAACTTTATTTTGTATTTTTATTTGTTCGCATTAAAACCCTTCCACCTAAAAAGAAACACAAGTTGAACTCTCTTCCCCGTTTTTTTCTCGAATTTCACAATTCATATTTAAAATCATTTTTATTTTAAAATAAATTGAAATAAATAAAACAGAATAGTCTGACTTATTTTCCCAGTACTTTGAGTATAACTATAGTAGAAGTTTTTTAAATTTCCCACAAAACTGATTTTTGGACATCAAATAAACGCCTCAATTATATCCAGAAATGGGTGGAATTTTCGCCAATTTTCAATGAAATTTTCTAGAAAAATTTTAATTTCTGGAACGTTTACGGACAAAATTAAGTTGATTTGAGTTTTCTTATCAGCTTTTACCAATTAAATATACAGCGATGTATTTAGTGGGTGAAGGTATTATTTTAACAATTTTGATACTCATTTAGTTTTCGTTAGCATTCGACATACAGTGAAACTTTAATGAATTTTCCGAGAATACTTTATAAATGTGTAACAAAATTATTGGAAAGTTCCTTCCGTGGGTTTCCAGAGTTTTCATCTAAAATTGAATTTTGACTATGAAATATTAACAAAAATTAAACTAAATATTCAAATTCGTACACATTCGTGAAAAGCGCCTGAAAAATGCATGAAAGTTTCACATTATTAAAAGTTGAGAAATATCAATCAAAACATTATTTCATAATTCTATAAGAAATTCATGAAAAATTCTCTAAAATTTCACGTCGTTGCAGAATTTGAAAATATTCTAGAAAATTCCATAAGATTTCCAATGAAAATTTTCAAAACATTCTTATTTCTAGATATTGTTAGATAATTCAATACTAAACCCGTGGAAACTTTGTGTTCAAATAAGAAGGTTAGGTACTGATTTAAAAAATCTTAATTTCAAGTTTTCACTGCAAACTAACAGTGACATGAAGTTTTATTTCATGCAAAAGGTATGCAGTTTGAGGTTGCTTAACTTGTATTAAAATATTTTTCAAATATTTGTAATATTTTTTTAATATTTGTAATATTTTCGCATTTACTGATAAAATAACAAAAATATGATAAGAGTAAACTTTCACTTGTCTATTTTATTCCTAAATCTTTCAATATTTAGATTGTATGTTTTAAATATCTTAATTTCAAGTTTTCACTGCAAAGTAACAGTGATATGAAGTATCACTGTTACCAGTTATCAGTTACTAGTTATCACTGGTTTTATTTCCTGCAAAAAGTATGCAGTTTAAGGTTGCTCTTAACTTGTATTAAAATATTTTTCAAATATTTGTAACATTTTTCAAATATTTGCCATATTTTCGCAATTACTGATAAAATTACAAAAATATGATAACAGTAAACTTCCACTTGTTTATTTTATTCAAAAACATTTCAAAATTTAGATTGCATGTTTTCAAAATGTTAATTTCAATTTCAATCAATAACTTAAACCGTTTTTGACTTATAGTTAAATCTAAAGCTTGATGAATGTTATTTACACTTGAATTTTTATTTTTGTTTAGTTTGTTAGCTTTGGAAGCTTAAAGCAGAAAAATGTGTGTAAATTTTATATTATACAGAATTTGTAATGTTACTGAGAGCTATGTGAGATTATATTGCAATTTACATTATCACTTCTTAGCATTAAGGGAGTTGGAAAATTTCAAACTAGGCATTTTTTATTGAAACAAACAGATTTATTCTTATAATAGATATAAATAATTGATTAATTAGTTTCATAATCTTATATCCAATTTCAATCAATTACTTAAGCCGATTTTGACTTATTGTTAAATCTAAATCTAAAGCTTGATGAATTTTATTTACACTGGTATTTTTATTTTTCATTTAGTTTCATAAGCTTTGGAAGCTTAAAGCAGAAAAATGTGTGCAACATTAATTTTATACAGAATTTGTAATGTTAGTGTGAGCTTTGTGAGATTATATCGCATTTTATATTATCACTTCTTAGGGAGTTGGCAAATTTCAAAATAAGCATTTACTATTGATACAAAATAATTGATTAATTTGTTTTAAAAATTTTAATTTCAATTTTAATCAATAACTTAAGCCATTTTTGACTTATTTGTTAAATCAAAATCTAAAGCTTGATGATTTTATTTACAGTAGTATTTTTATTTTTTGTTTAGTTTCGTAAGCTTTTGAAGCTTAAAGCAGAAAAATGTGTGCAAAATATAATTTTATACACAATTTTTAATGTTAGTGTGAGCTATGTGGAATTATATCGCATTTTATATTATCACTTCTTAGGGAGTTGGAAAATTTCAAAATAAGCATTTGTTATTGAAACAAGCAGATTATTTCTTGTAATAGATATATAAATAATTGATTAATTTGTTTCAAAAATCTTAATTTCAATTTCAATTAATAACTTAAGCCGTTTTTGACTTATTGTTAAATCTAAATCCAAAGCTCGATGAATTTTATTTACACTAGTTTTTTTTTCTATTGGTTTCGTAAGCTTTGGAAACTTTAAGCAGAAAAATCTGTGCAAAATTTTATTTTATACAGAATTTGTAATATTGGTATGAGCTATGTGAGAATACATCGCATTTTATATTATCACTACGTCGGGAGTTGGAAAATTGCAAAATAAGCATTTATTATTGAAACAAGCAGATGTATTCTTATAATAGATATAAATAATTGTCTAATTTGTTAAAAAAATCTTAATTCCAATTTCAATCAATAACTTAAGCCGTTTTTGACTTATTGTTAAATCTAAATCTAAAGTTCGATGAATTTTATTCACACTAGTATTTTTATTTTTCGTTTAGTTTCCCAAGCTTTGGAAGCTTGGGAATTACACTGGTATTTGTATTTTTCGTTTAGTAGCGTAAGCTTTGGAAGCGTAAGCAGAAAAAAGTATGCAAAATTTAATTTTATACAGAATTTGTAATGTTAGTTTGAGCAATGTGAGATTATATCGTATTTTATATTATCACTTCTTAGGGAGTTGGAAAATTTCAAAATAAGCATTTATTATTGAAACAAGCAGACTAATTCTTATAATAGATATAAATAATTAATTTTTATGAAGTTAAATAATGTGATATAGAAATACCCCAAAAATTCTGTACAGACAACCAGAAAAATAAATCTACTTTGAAATTAGCCGGTAGAAAAAAGTATAACTAGATATATGCTGCACATGGGGAAATATAGTAAAGAGTCATTTATTGCACTGAAGTAATACAGGAAAATGGTAGTTGGTGAAGAATTACAAAGTTATAGATTGAAACGAAAACTTGTGAATGACGCGTGTACCATTTTCAGTTAGTTAGATTAGTTGAGATGCGATGGGAAATCATAGTTTAGTGAATAATCAATGCCTGCCTCTATGTTTTGTTTATCCGGCAATAGTTAGTAGATGCGGTATATACAGGAATCAATAATGAGTTTGCCGCTATACATGTTTAAAATAAATTAATAATAATATGGCAATGTATTTATT
This sequence comes from Othius punctulatus, assembly GCA_951805005.1. Classification (NCBI taxonomy): domain Eukaryota; kingdom Metazoa; phylum Arthropoda; class Insecta; order Coleoptera; family Staphylinidae; genus Othius; species Othius punctulatus. The sequence continues at coordinate 99,991,429 of OX638139.1, forward strand.
ATTTTGTTTCATGAAGTGTTATATGCCACAAAATAAATTAAATATTTTTTATTGAAAATAATTTTAGAATTAAAATTAACGAATTTTCAAACGAAATATAGAGAAAGTTTATAAATTCACAACATAGTTAATCTATTTGAGTGTACAAGAATTATTTCTGAAATACGCTATAATATTCGACTGTTAAGCTGAATTGAAAATAAATAATTATAATATGTTTTCATTGAATTAATTATGTATAAAAGAAGTTATTTAATTAACTGTCAGGTTAATTAATGTGCTGTGTGGAACATTAGTTTCAGAAGTCATATTTCTTGACAGTATAATTGGTTTTTAAACATTATTTCCAACCAGACATACGTAGTTTTTTTAATTAATTATTGAATCCGTTATCAAACTTTTAATTTTGCTCGCACGAAAGTTGTGATATATTATTTACACAAAATCATTAAAGAAAATTTAATCGAAATTATAAATATTAAATGTATAAAATATTTTTGACTAGTGCAGCACTTTCAGTGTTGTGCATCATTAAATGCGTTTCGTTTGAAGTTGGAAATTACTTATGAAATTACCTTACTTGGAATGTAAGTGTTTAATATCGTGATGGAGATACAACATAGGCAGCCCAAAGTACAAAATAAACATTTACTTTATGAATATTATATTTTGATAGTTATGACTAGTATAAATTCAAAACATTAATAAGATCATTCATTCAAGTATGGGTCATTATGCATGTTAACCATTTTATATTATTTGTATACACATTGTTATATTCGTTATAATTAGGACAGTCGGGCAGTCACTCATTTTTTTTTTTGTGTCGAAACTGTAACAGATATCAAAAACTATAAAGATACAAAAAAACTTAATAATAATGCCTGCGTCCGATTTTTTTTTTTATTTATTTGCTTTTGTCATTAAATAATATGAATGTATTAATGTTGGGCCTCACTTGTTTTATACACAACCGGTCTACTGATAATAACAATATTATGTCAATATATGAGCTATACCCGTATAAAGTGTTATACCAAACAACATCCAAATCAACGTAAACGTTCTCTTTTTATAAGCAAATTTTGTTATTTTTTTAAATTAACTTTAAAGCTGAATACTGGCTAAGCCAAACTAATTTGTTTATAGATTAGTTTTGTTAAATCGTCTTCTTTTGATCCCAGTATTTTGTGGTTAAGCCATGTCCACGTAATTTAGAGACACCCTGTATATTCCACATTAAATAATTATTATATTTTTTAAAGTTATGTCTTTGCATGTGCTTGTTCGTTTTACAGAATAGTTCATTTAACTCTGGCAGAACAACTCACAGCCGGAACAGCTCCCTGGAGAACAACTTACCACATAGGCAACTTTGTCCAAGAGAAACTCGCCGCTGGGGTTTAGTAACCAGACTACACCAATTCATTGACCACAAGATTACGATAATTGTGATGTTTAGATAGGCCGCCAATTGGTGGTCTACATCTTTATTGAATTATTACTAAAATTATCCCCTGACTTATTTATTAATTTAAAAATTTAATCTTTCCTGCAACGTTATTTGTTTTCTCGTATTATGCATGATACAATATTTTCCTTTTGTTTTTTTTCCGTTTTTAAATTGTTTCGCAATTTTTTTAATTACTTTACCTTAACATGTGCATATGTGCATTTTCCTGCTTCCTCGACTATAAAATGGTAAAAGTATAAAATATTGTAACGTTTTTTTTTCACGTACGCGCATTGTTGTACGTCGGCCTAACTTGACACTTTGGTAGCGTGCTCTTTCGTTCTCCCCCTTCTATCGTCGGGAATTCGCGGGTCGCGGGACCTGAAAATACCCATTCGTGTGCTATGTCAAACGTTGGCCAATCGTAAATTTTGTCAAAGACAAAGATCCGAATAGTTGTCGGGATAAAACGACCGCCATTAAGGCGTGATATTGTTGAAAAGTGTGTGGTTTGGTGTTAGCTTGATTTCCCTGGTGGTTTAGTATTAGCTTGATTTCCCTTCCTTTCTTTTACTCTCTCCTTTCCTGTATTTGCTATTATCACCCCTAGATATGTGAATGATGAGACTGGTTTGAATTGATGTTCTTGTGTCTTCAGGTAATCTGGGCCTCTGCTTCTTCCTTTTCTATCCTCATGTATTTTGTTTTTGCTTCATTTATTCTCAGACCAAATTTCTTCGCCTCCCTCTCCAGCCTTTCTGTACTCTTTATCAGGACTTCTCTTGTTTTTCCAATTAGTGCGACGTCATCTGCATATTCTATTAGTTTTATTTGATTTATCATTATATTATGTTATGCAGTTGTACTCTTCTTAAAATACCTATCAGGACTAGATTAAGCAATGTTGGGGATATGGGGTTTCCTCGTTTCACTCCAGTATTTACTTTAAACGAATGTGTGGTTGTTTTGTTAATTATGAATTTGTTGCTTGTATTCTCCATTGTCTTTTCTTTCATACTCCTTAGTTTTTTTTTATACTCCCAAGATAAAAAGTCCATAGTCCAAAGTTCCTGCCCCAAGATGAGGATTTCGTCTATTTTTGGTACCTCATCGCAGGTTTTGTTAACGTATAGTAGAATTGAGGAGCAGACTTCCAAAATGCATTTTGTCCAACACTTGGAGATTTGGGTTAAATATGGCGTTCTGTACTAAAAACTAAGGCGCATCTGATGAGAATACTCTCGACATTTCAAACGCATTTAGTCCTATAAAAAATCTTCGGACAAAGTTGATTGGACTTTCAAAGTAAATTTTGTCCACAACACACAGACTTTCAAAACGCGTTTTATGCATTACATGCGTTTCGATTGTACTTTGGCGAATGTCATTCACGTTTTCACGCTGTTTTTGAGTTGTTGCTGTGTTTTTATTGAAAAAATAAATAAATAAACAATATAATGTGAATATCTAGTAGGTGATAGTGATTGCGGAACTCGTTAGAAAAAAGAACTAGAAGCAAGGAAAGAAAAATACAAATAAGGTAGGTTAGATTGCAAACTTTTTCGAGGCTGCTTTCATTTTTTTTTTTCTATTACCTTAGGTATTCCGATTTTGGTTCAAATTAAGATAATTTCACATACCCTTGCAAACATGAATCCTGCAATAGCATTTCGTTACCAGAATTACGTATTTGTCGAGGGAAAGTATACAAATATCAAGATAAAATAAAACAAGATACCAATTGTGGTATCTTGTGGGATATTGATCCCATCTTCTTCTAGTATATATACCCAAAATAAAAAGGAGTAGGAATCTACGGAATGAAAAACATCATAGCATGAGTAATAAATATAAAATATCAACCAGATCCGCAAAGAAAGATGTTTGTTAGAAGATGTTCTTATCTGTCTTAGGAGTGATCAGGCCGAGTCCTAATTATGGCCAAGAAAATGAAATCTGGTGTCGGCATTTTGGAAAACCGCGGTGGTAACCACCGCTCATATAAAACTACTTAAAAAAAAGTGAAAGTGATGGAATTTATCCGAAAAATAAAGGGGACAGAAAGCTACTATGGACGAGCCAAATCACGAAAAAAAAAATTTACGATCCGAGTTGAATATTTCCAAACTTGCAAAAGCTTATAACAATTCTTTAAATTTCACGAAATTTTTCAGTCGCATATTTAATACTCAATTTAACATAAGATTTGGCCCTCCAACCTCCGATGTTTGTGGATTTTGTGTGAATCATCAAAGACAAATTCACTTGTGTCAAGATCCACAAGAAAGAATGAACTTGATGACCAATTAAAGAGTGCACAAATTAAGGAGCAAACAATTTTACAAAATGATGATAGAAGAATCGGACGAGTCTATTTCATTTTGTTTTTGAGTTGCAGCAAGTACAGGTCTTGCCCAAAGTCCCAATAGGAGATGCATTTTATGCACTGGTTTCTTTATATGAATTCTGCGTATGTAACATTTCAAGCAAGATACCCATGTTTTATTCCTCGCTAGAGACTCAAGCCGGTCGTGGATCCATTGAAGTAGCTTCTGCATTGTTGGATTTTCTTGCAAAAATGGAGTTCTCGGCCCACGTGAAAGAACTGCGATTATACTCAGACCAATGCGGTGGTCAAAATAGGAATAGCCATAATGTTCACATGTTCATGATCCGGCTTCAAAGGTATGCTCCACTAACATTACAGTCCATAAGAATTTGTTTCCCAGTATGTGGACAATCTAACTTATCTGCCGACCGCGTATTTGGTAGGGCAGAAAAACTGATAAGAGCATAATGTATGATAAAATCGCCAGAAAAGTACTGGGAACGTTATGTTGAAATTGGAGAAGTACGTAAATTAGGAGTGGACTGTAAAACTATTTACAATTTTAAAGAAACTTTGACATCTTTGAAAAAAAAAGTTGGAATCAGTGAAGCCAAGAGAATTCTTATTAAACGAACGAAAAATATGGGTGTAATAATGAAAACTAAGCAGTATTATAGAAATGATGATGAATCAAAGAAATACGGAACTTTATGGAAGAAAGGAAAGAAAATAGAATTTATCGTTCTGCCTGAAAAACCACTGGTTCGGGAAATAAAGGAGAAGACAATAAAGAGCCCAACTAAGTTGCTAATTGAATTGGCAACTGAAAATTGGAGGAACGATCCTGAATTGGCATGGCTGGCTCCAATCCTTCCTGAAAATGTTGATGATCTTTCTGATGAAGAAGGCGAGAATAGTGAAGATGAAGATGACTGGATCAACTGCAGTTGTGTCAATGTCAAGAAGATGACGGTGGGATGAAAGTATAAGTTCTAAATTTTGAATTAAAATTTGTTTCAATTTTGTTTTTTTAATGTTTAGTTTGTAAAAATTATTTACAGTGTGAAATGTCTCTTGTCTTTTACTATCAAACAACATTAGGTCCCTGGCGTTTCCAAACAAAAAGAGTTTTGTCCTTATCAGACAATCAAAAAGCGTTTACGCTCTATCTTTTCATTAATACTGAAATGATTAATCAAAAAATATTTTTGAGGTCAAGTTAATACTTTAGGACTTATATTTTTGCAATTTATTGATATCTACAATTTTATCAAAATTTATCAATTTCTTCACAGTCCGTTTCCTTATTTCCTTATTTCCTGAAATTATGCAAAATGGACTAAACTCATTTTGGAAGTCTGCTCCTCAATTGCTCTTTTACGGATTAAGGCATTTAAATATAGAAGAAATAATTATAACTATATACTCGGGGGTTCACTTTTTGTGAATACGGGGGTGGCAATCCTTAGGTACCCTAGCTGGTTTCTCACTTTATTTCAACATGTCTTGGGTGAGATCCCTTCTATCTTTCAGCTCTCCTATGAGATCTCTCTTGATCAATTCTTGCTCGTTTCCGACCCCGACGCTATTAGAGCATTCGAGGGCTAGGGTGTCTCTATTTTATTAAAACTTTTTTTCAACACTCCAACTCACCAACCCATCTGGCCAGCGTGGTGTTTTACGGCTAAAATCCCCCCAAATATCATGGCTATTTATAAAACAAATGAATTGAGTCCCCACGTGGGTAAAGTCAAATCCCACACCTTTAAGGTCTGCCTCACGGGATCTGGGGGAGACAAAAAAATTGCTTATGACTCCAAACAAACACATGTGTATACGTAAACTTAACTTGACAATCGGAACATATAATATATGTTCAATGAGTCACGACGACAAAATCCACGAGCTAGAAGAAGATCTCACAAACATAAAGTGGGACATAATAGGGTTAGCAGAAACGAGACGGAAAGACGAACAACGAATGATACTAAACTCAGGTAACACACTCTATTGGAAAGGTAACAAAAATGATACCAACGGTGGCGTCGGGTTCATTGTACGTAAGAAACTGCCCAAAAACATAAAGATTATCAAACCGTGCGGCCTACCTCATAATCAAATTTAAAAAAAATAACACTAAGAATCATCCAGGTGTATGCCCCAACAAGTACATACGAAGCCGAAGACGTGGAAATTTTCTATGAAGATATCACCAAAGCCATGGATCAACATAAGACTCGTCTGACAATCATCATGTGCGATTTCAATGCAAAACTAGGCAAAAAAACTAGACAAAGATGAGACCAAAATGGGAAACTTAGGCTACGGAAATCGAAATGAGCGAGGTGCTAGGCTAATAAACTTTATGGAAGAAAGAGAACTATATGCCATGAATTCATTTTTCAGTAAAAGGCCTCAAAGGAAATGGACCTGGATTAGTCCAAACTCGACAACAAAAAATGAAATCGATTTTATTCTCTCTACTAACAAATCCGCTGTTAAAGATGTAACAGTTCTTAACAGATTTAGCACCGGCAGCGACCATAGGCTTGTTAGATCAAAATTAAGCGTAGACATTAACCATGGCACGACACGAAATATAAAGGCGAGAAATGGAAAACTTGATATGAATAAACTACAACAACACAAAAGTTTATATATAGAAAACCTAAACCAGGAGTAGAAGGATATAAACCAAATAGAAAAAGTACTCACAAAAACACTGGTTACCATAGCAAAAAAAGTAACAAAAACAGAGGGCAAACAAGATAATTACATTAACGAACCAACAAGAAAATTTATCTAACATAGAAGAATACTGAATAACGAGGGGATGAGACAATCAATAGAATACACAGAGCCGAATAGAACCATTAAGAAAATGATAAAAGAAGAAAGAATGCGAATACAAGAAGACACGGTACAATCCATCACCGAAAACAACAAAAACAAATGTCTAAGACCCAGACTGGGCAAATCAGAAATAAGTAAACTCAAAGATGAAAATGGCAATGAAGCAAATACTAAAACAGATATGATTAAAATAATTGAAAATTACTACTCGGACTTGTAGCAATCAAAGAAAGACCCACAAGAAGACGTAAAAAATCGACTTACATCAAAGATAGTGAACATAAATTCGGAACTTTAACCCGAAATATCTAAATCAGGTATAAGAGCGTCAGTGAAACAATCAAAGAACAATAAGGCAGCGGGCAAGGACGGAGTAACTGCAGAAATGGTAAAAATTGGAAGCAAACCTGTTATTGATTGTCTACACCTTCTCCTAAACCAAATTTTAACAGAAGAGAAAATTCCAGATAATTGGAACGATGCTATTAGATTACTTCTATTCAAAAAAGGAGATA